>WEZZ01008229.1:100329-237720 GCA_013400585.1 Chloropsis cyanopogon | reverse complement strand
TCCTCCACACTCCCTGGGGAATGAATTATGGTTCTCTGTCTGTCCAGGACCACTCACAAGGTCCCCACAAGATCTCTCTGCCTCACTGAACATCCATGTGCTTTTGGCGTGCAGGTCTCCCATGACATCTTGCTGCAGCTGAGCAGCTCCTATATGGCTGCAGATGCTTATCCCCACCCTCTGACTGACTTGGTGTGCCAGGGGGAGAGCAAGGATCTACACTCCTACTTTGAGCAGAGTGTCCAGAATCTGCTCAAAGAGTCATCAGAGAAGTTCAAGGGATGGCTGAGCACGCCGGGGCCCCTGAACACGGAGCTGTCCTGCAAGAAGGTAAATGCCACTGTGTGGAGGGCTTGAGATCCAAGTATGGGGTGACTTCTCCAGCAGCCAGAGCACATTGCACCCCATCCCTCACTAGCCAGCAGATGGGAATGTGCTGCTCTATGGCACTGGGAGCCATCAGTGGAGCTGCTCAGGGGTTAGCCCTGGGGGTCCTGTGGGACAGTCTATGTGACCCTCACCTCGTCCCTTCAGGTTGGGGACGGTCACCCTCTGCGCCTGTGGAAGGTCTCCACAGATGTGGAGGCCCCTCCTGCCACGGTGCTGCACCGGGTGCTGCGGGAGCGTCACCTGTGGGACGAGGACCTGCTGCAGAGCAGGGTGGTGGAGGCGCTGGACAAGGACATGGAGGTGTACCACTACGTGACGGACAGCATGGCCCCGCACCCGCGCAGGGACTGCATGGTGCTCCGGTGAGGGCGGCCGGGACCCGCGGGGGGGGTGGGCTCGGTTTGGCACATCCCCTCTGCTCCAGCCCCATCTCCTCCTTCCCGGGGTCTGACCCCGCGGTGGGCACGCAGTGACCGCTGCTCTGTCCCAGGCGCTGGCGCACGGACCTGCCACGGGGAGCCTGCCTGCTCAGCTCCCTCTCGGTGGAGCACGACAAGGTGCCAGCGGAGGGAGGTGTCAAGGCCATCGTGCTGACGTCCCAGTACCTCATCGAGCCCAGCGCCATGGGCCGCTCCCGGGTGACCCACATCTGCAGGGCTGACCTCAGGTAACGGGAGCCTCCGGGGAGGGGATGGAGCAGCAGCATGTGCTGCTCCCTGATACTGCCAGGGTCTCTCCTGTCCACTCACCTCCTCCTGCCTCTTCCCTTCTCCAGGGGCCGGTCTCCCGAGTGGTATAACAGGGTCTTTGGCCACCTCTGTGCCATGGAGCTGGTGAGGATCCGAGACTCCTTCCCAGCCCTGAGTCCCATCGGCCCTGAGACAAAGATTTGAGGCACCAGGAAGATCTGTCCTTTCAGACGTGGACTTGCCATTGGATCCAGACTGGGGCTCTCAGCAGGAAGCACGGTGTGGTGCAGTGCCCATGGAAGGGGAGACAGAGGCACATATTTATAAACGTCCTTTCACCCCAGGCTGGGCAGTCCCGTGCCACCCCGGGTGCTGCGGGCAAGGTGGCCGCAGAGGGGAGGTCGTGGTGTCCTGCAGGAGAGGCAGGGGAGCAGTGGCCATGGGGTGACCCCTGAATGCAGCCTGTGGCAGGAGCTGGGGCCCCCCACAGAAGCCAGGAGCAACAGCAGGGGTGAAGGAGCGTGGAGTGAGGCGGGAGGAGCGAGCGGGGAAATGGGGCCGTGTCCGCAGGTCGCAGTGCGGGGTTGGGAAGTGGAGGGTGGGCAGCGAGGGGGAGGACTGTGTGTGTGGTGTCACCCGGTGGGGACAGCCAGGGAGTCACTGTGTGGTAGTGGAAGAGGCTGCTGTTCTGGGAGGAGGGGGCTGCCTATAGATACGTAGGTGCCAGCCCCTGTCGAGGGGCAGATGGAACCTGTTGCAGCATTGGTGCTGAATTCATGGAAGAAGCAGCCTTGTACTCCCGTGCCTTGCTCTTCCTTGGCTCAAAGCCCTCTCTCTGCACTGGGTGTCACTGAGAGGAGGGGTGCATGGACCATGTTCCAAGCCAAGGCCACCCTCAACCAGCCGACCCGTTACTTGCATGGGGCAGGACATTGCTGGAGCCCTGGAGCAGCTGTGCATGGGTGGGAAGGGGCAATGCCTGGAAAGAGGCATCGAAGTGGGGAGAGACTTCCCCAGGCCAGCTTCCCCTTTGTGCTGCCCTCAGTGTTGAGGGCCATACCCAGAGAGGGAGGAGGGATGGCAGGAGGGGCAGTTGTTTGGGATTCACCCCTCTTTGGGCAGCTACACATAGCCCAAGCCCACCTACTCCCTGCAGAGACATCTGTTCCCCTTTCCACCCCTTCCTTCCCTTCATGGAGGAGCTGTTCACCGGAGCTGTCAGCACCCAGGAGATGACCTGGTTTCTCCATTCAGGCAGGGACCCAAATTCCCAAACGTCGTTCCAACTGGAAGGAAACACGACCCATGAGCTGGGGACCCCCAGTGTCAGTTTGGCCATAACTGTCTGTCTTTTGGTAAAAAGAAAAGCACAAGTCAGCCTCTAGTCTGTGTTTTTATATATATGTATTTTACATATATATATATAAAAATATAACTAACATGTGGGGGAGTGAATTTTCTCCTGATATTTTTTTAAAGTGTTTCTTTTTTTTCTATCTATAAATACTTGTACAGGTGGAATATTAATATATAACTCTGGTGGCAGAGCTCAGCACCAGGTGATGCTCACTTAGAGCTGGGTATTTTGTATTTAAGGGACTTCTGTTTTGTATCATATGAAACTGCAGCAGTTGTTTGACTTGGATCGGGGCTGCTCTTCCCATCCGTGCAATTAATAAAGTACTAACAAGATCTGCTGGCTGATGAGGAAACCTCCATGTTCAGGGCTTCTCCAGCACTGGAGTAGCCCAGTGCTGAGCAATGTGTGGCCTTGGGGCAGCCCCTGCGTGGGTGAAGAGACTCAAAGTCAGCATTTTCCCCATCCAGCTGTGCTCCAGGGTTTGGGGTTCTCCTGGCATTGCCACCTGCAGCAGGGAGAGCAGCTGGAGGAGGAAGATGAGCATCCAGCATCAGTGATGCTGATGAAGAAGAACATCGTGCTGTTGAATTCCCTGGAGCAGACAGCTCTCGCTGCTGTTTTGGAAATAGTGATGGGAATGGGGTGGAACATGCTGGAGCAGATGAAGATGATGGTGATGGAGGCTACAAGATTAAAGCTTGGAGAGGAAGAAATCCCTCTCTGAGCTTGGCTAAAGTGTGGGATTGGCAGCAGCAGGACTGCTCTGGCTTTTACCACTACCAGGCAGAGATATCAGGGCAGCCCTGGCTCATCCCAAATCCACCCGTGGCTCCTGCACTGGGATGGAGATGGTACCCTCCCCATCCTGGGGTGGAGGCCAAGCTGGCATCTCATCTTCCAGGGTCCCAGCAGGATGGCAGCACCCCACAGCCCCACCCAGGCATCCCACTGACGGAGGGGTGTGAGCTCTCAGGGACCCCCACTCCCACAGGGAACCCTGTCCTGCCTCACATCATCCCTATCCCCGGGTCCCAAGTCCCCAGCGGATTGAATGAAGAGGTTCCCTACCCTCTGCACGATGCTGTGCTGGGTGCAAACACTAAATAACACCCCAAAGCCTCTGCAAAGCTGGCTGGAGCCATCCCAGGGCTTTGGGGCTCACCCCAGCCACGCTCCCAAATCTGTCTCCACTCAGCAACATCAGCTGATCAGTCCAAGAGTGTTTTCCTCCAACCCCTGCCTTGCAGACACTAACATCTAAAATCAATTTCTTACTGAAATCCTCCAAGTTTCATTAACAGAGATTTATGTTTTCTCCCTGCACATTATTACAGATTAATTTCTTCAAACCTTATAAAAGCCAATCCCTACAACTTAAGAAACCCCTGCACTGGGAAATGATTGCAGAGCAGCAATGCCAGGCTCTGTTTGGCTTAATTAGAGATAAAAGGAGAGAAAATCATTCCTTATTAGCCAGTCAGGTAGAAGCTGTACTGTATTTAGAGTGCAAACAGCCCAATTACAGGGAGGAACATGCACAGTTGTCGTTCATTACAGGTACTTGAAAATGTGCATCTGGGGAAAACTAATGATGATTCTCTCCTTCCAGAGAGAAGCTGCAGCCATCCCAGCTGGCTGTGTGGGCCATCCCCAGCACAGGAGTGGTGCTTGTCCAGCCTGACCATTTGCCCATCCCTGGGATCCTTGGGCTGTTATCTCAGCCCTGGCAGAAAGATCTTTAAAGGCCTTGTTCAACCACAGCTCTCAGTGCACAGGTGGCACCTGGCTGGTGGAGTCTACCTGCCCAGCACCTTCCTTCCCCTCACTTCCCTCAGTGTGCATCTTCACAAATATTCCTCACTCTGTACCACACCTGTGCCAGGACAGGGCCCCTGTGCTCTGCAACTTTTCTGTCTTCATGGGCAGAATGTTCCTCTTGCCCTAAATCAGCTCCAGCCAGGAGACAGCCTCTTGTCCCAGGGGATTTAAGCAGTATCTTAATGCTGGGGGGCTTCCAGTGGGCTGGAATAACTTTCTCAGGGGATAGGAGTGAACTTTTTTCTCTTCTGCACTCCGATCAGGCTTTTTAACCCCAGGCAGTAGCTCAGCACCACAGCCACTCACTCCCACCACCCCCCATGTGGGGATGGGAATGGGAAAGAAAGGGGAAAGTTTGTGGGTTGAGATAATAACAGCTTAGCAATTAATACAAAAAAAAAAATATAATGCTAATGAAGAGAGAGAAATAAAACCCAGGAGAAACAAGTGATGCCCAGTACAATCATCCAGCCCCTGCTGTCACAGCATCTTTACACTCTGGTTGTATTTCTCAACGTGAGCTTTGTTTGTGGTCCAAGAATTTCCCACCCTTTGGCAGCAGTCCTTGTCCAGCTCCTGGGACTGCATCTCCTCCCAAGCCTGGGATGATGTAGGGCTGTTGGACACCTCCCCACACGGGTTCAGCCTCTGGGTTGTGCAGCCCAGCAAATGTTACAATGCAGACCCTGAGGGGCTCGGGGAAGGCTTGTGCAACCTCATGGCATAGATTTATATCCCGGGATTTCAAAGGTGTGACCTCCCTGGCAGAGCTCTGCACTCATGTCCCAGGCAGCCCCCGCCCCAGCACGGCCACGCAGGCCCCTTCCCACTGGGATAACTTTGTGTTTGAGCAAACCAAGCCAGCTTTTCTTTTTGCTTTGTTTGCCCCTGGATGAGCCCTCAGTTCTCACTCAGGCCTGGCTTCCCTGGAGCTTTTTCCCCGTCTCTGGATGAAGACCACGCCACTTGCCCGGCCTGGCAGTCACACAAACAGGCACTCTGATTTCAGCATTCCTGCAGAACAGACATTGTCTGGTCATGGACAAGAATTCAGGCATCCTCCCTGCCTGACTCCACTGACAGAGATTTGGGACAAAACCATTCATCTTCACATAAAAGAAAGGGCTGTGAAGCCATGCAGTGCTCCTGGCCCTGCCAGCCCTGCGTTGGCACCCTGACAGACACGGCTCCTCCTGGGATCACACACCCAGCTTGGAGAAGGGCCTGCCATGTGTCCTGTGGGATGGTGAGTGGTCCCAGCAGGAATCCTGAGAGATCAGCCCACATCAAAACACAGATTATCCATCTGCAGCTCCCAGCCCGAGGCACCTCACTGGGCTGTGCCTTCCTTTTCTGTCCTCAGATGCAGGAGAAGATCCTTCAGGCAGAAAATAGATGGAAGTGGGCAAATGGGAGATAACACTGCTTTAATTGGGACTTTGAAAGTTTAAAAAGGAACACAGGCAGAGTCCTGCTGGAAACATTGCACATATCTGACCAGATCCTGTAGGTACGTGAAGTCAGACAGTCCTCGTGGCAAGGGGAGGACCCTGGTGCTGAGAGAAGCAGGAGACCAAGTCTTAGAAGCAGGGATGGTTTCGTGTCACAGCTACAAAACAGGATGGAAGGATATTTGGGCAAGGTGCTCAGAGGATGCTCCAGCTCCCCTTTTAGTGACAGGCACTGTGTCAGTCCCATGGTTTTTACCTGGAATGATGCAGATCCCTCGCTGTGGTTGCAGAGGTCAGGAGGGGATCCCATCCTCCCCCAGCTGGTCCATCCTCAGTGCATGTGGCTGCTGCAGCCAGAGCTGGGGCAGCATCCAGGCACTCCCAGGGCACACCCATGGTAACAGCAGACAGTGATCCTGTTCCCAAGTGCAGTTCATTCTTACCACATCCTGTTTCTGCTGGGGGCTATGAGAGCCTCTCTAGGTCAGGAACATGTTACATTCCCCGCTGAAGTGTGTGTGCTGTGGGACAGCTGGCAGGTGGGCGGCTCCTGCTGCCCTGCCCTGCTCTCGCTGTTCCCTCAGTGCCTGCAGAAAAGCCAGTTCCACCGTGGGTGCTCTCCCAAAGGTGCCGCTGCCTCTGCAGCCCAGCCAGGAGCTGGTGGCATTTCGTGTTTCTTCCAGGATTTTTATTGTCTCTTATCAAACCCCTGTTTGTCACCCGGTGTGAGTTTATCACATCTGTTATTTTATCAAGATAACAAAAACCTCCCCAACCAAACAAACCCCACCCCAACAGCGTCACAATCTCTGGTTCCAACTGAGCTATCTCCATAAGGCACAACCCCTCCCTTGAAAACCTGCTTTTCCCAGAAACTTCCCCAGCATGCCAGCCCCAACTCCAGATGTAGAAGCAGCGTTTGAAATAATAATCAAACCTTCAGCAAACTTCATTAGTAACAACTTGCAATGAGCAGAAATAATTACAGGTAATTGCTCTGTGGACAGCCAAGAAGGGAACACCATTTTCTCCGTGTTAAACAGGGAAACACAAGTAGGGAAAGAAAAGCACCAAAAGGCAAAAGTTGTTGTTTAAGGCTACAAAATGAGGAGAGACACTCGCTCTGACACTACACCACCTCCTGCTTGGGTGGAGGGGCCTGAACCCACAGCTCCAGGAGTTTTGGCATTCCCGAGGCTGGGATCTGGAGGCACAGCTGGCTGCATTTGCCTTGTCACCGTGCCCCTGGTGTCCTCCCCCAGCAGGACATGGCACCCCGGTGTTCCCTTGTCCCTTGGCTGGGACTCGGTCACCCCCACCCGGCTACTGTGGAACACCTCGGGAGAGCCGCAACAAACTGGTGGCAGTTCAGGGCGCCGCGGGGGGCGGATTATGCAAATGAGGACATCCGCTTTAATGGCATTCCAAGATTTTTTAGTCAAATTTAATTACCTTCTTTCTTCCCCCTCTCTGCGCCTGTCCCTGATCAAATTAAAACAAACAACCCCCAGCAGAGTGTTTGTGACAGGAGTCGTGTAGGAGACTAATTAAAACCTGACGATTGTCTCCGCGACGAGCCTGGCAGCCGCCCGTGGCAGGCGGCGGGGGGACAGGGCAGGTGGCACGGGGACAGGGACAGGGCAGGTGGCACGGCACGCTCGGCACTGGATGCTCCCCACGGCAGCTCATTATCCGCACTCCCGATCCCGTGTCACGGCTCCTGCCCGTGCCACGGCTGCAGGGGCACCATGCGGATCTCAATTACTTCTGCAATAACTTCATAGACTAATTAATAAACCCATGCGGCACCTTCTCCGGGGTGCTGCGGGGTGAGGTCTGTGCGGGAGCTGCCGTCTGCCATGGAGCCGGGGAGGGGACAGCTGGGCTGAGCGCCCTGTCACACGGCTGTCCCCTTCAGAGAGATGGTCCTGGGCACACGGGGGCTCAGGCTGGTCCTGGCAGCTCTCCCCACCCCAGCCCAGCGGGGGTTCTGTGTTCCTGCCCTGCTCCCCCTTCCCGGCAAAGCTCCAGGTTTGACCCCACTGTGCTCTCCTGAGGATTTTGCCTTTTCCCCTGTGGTTTCCAGCGCCCGTGTGCGCTGAATCCCGCTGAGACCGAGTCAGCTGCTCTGCTTCCCTGTTCCCCTGGCCACACAGGTCCAGCCGGGCCGGGCAGGATGTATGGATGTTTCCTGGCTGAGCAGTGGGAGGGAACACTCTCCCTGTGATGAACCAGCTGTGACCCAACCCCTCGCAGCCTCTTGTTATGGCATCGATGAAGTCACTAAATGATCCCTTGTTCATATTCCCGTAAATCAATAGGTCCTGGCGCTGTAACACACTGGCTGGTTCCAGTATTTTAGTTGGGATAGTCCTCAAGGGGAGTTGGGCTCGTTAATTAAATCCATCTAATCAATCTGGCCTGGAAGGGCACCGGTTATTTATTCATCAGAGGCTGCACCGTGCAGCCCAGGCGATCTGAAAGGCAGTAAATAAACATAGAAGTGAAAAGCTGAGGCAGCAGAGTTTGCCTGCGCCTGGGAGACTTCAGAGCTGGGTCAGATAAAATGGGATCACGTGTTTAATTTAACAAAATCCAATAAAAAGTGCACCTGGATTGAACGAAATCCCTGGGATGGGGGGGCCGCCAGGGCTGAGGCGGGATGAGACCCTGGGGGTCAGAGGGTGCTCAGGCCCTGCCCTCTCCGGAGAGCCCATCCGTGCCCACACAGCCTGGGAGAGCTGGGGGCGAGGGCAGCACCAGCCTCGGGCCGGGCATTCCCGAAGCAGCTTCCCATGGATTGTCTTGGAACTCACGGCACAGCGGGGCTCACGTGTTCCTGGGAAGTTAATTACAAAGAGAGCCTTCCAGGAACTGGGGAAGAGGAAAATCTGAGCTGATGGATGAGAAAACAAAGGAGGGCGATATGTCACTTTTCAGCTCGTGGTTTGCAGAGTTGTTCCCTGCTCTAGTGTGAAATGCTGAGGGAGCTGAGCTGCCGGGAGAGGATGAGCTCCCTGCCATCCCGCCCAAGCCTGGTTTTGCCATCGTTGGAAAAGCGAGTCCTTTCAGTACTGTTGTGAATGCGAAGACCTGCAAATCAGTGCTGAATAAAATGTCACTGCTCCGAGTAGGGCAAGTCTGAACCCTTGGTCTGTTGGGTTTGCTGTCTCTTGCAGCTTGAAGAGCTGATAAATCCCTTCTTCTGGCTTGGTTTTCATGCACGAGAACCTGGATTAACCTTGTGATTGCCCAAGCGCATTTCCAGAACAAAGGCAGAGGGTTCCTGAGGAGTGAGGGCAGGAACTCTCTGTCCAGCAGCCTCTGAGAATTTTCACCAGCCCTGAAATGATGCTCCTGCTGCAGGCAGCGCCTGAGGGATTCGTGGACTGATGGCACAGCTAAATACTGGGGGTGGGAGTAGGAATGAGGATCAGGGACGGACCCACAGGGAGGACAGGGGGAAGATGAGGCATCACCGTGCCTGTGCAAAGAGATATTCTTGCACCTCTGCAGGGGCTGGGGAAGAGACATCTGGAGAGGCTGGATGGGGAAGATGAGGAAAACCTGCCAGAGCACAAGCATGGGAAGAAGGACTGGGGAAGAGTGTGGCAGAGACACAGCAGAGCACAGACCAGCTCCAGCTGGACCATGGTTGGGGTTTGAGGCTGAGCCCCCCGCGCACAGGAGTGTTCAGAGCTGGGGTTTGCTCCCAGCTGCTTTCCACACCCTTGGGTGACTCTCAGAGGGAGGTGGCTCCCCTGAGACACCAAGGGCAGGGGGTAGGAGGAGGCCTTGGCAGTCCCGGGGGTGCTCTAAGCCAGAGTCTGCAGGGAAAAAGGTGATTCAAGTGTGGGTGGGTGCAGGGGCTGTCAGGGCACAGGGAGGGGCACAGGATTAGCCTGTAAATCATATTTAATAAATATGCAGAGCTGGGGAGAAGGGTTTGTCCCACTGCAGCTCCCTTTCAATGTGAGAACTCTGATTTGGATGTCACCCCACCACGGAGTCATTTACCCAAAGCCCCAGACACCTGTAACCTGGAAAACTTCTGCAAAGGAATGCTCTGCTCACATTTAGTGAGTGCACTGCCATTGGGGAGCAAGAACCCTTTGGGAGCAGCTGCTGTGGAGGGGGACAACTCGAGAGAGCAGAAGGGTGCCCTCAGCCTCCTCCTCCTCCTCCTTGGGATGCGTTGGTTCATCTCCTGGTTCATCTGGCACAGAGCATCACCCACAGCCCTGGCTGCGGGCAGGGTGGGGACAGGTCCCTGCAGGTCCAGGGCAGAGCTCTGGGATCCCTGGAGGGGCCTTTGCCAGGGGGGCAGAGGCCAGACCTGCACCCTCACCAGCTCCTGCATCCCCCGGGCTGGGCTGGTTCCTGTGGTACCTGCAGCTTTCCCCTTCTGCTTTCCCAGGAGCTTGTGATGGAGCTCTAATGACAGGAACACAAACTGTTTCGTGGTTTTTACTCATGAAGAAAGAAGCAAGGTTTTCATCCAGGTTTGGTGTAATCCAGTGTTTTTCCCCCTGTGTCCCAGACTCCTGGTGATTCCCCACGACCTCATTACTTCTGAGTTAACACAATGCACTTGGCTGCTGGAAGATGGTTTATTAATTCTGGACTCATTCCTGAGAAGATTTGTCCTATCTAGAGACAAAATGCTTTTATCATGTGTCCCAAGATTCTGGCCAACCCCTTTGGTCTCCAAACTTGCCTGGGGTGAGGACGAGAGCACGAGGAACAATAAATACGAACTTTCAGACGGTTTTTCCTCTGAGGATCAGGAAGCCCAGACACACCTGCCTGAAGGGTGCCCTGGGCAGGCGATGGGGAGGAGATGGTTCATCGGTAAGAGCAAAGCACAGGAGCTGTGCCCTGCTACTGGGACAAACATAGCACGTTCCCCAAAGCAGCATGTTCCCAAAATCCCTGAATGGAAAATCCATAGGCCTGGAAATGAGTGCATTTGTTCTCTCGCTGTCTCCATTGTTAGCTGGAGGAACAGCTAACAGAGTGTGTCTTCTCTGGGGGCTGCAGCGGAAAGACAGATGGTGAGAGTGACTCCAGCTGTCAGTCCCTGGAGATGTGTGGAGGAATCAGTGTTTGACATCTGATTTAGCTCTGTTCCCTCCTCAGTCACCACCGTCCCTGGCTCTGAAAGACGTGTGTGCTTCTGAGACACTTAAATTAAACCTCACCCAACCGAGGGGCACGTGCTCAGCTCCTCAGAAATGTCAGCTGGCAGCTCGTCACCAGGAACCAATGGATGTGGGTTCCTTCCCTGGAATCTGGGTGTCTGCCTCCTTCCCCTTGCAGGGCAGAGTTACACTGGCCTGGGGGAGGATTGGCAGCCAAACCAAGCTGGCAGAAACGGGCATGAATGGCTTCTGGGAAAGGGGGAGCCTTTGGGGAGCATCCCCTTTCCAGGGCTAGCTCCAGAGTGGGGACAAGCCAAAGGGAGCCCTGCTTAGGGGACAGGCTGTGTTACCTGGGCAGGGGACACCTGAGAAACAGGAACACTGGACAGGAGGAGGAGGAGAAGGAAGAGGCAAACATTCCATGAGAATCCCCATCTGTATGGAGAGGGAGTATGGTGCAGGGCTGTAACACGTGCCAGATGAGGTGGGAAGGGCTCAGCAGAGCATGAGTCACTGCAGGGGAGGGGAGAGCAGCTCTCTGATAAGAGGTGAAGCAACTCCCTGTGGCTGGTTGATCTTCATTCACTGGCTCTGCCAGTGGAGCCTTGCACAAGGCTTGGTGACCCCGGCATTCAACCCCCTCCCTTGGCTGCTCGACTGTCCTTGTGTCCCCCGTGGGCACGTGGCAGTGAGGTTCTGGTGGCCACAGAGAGTGTGGGGCAGGGCGACATGAGAGCTGCCTGTAGGGTCAATCCAGATGAGGCTGCCTCTGGAGACTGCAGGAGGTTCCATTTCCAGCACAGATAGGGCCCATCCCATCCGCATTGGCACGAGAAGCTTAAGTGAAGGGACACCTTCCACTACACCAGGTTGCTCCAAGCCCTGTGTAACCTGGCCTTGGACACTTCCAGGGATCCAGGGGCAGCCACAGCTTCTCTGGGCAACCCATGCCAGGGCCTCCCCTCCCTCGGAATAGTCTCAGCCTTCTCTCCCAAGTAAATCTCCCTAAGTGTTTCCCTCCCATCCTTCCCATCTTTCTTCCCTCCCGGTGACCCTCGCCTGTCTCAAAGTGCTGCGGGTCTGTCCGTGTGTCTGGGCACGGTTCCCGGGTGGATGCGTGTCCCTCTGTGAGTGTGGATGCAGGTCCGTCCGTAGGTCTGTCAGCGGGTCCGTCCGTGGGTCCGTCCGTGGGTCTGTCCGTGGGTGCGGGTCCGTGCCCGGAGCCGCCGCGCGGGGGCAGCGGAGACCGCGGGAGGAGCGTGGGACAGGGATCGCTGCTACGGGAATATCGCCTGGATGGAGGCGAAGCCTGGAGCAGGGGTAAACCCCCGGGCTGCGCTGTCCTCAGGGGGGTCCGCAAGCTCTCTAGGGAGCGGTGGGACAACGAGCTCTGAATCCGAACCGATACAGGGCTAAAGGGAACGAATCCACCGGGAATGGGCTCCCCACTGCAGGGCGAAGGGTGAACTTGCAGGGTGACAGGACAGGGGAGGCACAGGCAGGGGATGGGCCCCGCGAGGTGTGAGGGCACGAGCGAGTGCAGAGAGGGACCTGCGCTGGGAGCACGTCCCCAAACTGCTCCGGACTCTCTGTCTGAGCTGGGGGCTCTGTGTCTGTCCTGGAGCCAGAGCCAGGCCGTGGGGGTGGATGTCCACACCTGCAGATCCCACAGGAAAACACTTCCAGAGCCACTCCCGTGGGTGCTGCCTGGGGCCAGCACCTTCTCCTGCCAAGAGCATCCTCTTCTGTGGCTGCTTTCTCCCATCTTGGGTTTGTTGCCAGCCCCCCTCCCTCCCTGTGGCGTGTCCCACTGGAGACACCTGTGTGACAGCAGGATCCTCATGCCGGGGTGTGGGGCTGGCACCGGCCCCACCTGCCACCAACATCCCTGCCTGGGCTGCCGTGGTTGCCGGGGCAATGGATATGATGTGATAAACAGAGGGAAATGGGGATGACGCCAGCAGGGAAAGGGCAGAATGGATTTTATTTCACGTTTATTGAAGCACAAATTGCCATAAGAACCAACTTCCTCAGGAGCAAACAAGGGAAGCTCAGACCCTCTGCTCTGCGTGGTCTCTCTCTGGGCTCTGAAACAGCCTTTCAGCCAACATCCCTGACCTGCTGCTTGAGCTGAGGGTTTTCCATGGAATTGGCCATTTACATTTGGATCTCAGGGTGTTTGGGAAGGATCTGCTGAAATCCTGAGGCTGGGATGGCCACAGCAGGGTGCTCTGCAGGGAGCAGCTCCCTTCTGCAGGAGGCACCACTGGAGCAGCGTGGGAGGTGGGGAAGGAGACAGTGACCCCGAGGGCACAGGAGAACTCTGCTGCCTCTGACCATGCTGGGAAGGGTCTCCAGCAGAGCTTATGACTGGTCTAACAGCAGATAAGGAATAAAAAATCCCAGATTTTGTGTCTACATTTGTGCAAGTTCTAGTGATTGATGTATTTCCATCTCTTTCTCCCACCTTCCTGAGCTGCAAGATGTAGAGTTGGAGAGACAAGGAAGATGCTGAGGGGCTGGAGCCTGTCCAGGGAAGGGGACAAAACTGGGGAAGGGTTGGGAGCACCAGGAGTGGCTGAGGGAGCTGGGAAGGGCTCAGAGAAAAGGAGGCTCAGAGGGGACCTTCTGCCTCTGCACAACTCCCTGACAGGAGGGAGCAGCCAGGTCGGGATCGGGCTCTACTCCCAGGGAACAGCAACAGGATGAGAGGAAAGGGCCTCAAGCTGTGCCAAGGGAGGTTCAGTTGGATATTAGGGATAATTTCTTCCCTAGAAAAGTGGTGAGGCATTATAGGGGCTCCCCAGGGCAGTGGCGGAGTCTCCATCCCTGGAGGGATTTAACAGATGTCCTCTGGAAGAGTTACAGCAAAGGAGTTTAGGGGAGATCAAGTACCTCGGAGATGAATTTCCATCTGTAGGTAACAGTACCCCCACGGGCTGGTGCTCTCCGTGCATCCGTGTGTGTCCCCAGCACAGCCCCCAGCACGCAGATGGAGCAGGGATGAGCCGGCAGTGGTAACGCTATCCTGCTGCAGATGGAATTGCATTTACTGATATTCAGACCCAGGAGGGCCCGTGAACAACTCTCTGGTCTGATCTGCAGGGAGGGGAGGGCTGCTCTGAGTGGGAAAGCTAGAGGGAAAATGAGCCAAGGAATGCTGATCCATACAAAGCCTTCCCAGGTACCCCACTCCACACAGCTCCTGCTGTCCTGCTTCCAGGCCATCCCGCTGTGGGTGAAACAGAGAAGCCCTTGAGGAATTTTAAAGTGTCTACAGGAAATACCTGAAACTCTGTGCAGCAGGAAATGGAAGTGGAGGAGGTTGAGTGGCCATGAGGGCCGAGACACTGGCCCAGAGCATCCTCAGTCTGCTGTGGATGAGGATGTGGAGAGAAAGGGATTATCCACAGCTGGTGAAACAAAGGGAAAAGATTTCCTTTAAGAGAAGGGGAAAGATTCTCTGCACTCACTCACAGAATCCCTGGTTGGATAATCCCCTGAGGAGAGGGGAAATGTGCTGCTGGTGCCGATGGGCATCATTTATGGGTGAAGTTATTGGTGATTTATGTTTGCTCTCAGCTGGATAAGAGCAGAAATCCATGGAGAAATGGAGGCAGAGGTCAGGAGGCTTGGCTGGGCATCTCTTCCCCACTTTGTAAGGCTCTATTCCCAACTCAGCTGCTCTCCCCCCAGTCCCTGTTCCTGCCATCCCAATGGATGGATGAGCTTGGAAGTGGCTCCAGCCTGCCCAGGAGATGTCCCACGGGCACTACCAGAATCCTGTCTCCAGAGATGTCCAGCTCTTCTGGCCACAAGACCCACTTGAGACCCTCTGGGGAGAACAGATAGAGGTGCCTTGGGAGGAGGAGGAGGAGGAGGAAGGGGAGGAGGAGGAGGAGGGCAGCAGGGTGAGGACACACATCTGCTGTTGGGAGCCTGTGGGGAACTGAGCACCCCCTCACCCTCTGGTCTCCTCATCAGTGACGAACACGTGCACCAAAGGCCACCGCAATGAAATATATATTTATAACAATCATCATTATTATTCTTTCATCAATTTTCTCTCCCGTGGATGGAGCCTGGCAGAGACTTCAGAGCAGGCAGAACTGCTAAAGCAGAAAGTAATGGTGCCCCCAGGACGAATAAACGGAGCACTTCAAACCAGCAGATGCTGCGGAAAGCCCCAGCGCAGGAAATATCTGCGGAATGAATCGGGAGCTTTATGGAGCTAGGGCTGAAGGGCTCTAGGAAAGTTCACCAGCCCAGGAGGGGAAGGAAATAGGGAGGACCAGGAGCTGGCACCTCCTAGTGTGGGGCTGGCACCTCAGGGTGTGGGTACTGGTGTGGGGTGGAATCCCTCGATTGTTTAGGGTCTGATGTCAGCCCTCACAGGAAAGACAAGCAGCTCCCTGCTCGTGTGTGCCCCAAATCACCTGTGCAGGAACCAGCAGCTCAGTGAAACCTCAGAAAAAGCTGAGGGGGCCCAGATGGGCACAGTCTCAACCTTGAGGAAGGAGAGATAGGCTCTGACAGGTGCAGGAGCTGAGGAGCAATAACTGCAGCAGCATCCTCGGGACAATGGGAGGCCCCTGCTCCTGCCCCTCCTCACACTTTGCAGCTCCACTGATACCCACACTCCCAGCTCTGGTTTGGGAAGCCCTGGGCAGGGCCTCAGGAGATGGGACCCAAAGGACAGATGGCATCACTGATTGTGCACAGCCACTGCCACCACTGCTGCCCAGTGCCAGGAAAAAAAAATCAATAAATTAAGAAAAACAAGGTTCCTGTCCTGAAAAGCCTTCAGACTCCGGCAATCCAGCAACAGCTGGGACAAAGGCATTCCTGCATGTGCTGCTGAGGTTTGGCACGTGTCTCCTAGTTCCAGGTTGTTTTTTTTTTTATAGTACATCATAAAATAATGTTCTATATTCTATATATTTTTATGGGCGGCAGGAGAGCAGTAGAGGGCAGGGACAGCAGGAGGCTAGCCAGGAGGAGGGAGGCTGGGGGAAAGAGTCTCCAGAGGAGCACCAAGGTGGGCAAGTACCCTGGAAGCTGGGCCTGGGCCGGGGCAGAGGCAGGGGAGCAGCACCTGGAGGAGGGATGGGTCAGGTTCAGCACGGCCAGAGCAGAGCAGGAGGAGGGATGGGGTTGGTTGAGAGGGGGCACGGCCCCGATCAGCTTTGCCCAGTGAGATGTGAGAGGAAATCCTGCACTGTGGGCTGGGATGAGGCTGTCCCCTCCTGCAGCAAGAGCTAAGACATCTGAGGGCTTTCTCATCCACTGGATGCTGTGTTTTTCACAGCCAGGAGAGCACAGAGGGGCGGAAAGCTGTGACAAATTGCCCTCAGCCCAGCCCTCAGGTCGCTCTGAGATGGCCACAGGTGGGGCTGCTGCTGCCTGGCTCCGGCAGCGAGGATGCACAGCACGGAGGAGATGGCACCATGGCATGGAGGAGATGGCACCATGGCATCAGGGTGATGGCACCACAGACAAGCCCTTGGTTTTAGCTTGAGGGCACAGGAGACTGACCTTTCCCACACAGCCACCCCTTGGTGGCTGAGGGAACACGAACCAGTGACAGCAAGGCCTGAAAATGGGTTTTCAGGAAGTTTCTGGGAGTCGAAGAGCAAAGAGCTTTAGTGAGACAATTCAGTGTCACACCAGATCTTCCCCAGTTCTCTCCAGTGTCCCCAGCCATTTCAGCAGTGGCCGTGTCCTGGGGCCTGCGGTGTCCCCAGAGCCCCACACCCACACTGTGGCGTCCATTGCTGGGACGGGCAGGGCCCGGTGCGGAGCCGGCGCCCAGCTGGCACCCAGCCCTTGGCCGCAGGATGGGCCTCATTAGATGCTTAATTTTTAAGCTGTTCACTAACTTTACGGGCTCTTTCCTGGCCAAGAGTGGAAACCCCGCCTGCGGTGNGCCGTGGGTGCCGGGGCCTGCGCCGCCGTGGGTGGCGGGGCCGTGGCCCGGAGCCCACCCCTCCGTGCCAGGCGTGTTCCTGCAGCCCTTCCTGGGCCATCCCCAAGGCAGCCCAGGTGATTCTTTCCCTCTGCTCCCTGCCCCTAGGGCGGCTCCAAGCCTTTGATTGCAGAGGCTTGTCAGGACACTTCAGCAGCTCCAGAAGATGCGTGTAAACACAGCGATTAAAAAACGTGGTTCCAGGGGCTGTGCGGAGGCTAAAAATGGCACTGAGGTAGCCCAGAGAGAGAGGCCACAATAACTGTTCTATTTTTTAAAGCCCCCGGGGGCTCACACCAGTGGGGATGGGGGCACAGACACGTGTGGAGGGGGCAAAGGCTTGGGGATGACTCACCCCCAGAAGACAGCAGGGAGAAGAATGTGTTGCTGTAGAGTCCAGGGGAGATTCTCTGACTGTACAGGGAGGAAGGAAGGAGCAATTTTTAGATAAAGTGACTGGACTGCCCTGACAACCACGTTGTTTATTAGTGGAAAGTTGGAGTATTTCAGAGAGAAAGTGCTATGAAGGTCATTTATTCTGTTCAGCTCTGCAGAGCAGCCAGGGCCTCACCATTCCTGGCCAGAGATGGATAAGCGTGTGGACGTTCTTTCAGTAAAATACAGCTGGGCAAGGAAGGTCACTTCTTTCCTCCTTCCTTTACCATTTCACACCTCTCTCTCACCACATCAGAGCTGCCTTTTGCTGTGTCACATACTGACAGGTGCTAAAGTTGAGCCCCAACCAGGGGAGCTTGGCAGGGAGGGGAAAGTGGTTTTGGTTGTGGAGCTGAGCAGAGTCCAGTGTGGAAACTGCACCGGCCTCTTCTCTGCACAGCACCAACTGCAGGGACTGCCACAGGAATGCTCTGCAAAGCTCTCATTAATGTGCTCCTTGCTCTGGATTTGGGGTGATCAGATCTTTGGAGCCTGCTCAGGCCCCTCATCACCCTCAGTCCTTCCCCCCAGCCCCATCTCCCTTCCTGGGTCTGTATTTGTCTTTGCAGCTTTGAGGAGGAGTGGGAATGGCAGCACGAGTGGTGGCTGGAGCAGGAGTGATGGCTCTCGCTGTGCCAGGAGCTCTCTCCAAGCCATCTGGAGGGGAAAGAGCTCTTCCTCAGAGCACTCAGGGTATCCCTCTCCATTCCCCAAACAGTCAGGCTGTGGCCAGCAGTTAATATCCCTCTGGCGTGGTGCCCTGACCAGGCAGGGTGGCAGGCTCTTCTTTTAATAACTTATTTATCTTTCCTTATTGCAGGAATGATGACAGTTTTCATTATTAAGCTGCTAGGTAATAGAGTAGCCTTTGGTGGGAGCTGACTCATCATCCCCTCTGTGCTGACAGTTGGATTCAGTTCCCCGGGAGAGCTGTGACAGGGGCAGGACGAGCAGTGCCCATCACTGCTGCAGCCCTGGGGCTGGCAGGGCGGGCACAGTCACCAGGCACACACACTGGGCACACGTCCTGCGAGGCTCGGGCTCCCCAGGGATGCTCCCTGTCCCCCAGTGCTGTCCCCTCTCTGCTGTCCTGTTGTCCCTGTGTTCCAGAGAGGCTCCTGCCCTGAGGAGCTGGTGTGTCCCTCGCTGTGGTGGTGCCACAGCAGGGACACTGGGGACATGGAGCACAGGGTGATGGGAAGCACAGGCAGTGCCACGACCCCAGCTCAGCCCCAGCCCCAGCACCCATGCAGGAGTGGCAGGGATATGGAGAGAGCTCTCCAGCTCCTGCCTTGCCCTGAGAGCAGCAATCCTCCCCAGCCAGGATTTGGAAACCACCAGCCCACAGTGGTTGTGTGTGGGCACCATGGAGCTGGAGGGAAGCCATGGAACAGCTGGAGAGGCTCTCCCTGCCCTGCTCAGCCTGGTGCTCCTCTGGCCAGGGGGAGCTCCCTGGGGGTGGTGACACTGGAGGCTGGTGGCACTTGGCATTGTGGCCATGCCAATGGAATGAGGGCAGAGCAGAAGGGACACCTGGGACCCAGCCATGTGCCTGTGCCGGGGATGCAGCACTGCCACCGTCACTGGACTGTGCTGGCGGCGGCAGCAGTGATATATGAAATCAATTAAACATGACCCATTTTTAATTAGATGTACAAACACGCCTAAAGTTAAATGAGGGCTCTTTATAAAGAAAGAATGCAGTGTGGTACCACGTTAAATGAGAAACTCATGTACTTCCCAAGTGGGAGCTTCCCAGATTTACACGTGGAGCTGCCTTTGCAAAGCAGCCCTTCTCCTGCTGCTTGGCAGAGACAGGTTCCCACAGTAGGGATGCCTGGCTGTGGGGACAGGGACACACAGTGCCACGGCCACTGGTGGGGCTGGCAGCTGGGAGGGGGCCTTATCCTGCACCTCCAGAAGCCTTAAAGCCACTGGATGGTCCCCAGTGTGTGCCCAGCTCCCGTGCCAGCTCTGCTGGCAGCTCCTGCTGCCCCCTCCTCGCCCCGCCCAGCTGGACCCTGCTGCTGGGCTCTTCCATCCCTTCCAGATGCACGCCTTGAATGCACACCTTGCTGCCCCTCCAGAGGGGAAGAAACCAGGAAAAAAAGTGAACCAGTTTCTAATTATGTCTTGTTTGCTTTCATTTAGAGCTAATTCAGCCCACACAAAAGTTACTCACCCAATAAAAGAAATACATATTTAAAAAGAACCCCACAGATGCCTGATTCATTTTAGACTGTAGAAATTAGGCTGTGGCTATTTCCACCTTTCCCCCTCTGATTACAAAATATTTGCATTTCAAAATAAACCATCTTTAATTTGGACCAAAAGTTACAGGGCTCTTCTCTCTGGCCCGGGTAGTGAAGCGAGTGGCACAGCCTTGAACACTTCCAGGGAACTTCCACAGATCATCTGGGCACCCTGTGCCAGGGCCTCACCACACAGGGGAGAATTCCCACCTGACCCTTCTCCTTGTGTCTTGGGGTGGAAGGGAAGCCATTCCGTGTCCTGTCCCTCCATCCCTTGTCCCAAGTCCCTCTCCAGCTCTCTTGAAGCCCCTTCAGGCACTGGAAGGGGCTCTGAGGTCTCCCTGGAGCCTTCTCTTCTCCAGGTGAACACCTCCAGCTCTCCCAGCCTGAACTCTTCGCTGGGGCACTGCCTGTGCTACCGAGGGCCAGGTCTGGGGACACTGTGGATGTCCCCTTAGCCATGCTGCCAGAGGCTGTGTGGGAGGTGTGACTGCTCCCTCCTCTCCCCTGTGTTTTGGCATCCTGTGGGCATTTTGACGGAATGGTTGTGAATGAAAAGGATTCGCCAAGACTCTTCACTCATCCCAGCTCCCTGCTGTGCATGTGGCTGGTGCAAGCCCTGGGCACCCAGGGCCCTGGGGCACTGCCCTGCTCCCACCCCCAGCAGCTCTAGCATCTGGTTCCTGGGGGATATCAGCCAGTGTTCCCCCCGAATAACATTCCAGAGATGTTTACAAGATATGCACAGAAAATAAATACACAAAAAGGGAATTTACTAAAAGTAATAAAGCTGAGAAACTTTGGAACTCCTTGCCTGCCCTGCTGGCATTGCACAGTGCCCAGGGGCTGCCCATGGACTGGGATGGGGCAGCCCTGCAGAGGTTTGGGAGAAGAATGGGGCTGTTTGCTTTTCCCATCCTCATGTTCACGTTTGGAGCAGGGCATGGAGCTGGGAACAGCCATTCTCCCCGGGGTCAGGCTGCTGCAGGTCCCACCCTGCCCGGATCCCCCTCCCCACCTCCCTATGCCCCCCAGGATGCTGTGCTCAGAGCGGAGTGTGAGGCAGCTCAGAAGTGCTGTGCCAGAGGAGGAAAAAGCAGCCTATTAATTAACAGCAAATGTACAGTTAATGGGGCTTTTTCCCTTCCTAAACAATTCATCAAAATGATTTCATCGAAATTTAGCTGATGGGGCGCGAAACGCAGCTGCTCTGTCCTGCTCTGCGCTTTTTCTGTCCTGGCAGGAGCAGAACGCTGAGAGTGCAGCCGCGGGTTTGGGATTCACGGCGCTGCAGGATGGAGGCTCTGGGAGTGAGTCAGTGCCTCTGCCACTGCCAGAACTCAGAAGATAAAGGGGCTGTAAGTGAAGGAGTTCCACTGCACCCAGCTGACAGAGCGCTCGCCCCTCTCTTTACGCATTTACTCCTTTACTGCCTCAAGTTCATTTCAACATGGAGCAGAAATTCCTGTTGGGCCAGTTTGGGGACTGCAATAGAGCCAGGCAAGGGAGGAAGGCCAGGCTGGCTCCTGGGGATGCTGTCCTGGATATGTCCTGCTGTTATCCAGTTCACCTGGATAACAGACTGAGCCCAGGAATGGCTTGGCTTCACAAAATACTTCAAAAAACAATAAGGTTGTTAAAGTTTTAGTGGTTTTTTAAAGATTGCTCTTATACTGGAAGAGGGAAACCAGCTGTTTACAGCTTTGAAGGCTCGGGTTTTCTCTTAGAAGTCACAGTGCTTTTGGAATTTAAAGGTATAGAGAAAACCTAGAAAACTCTGCAATATTTTGAAGCGCTGCCTCCACCTGGACTGAGGGCAGACGCTGTGCTCCGAGCAGCACAGCACCCAGAGTGGGATGAGATGGAATGGGATGGAACAGAACGAAACAGAATAGAGTAGAATAAAACAGAATAGAGTAGAATAAAATAGAATAATAATTAGAATAGAATAAGAATAAGGATGAGAATAAAAATAAGAAGAGACTATGACTAAAAGTGAGACTAAGAATAGAATAAGAACAAGATAGAATATTATATTTTCAGCTGTAAGGGACTGACAAAATTAATCCGTTTCAACCACCTGGTACTTTCAGAAATCCCCAGAAGGTGAAGCACATTAAGGTCACTGTCCAAATGCCTCTGACACCCTGACAGGCTTGGGACACTGACCCCCTCTCTGGGAAGCCCGTTCCGGAGATGTGGGGTGGGAGCTGCAGCGATGGACAAACAGGATCCAGCTGCCAGAGGAACAAATCCTGGAGCCTCACAACTTTCCCATCCAGCCATGAAACAATCTGCTGATTTTATTGAAACCAGACCGCCGGCTCCATCTTGCAGGCGCTGCTGCAGCAGGTTCGGCACGTCCAGCAGCCCCCGGGAGCTGCCCGCGCTGCGAGGGGAGCGGCGAGGGGGACGCAGGGGAGGCCGGCTGGCCACGTTCCCACCACAGCCTTGCCCACACTCACAACATGGACACATGTTTTTAGGAAGGTGGATCAGGCACTGCCAGGATCTGGAGGGGCTCCTTGGAGCCCTGATGGTTCCCAGCCCACGTCTCCTGTGGAAGCCCAGGTTCATCCCAAAGGTCACGGCTGAAACTGTTCCACAGTGAGTTCATGAGCAAAACCATCCAAATCTGGGATCCCTCATCTTTGTGGTGGTGGTGGCACAGCAAAATCTTGGCACTGGAGCATCCCTGGACTGAGAGAGCACAAGGACAAAACTGGATTTCTCCTGGAAATGCTGCAAAGCCTGGAGATTCTGGTGGAAATCAGCCCTGGTGAGCCAAGCAGAGACAAGAGAGGTTCACACAGGGGCTCAGTGATGTCATCAGCTGGCAAGTGCTGCCACACGCTTGGTGCTAGGGCTGGAAAGTCTGAACAAAAAACAGAGGATTTGTTCTTGGTTCACAAAACTGGATTTGGAACTGAGCCTCAAGGAGCTCAGGGAGGGTTCTGGATGTCCAGGGAGTTTTGATGGGGTCCCCAAGGGAGCTCATCTGCCCCCAGAGAGGGAGGGAGATGGGCAACAGGATAAACCCTCCAGCCATGGCAGACTGCTCTTTAACATAGCAGGAGGAGATACAGAGGGGGGATTGCAGAGGAACCCTCTGTGTCACTGCTGAGGCATGGTGGGGGTCCCACACCATTCCTGAGGGTCACGGTGTGGATGCCATGGAGGGGTGATGGAAGGGCTTTGTTTGCATCTGCAGCTCCTGGGCAGGGAAAGAGTCAGCATTCGTGTTGCTAAGGAACTCCAGCAAGGTCCAACCTACCCAAAACCTGCAGCACTTGGAAATCAGAGGCACCATCCCCCCTGGCACTGTCCCTCTGCCCCTGATGGGACAGTGACAGGACTGGGGGTTGAGGGAGGGTGGCTGGTGCAGGACCCCAGCTTGCTCCCTGCCTTCCCTCCTTGGGAAAACATCCCTGCTCTCCAGGCAGGGAGACAGTGGGTGCAGCCACCCAGGTGTACTTAGAGACACCCCAGATATGCTTAGAGACACCCCAGGTGTGCTCACAGACCTCAGATCTGCTCACAGACCCCAGAGCTGCTCATGGACCCCCAGATTTGCCTACAAACTCCAGATCTGCTCACAGACCCCAGATTTGCTCGTGAGCCCCCAGGTTTTCTCTCTTGGGTTCATTTATCTCTCACCAGCAGCATCAGGGCAGAGTGAGGGCCCCCCTCCCATGGGACACAGGGATCACCTTTGTCTGTGCAAGGAATTCACCCAGGCATGCTGCAATAACACTCTTCCTAGGATGACTTAATCCTGGCAGCCCCTTTCCATGCAGAAAAATATTCTGAATGTTTTAACAAGGCAGAGAATTATCCAGCTCCTCACCTCCCCTCTCAGCTCAGAGAAACCATTCCCAAATTTCCACAGGGATGTAAGCAAGGCAATAACTAGGGATGATGGGCTCCTCTCAAGGACCACTTGGCTGCAGTCTGCTGAAGAGATATTTTGGGCACTTTTTTTCTCCAAAGCCTGAGGTTTTTTTGAAACAGAGCGAATTAACAAACCCCGGAGCTGGCTGATTTCTGCTGAGTATTTTGATGAATAATGTGCCATAATGGGCCCAAACAAGCTGGGGAGTTTATCTTATCCCAGTGCACATCCCATTCTGTGTCGCATCCGCTCGCTCCCAGCCCTCCTGCCCCGGCACTGATTGGAGATTCTGTTCTCCTCCATCATCTGCTCTGGATGCTCAAAAATTGAGTATTTCAAGGATTCTAGAGAGAAGGGGGTTTTTGTCTGCCAGAAAACCCTTCTGCCGAGAGGCGTCTGCAGGAAGCTGAGCACAGTCAACTTGCAAAGTTGGGAAATTTGCTCAAAATGCAAATCCTGTCCCTCTGGCTTGAATCCCAGCGCAGCGCAGGTCAAGGAGGTGAGGAGCAAACATGGCCCCAGGTATTCACAGCTTCCCAAACCAAACACCTGAGCTGGTTTGGAAACGGATCCATCATTTCCATTTGCGTACAGATTTATTACACTCAGCTCTCCTCAGCACTGGGTAAAAAACAAGTGCAAGTTGAGCCATTGATTGATTGATTGATCATTGTGTGCATTTACCAATTGGTTTCTGTTTGTCTGAAAAATACCCACAAGCCTTAAAAGCCAGATTCTCGCTGATGTCTCGAAAACAGAATTACAAAAAAAGATGAGGGAAACCTGCAGGTCAGTTTGTGGGACCCATTCCCACTCCTGAGCTAGGATGCTGAGAACTCCTGAGGCATCATCCTGAAGATGCTCTGAGTAGGATCACAGGACCACAGAGTCATTTAAATTGTAAAAGGCTTCCAAGATCATTGACTTGGTGGTGCCATGTGTTCCTATTTATAAATGAATTAGATCTCAAGTGCACTTGTGGCTGTTGTGGGCTCCCTGGCTGGCAGGATCTACTGCTTGGAGATGATGCAGTTCTGACCCTCAGCAGCACAGGGAGTGGCTGGACATGGGAACAGGCGCCCCAGGAAAGTGGTCATGGCCCCAAGAGTTCACAGAGCATTTGGACAATGCTCTTAGGCATGTGGAAAGATTTTTGGGGCTGTCATGTGCAGGGCCAGGAGTTGGACTCAGTGATCCTTGTGGATCCTGAGTGATTTGCCCACAGGTGGATCCAAGGGGTCACTCACAGCTCAAGTGGTGGCTGAGGGGTGAGAAACCTTTCATCTCCATTCAGTTCTGAGCCACACCTGTTCCTTTTTCTAGTCCGTGGACAAGACATCAGGAGCAGCAGCATTCCTGGGGGAGCACGAAGGGTTTATGTCAGGCCAGCACAAAGGCTGTTCTGCAGCACTGAGATGTTTAACCTTGGCCAGGAGGAATGGTTGTGCTATTGCACTGCACACAATTAATTGTTCTAACCCCAAGAGACCTGGCCAGTGGTGGGCAGCTCCCAGCAAATTCCCAGATTTACACTGCCCCTCTCTTGTCCCAGATTACTGCATCCATCAGGGACCAGCATCTTTCCCCCTGCAGCTTCCCCCAGGGCAGAGACCTGCACCCTTGCCCTGGAGGGTCTGATGGGGGGTGGTGGGTGCCCAGGTGGGCAGCTCTGCCAGATGAGCAGGCAGCTGGTCCTGGTGTGCAGGAGCTGGCAGGGACACAATGCTTGCTGTGCTGGAGCCTTACTCCCCTCTCCTGCCTCATTCACCACATTTCCTGTTGTGGGACAAATCTGCTTTTTGTGTAAATCTGTCAGCAGCAAGAAGTCAGTGAGTTTCCCTAAGTGAGTTTTTCGTGTATTTTTAATAAAGGTCACACTGTGTTTACTGGCAAAGACGATCGATATTGGCTCATAATTCATGAAGGATCCCACTGGTCTGTAACGACCTGCGGTCAGAGCACACAGCCAGCCTTGTCCACAGCCTCTCCCAGCCCCCAGAGGGTCCAGCTGCCTCCTGCCCCTGCCCAGCCTGAGGGTCACTCCCCTTGGAGCCGTTTCCTCCTCGTGTCCTGAGGTGGGGCTGGCAGGACCCCCCAGCTCAAGCTGTCCTGGCCGGGTACTGCTGCTCACCCCTTCCCTGCCACAGCCTGAGGGAGAACCATCCTTTTCCATCCATCCCCTCGGCCCCAGGCTGCTCCCAGAGCTGAGGGGTGAGCTCTGAGGGGGCACTGCCATCACTGAGACTGCCAAGGTGCCCCTGGGTGGACATGCTGAGCCCCTGGCAGGGGCTGCCCCTCGCTCTGACCCCATAACATCCCCCCTGTGCCCAGAGCCAGCTGTGGCAGGGGCTGCAGGGAAGCTTGGGCTGGTTGTGATGAGGGAGAGCGGGAGGAGAGAGGGAACAGGAGACTAATGCCTTAACAAATTTGATTTCAGAGCAAACGAGCTGGCTGCTGTTGTGCGGCACTGGTAACCTGGTTTTGTGTTGCTGGCTGCACTGGGAGGCATGGCTGTTTTTAGGCTATTTTTAGGCTCTTAATGCCAGTGGAAGAAAAGAAAAAGAAGAAAAAGAAAAAAAAGGAAGAAAGCATAAGCCCTGCAGTACATAACTGGCCTGGGTGGAATTGGGGTGAACTCTGAAGTACATCTGGGGCTGCTCTTCCCACTGAGCCCCATCTGAGGTCCAAGCAGGGGTGTCCAGGCACACCAGGCCTCAGGGTGGTGCCTCTTCCAGGGGGAGGACTGGGACATTCCTTGGGCTGGATGGGGACACTGGGGTGATAGGAGGGCTCCAGTCCAGCAGGGTCAGCGAGACTCAGGCTCAGGGATGGCCCAGAGGCTTGTCCTGCTGCAGGGTCACCACATCCTGCCCATCCTCTGCTGCTCTCCCAGTCCTGATCCTCATATTCAATAGGTGGGGCCATCCATCCCCCCTGCTCTGCCTGCAGCTCCCTGCCCCCTCCCCAGGCACTGTTAATGCCTTTAGCTGAGGTCTGCTCCAAGCAGCTACTGAGTTCATTGCCCTGAACTTTGGAATCAAAAAGGGAGAGAAATTTTAGATAAATGTTCCATCAGGTTTTTGTTTGCATGGGATGGTGCAGGGATAAACCACCCCAGGGATGTCAGAGCTCTAAGGACTGGTGGGAGCTGAGACCGTGGAGCGAGCAGGAGCTGGCTGGAGTTACTGTGTGTGGGAAGGAGCTCGGCTGGTGATCCTGAACATCAGTTTGGAATGATCAGCTCACTTCCCCTTCACAAAGCAAAAGTTTGCAATGGGCAGACGAATTAATAGCCCAGAACTTTGTGTCGGGCCAAGCATGTGGCTGTGTCTGAAGAAGAGGCCAGGCTTGTGAGAAGCATTTGAGGATGGGCTTCCCAAGGAGCCCTCAGCTTGGCTGGAAACCCTTGGGGATGGATTTGGGGTCTTCATGAACCCTGTGGCTGGCTGGAGCTGCAGCATGGCTGAACATGTGGTGTTCCCTGCTGGGACTGCTCTTGGCCCCTCAGGACCCTACAGGCTATTTCTCTCCCTCTGGCTTTTATTGCAGATGGATTTTGGCAGAATGAACCTCAGTATAAGCCTGGGAGAAGCTGTTCATACATGGCCTTGGGCTCAGGTGGCCTCCCACTCTCAGGAGCTAAGGAGCAAAGTCAAGCAAGGACTGCAGAAACAGACAATTTCTGATCAAATATTCAGCCTGAGCTGCCTCTGAACCTGCTGCTAATCCCTCCTTGGCCACGGCTGGGATTGCATTTCCCAAACACCAGTGCAAGGATGTATTTGCACAGCATAAACCTGATCTGTATCGACATTTTCCCCTTTACACTTTGGTCCCATTTCCCAGGTCTCGAGGTGTGAGAAGCTCACCCTGTGAAGGGTTTGTCACTTGGTCTGTGGGTCCCTGCCAGTGGCCAGGGGATTCCCGGCCTTCCAGCTCCCCAGTGGGACCCTCACCCTCCCCAACCTCCTCCTCTGAGTGAGAGACTTTTACAACAGCACAACCAGCATTTTTACAGTTCTGCCTCATGCTGATTTTTCCACTCCTCTCAGCCCAGGTCCGTGGGGTATCACTTCCCTTTTGCTGCTGGGCTGGGAGCCACCAGCTGCTTTCAGTGACATCAGTGACAAAGCCACTTCAATCCTCTCTGCCTCACTCCTGCTTGTGTGTCCCAAACCTGCTTTCACTAATTTGGAAGGGAAAATTATAACCATTAAAATTCTTTATCAATTTCTCAATCTCTTTCTTTATCCCTTCTCATTTGCTGTTGCTCTATCCCATTACTTTGCTCTATGAAGAGCCCCTTTGGGTCTCTCCTCCCTTCTCCCCTCTCCCAAGCTCCTCTCCCCACAGTGGAGCCACAGGGGACACGGGATTGTCCTGGCCTCCAAGCACTGCCACCAAAACTGGTGGCAGGAGGGGTGGGCAGCCTCACACAACAGGGACAGAACCCTCTGGGGAGCTTTGCCAAATGTTGAGGCTGGCAAAAACATCCTGGAAAGATGGGATGGAAGGATGGCAATACAAGAGAAAGGATGGACAGCTGTGGTCTGAGACCTGGAAAATCTGCCCAAGCTGGGAAGAGCGAAATTCCCAACCCAGGGTTTTCCACAGTGCTCGGAGACACCCCAGGGCTGGTGCTGCTGGGACTTGTCCCTGTTCCAGAGGACATGGAACAAGGGACATCCTTCATCTGTTCCCTTGAGAGGGAGGCAGCTCTGGCGAGCCACACTCACCCAGGAGAGTGTGTTACAGACCAAGAACAATAGCGACAGGAATGATACAAGTGAGCTTCCCTAATCTGCAGTAAATGACTGGGGGACCCGGGGTGAGTTAATGAAATCTGTGGCTCAGCAAGTCCCGTCCCACAGCCGGGGTCATCCATCACCTCATGCACTGGGATTGCCCCTTTCGACAGCTGCAGCTTATTTTTAATTATTGATGCTACCTCATAATGTCCCAGCAAATGTGTGGAAGTGAGTTTTGTGGGAGCAGTGAGGTCTGTGCAAAGGCTGGCAAGCCTCTGTGGGGAGCAGGGGCTCAGGGGTGCTCAGGGAAGGGAAAGCAGTGCCTGACCCCCCAGGGCTCCAGCACCGGGGACCCCTGTGACAGGGCTGGGCTGAATCGAGAGGCAGCCGCCCTTATTTCCCTCTGCAGTATCGAGCAGGTCTTTGACGACCAAACTACTTTCCCACCAGGCACAAATTGCCTTTGTCCCTGCTCCAGCCCGCTCTCTGCAGCCTCCTCCCGTCCGTGCCGTGCCCAGGGTGCCCCCGACCTGCCGCATCCCTCTCTCCCTCCCTGCTTCCCCAGCCAGAGGTATTTTGCAAACACGAATGCATTAACAAGCTGGCGAGAGCCCCCATGCATATTTCATGTTTAACATGCCCTCGTTTCCTCCCGGTTAATGGATCTCTCCCATTATGCCCCTGCCTGTCTGAGCAGGATACCTTTTCAGTGGAACATAAAAGCTGCTCCCCGGTGAGGTGGAGAGGAAACCACTCAGCTCTAGGATTCAACCGCCCGAGAAGCAGAAGGTCCAGTGCCTGCCCTCATGTGCTTGGAATATTGGGCTTCCCTTACCAGCTCCTATTTCCCTCCCTCAACCCATTTCCCCTCCTTTTTTTTCCATTTCTCACTGAAGTTTTTTGGCCTGGGTGTCCCTAACACCTTCTCCTGGAGCTTCCTGCACTGGGATGCTTCAGGCAGAGCATCAGAGATCAGAGCTGCTGCTGGGAAAAACTCGGGCTCAGGGAATGAAAAAAACAAAAAGGAATTGATCCAGATTTAATGAAATGTTACATTTTACTCGCAGGGAAACATTTGGTTTGTTCTGAAGTGCTGGTTTTTAAAAAGTAGGATTGAAGGGTGTTTTTAAAAAGTGAGGGGTTTTGGAGAGCAAAATCAACACATTCCATTGTCGAAATGTCAAAGGGAGGTTCTTAATCTGGGAAAAGGAAAATTTAATTTCAAGATCTCAGTGTGACTGAAATGAAGGCGGAAAGAGCAGAATTGGAGTAGCTGCCCAAGGAAACTTGCACACAACAGGATGATTTCCCATTGTGGAGGCTCCAATGGCAGCTCTGGTGCTGTGGGACCCTCGATCCCTGGGGATTCCTTGGCTCTGCCCTGGCACAGTGCTCTGTCCCACAGCCCGGGATGGGAGCAGCCCTCCTGCTCACGGTGCTGGCAGGGCTGGGATGGGCCAGCGGAGCAATCAGCTCTTCGGTTTGATACGATTAGAAATTCCATGGAGCAGGAATGAAAACAAAGTCTGGGCCAAGGGCTGCTCCTGCCAAGGCGCCCTCGCAGGGCTCTGGCTCCAATCAGGTGCTGGGGTGGTGGGTGTTGATAGACCCCAATAAACTGCACACGATGGGGGGGCCACGGACACCCTGTGCCACCAGCAGTGCCAGGGACCATGCCAGGGCCCCGTGGCTCATCCACAACATCCTGGCACCAGGATCTGGTAGTGCTGTGGGTCCCGAGGGCACGGCTGTGCCAGGAGCTCAGCCCCAGCTCTGGGAGCAGCTGTGCTGGGGATGAGATCATGTTCTCCCATTTCACTGGCACTCAGGGATTCTCATCCTTGGATGCCAGTGGTGTCCCCCATTCCCAGCCTCATTCCTGGCATCTCCCATTCCCAGCCCAAAATAAGCTACTTTTCTGTGTGAGGTGATCTGGAGCATCTCCCAGCTGCGAGTATGGGGGAGCAGTGGGAGGGCTGTGCCCAAAACAGGGTGTCCCCTGTCTCACTTCATTGCCAGTCACCTCCTGACTCCTCAGCCAGACTTGAGGCCCCCTCTGTGCCCCCTCTCCTCCTCCCCGCTTCCCTCCATGCCCGCTCCCCACCTCCAGACCCTTTTTCCTTTTACATGCAGGATTTTAATCTAATTTTCTCAATGCAAATCTTAACAGGGAAAAGCCTTGAAATCGAATCTCCAGAAGTCTCCTTTCACAGTTCAGAGATCTGATTAAATTGCAAGCTTGGTTAATATTTGGTGCGACGGGCAGGGGGGAGCAAGGGGTGGGAGGAGAGGGGAGCAGAGTGAGTGGATCTGTCGGAGGGGCTGGGGCCTTTTCAAATAATCTGTTTACCCCTGCAGCTAAGGAGCCCATTAGCAAGTGTTCTCCGTTCTAATTTCCCGTCGTGCCGTGTCCCGCAGACCTCACTGTGTTTATTTGGAGAAGCAGAACAAAATTGTTTGTATAATTAGATCTGCTACAAGGGCTGCCCTTGAAGGGTCCCCAGCAGGAAGCTTTCGATTGCAAAGGGCCCCCGCTGCCGTGGACCCCCAGCCCCCAGCACGGCCAACAACAACACCATCCCACTGGGATGGGCTCTGGGGGGCCCAGATGTGTTCCCTGCCCGTGGACACGCAGCCCCACATGGGGATTTTCCCAAGGGATGAAGCAGAGGGCTGCTCTGGCTGCCCACTCCAACCCCTGCCAGCACAGGGACAGCCCCATGAAACGGCCACAGCTGCCCATCTCCAGCAGCCCAGAGTTTGGCTGCTCCTGCATCCCAGCCAGCTTCTCACCAGCGTGGCCTCAGTCCAAAGCTGGGATGTTTTCCAGCTGTGTCAGTGTGGGGAACCTTCCTCCTTCCCCAGTCGCTGCCCCATGGCTGGGAATTCCGACAGAGCTGCCCTGCTCCCCCCGAACATCACAGAGCCAGGGATACTCTCACTGCCAGCTCTGACTGGAGTCACCAGGAGGTGTTCCCAGCAGTGCAGGGATGGCTGACAGATCCCTCCTGTTCCTCCTGTGATCCCACCACAAGCTTGGAAGAGGTTATTTTGGTAGGAGAAGCAGTCAGCAGTGATAGGTAAATCAGATCTGACAGAGGCAGCCCTGCAGAGCCCTTGGAGCTACTGACATTCCTTTATTTCAATAGTGTTTTACTGAAAAATAATTTTTTTTTGGCTGTTGACAAAAATTTCAGTGGGTTTTGTGGTAAATGAAAGTGCTTGAAAAAACATATTTTCAGAAAAGGTTTGGCATTAAAAAAATAATTAGGAAAAAAGTGGTCCTTGAAGATCCTGTCACTGAAAAAAATAGAAAATTTTCCCCAAGAAACAAAGACTTAAATGATAAAAATAAAACATCTTTTTTCTCTGTGGAGAAGAAACCTCCCATCTCTTTAACTCCGACAGGGACACACAGCAGAAGGGCTCGGAGGCAAATGTAGCCCAGAGGATACTCTGTCTGTGTTTGGTGTTTAACCACCTGATCCCAGCTCTCCTGACTCCAAATACTTCCTAAATAAACCAAATGAACACCACAGGGCTCAGTGTGGATGATCAATCGTGGTGCTGTCACCCCCCAGATGTTCAAACTGTGTAATTTCCCCTGCGGACATCCCCACCTCGGGTGTTCACCAATTCCCACCGTGCTGCCCTGGAGCCACCGTGCTCTGGGCACACACAGCTCTGCTTCTCAGAGCTAATCCCACCAAAGAGCACATGGGATCCTCCCTCCCTGCTCCCAGGGATGCCCTGGAGCTGCCGGGACCCCTGGAGCACTGAGCACCTCCAGGGCTCCTCTCCTGTTGTGGCTCTTCCTCCCTTGAGGTGGGTGGGAAGCAGAGACCACATGAGGAACTTAATGGAGCAGAACTTGGCTTTAATCTGTTCCCATAAATGTTTATGATCCCCTAATTATTAACATTTAATGGTGTATTAATTCATTGATGGGCTTTCATTTTTGATTTTAATGGCTCAGCAATTCCTGCTCTCCCTCCTTTGCTCTTTTGTTCTTGATGGGAGGAAGAGGAGGCAGCAGGACACACTGGAGTGTGATGGGCATGATGGCTTTGCCTCCTCCGCTCCTTCTCCTCCAGGAATGGGGTCCCAGGGATCCACAGCCACTCTTCTCCACATCAGGGAGGAGGGCTGGGAGCAAGGAGAGGCCTCTCAGCCATGGCAAGGGTCCCCCCGCCTGGGACCTTCCTTGCTGAGGGGGCAGAGTAGCACTAGAAATGTTGTCAAGCGTTGGGCCAAGGTGGAGACAAAGTGGGAATTGCAGAGAGATAATCTCGGAGGAAAACCCCTCGGAGGGAGAGCACACATGGTTTAAAATGCTGTTTATTTGAAGTGTCCTGCTGAAGTGCTCCCTGCGCTGCCCAGCTCGCACACGTCCCCCACCCCTGCTCCGCCGGCTGAGATGTTTATTTAAGTGTCCTGAAAACTTTATCTGGAAATCAGTTCCCTTCTCTTCCCCTTGTCCGCCTTTCCACTTTCTTTTCCTCCCATTCATCACTTTGAAAAATGACCCGATTTCTCTCCCTGGCTGGTGCCTCCTCCTCCCCGCGCTGCCCGGCCGGCAGCTCCGACAGCCCGGGCTGCCCGCTAATTAATGAGCTTCTCCGGGCAGTCACAACTACATCCCAGGGAGCCGGGGCTGACAGATGGTCCTGCTCACACCAGGACACGCCACAACCCCCGGGACATCGCTGTGGTGCCGGCGGTGCGGGGCTGAGGGTGGCAGAGGGACTGACTGCCCCGTACTGCCCACCCTGTGGGACCGCAGCAGCGCGGGAGGGATGGGCTCACAGAAAAAAACCCTGGTGTGGGTTTCTCCCACCTTGGGCTGCAGTGCTGCTCTCACTGAGGGCTCTTTCATGTGGCCACTGCTCCAGCTTCCCACATTGTGAGAATTCGCCGGGAAAATAAAAAAAAATAAGAAATCAATTAACTAAACCAAACCCTGAAACAATTATTTGTCCACTTCCCAACCTCATTTGGGAAGCATAAACCCCCACACACTTACTGCGGGCTGACGTGCGAAGGCACATGCTGACTGTGTTTTCATGACTAATTTCATCTGCACCGAGAAGCCCCCTCCCCTTCACCCTTTTCCACCTCCATCTGTTCCCCACACTCCGAGCTGCGACAGCAAAAACATGGAATAACAGCAGAAAAGAGGAAGGAAAGATGGGAAAAGGCAGCAGACTGTCACTGCACCCAGCAGCACCTCCCAGGCAGGTTTTCCAAGAGACCTGATCAGAACATTCCATGTGGGTCTGTGCTCAGGCCCCGGTGCTGGGGGAGGATGGAGGTCAGGAAGCCCCACCAGCCCTCAACGTCCAGTTACCTCACCCCCTTTTCTCTGTGGCTGCCCCCAAAGCAAGGAGGTGACCTGATCTCATCCCTGTTCCCCCAGGAAGAGCCCAGGTATTAATTTCCAGAGCGCAGCACAAGCACCCTCTGGCCCAGTGCAGCCTGCACTCCCTGTGCTGATCCCCAGAGCCATTCCCACTTCTCCACTGGACTTCTCCTCCAGGCACTCATCCACTGGCATCAGCTGTAGCTGTGTCCTGTGGCCTGGAGCTGGGGACATGGGTACGTGGAGCTTTCATTCCCACAGTCAGGCTCCTAAATCATATCAAGTCACAGAGACCAAAGGAACGATTTTCCAAAGCTGTGGGGATCATCCTGTGAGTTGCTTTGGCACTTGGGAGGGTGCAGAGCTGGAATATTGGGATTTTGGCTGCTGAGCACCTGCAGGGGAAGGGGACAGAAGACTGGGGCTGGAACAGGGGTCAGGGATCATGGATAGAGGCTGGGAACAGGGGTCAGGGACCCGAGTGAGGTGGGGAACAGCCCCTGTGGCACAGCAGCATGTGGGTGTGGGCACTGGCATGCTCACATCCCCAGGGCAAGGTGAGTTCCCCTGTCCCTCCTGCCTCCACTCAGCAGCTCCCTATGCATCAGCATTCCCTGCTGGAACATGGGCTCCTGCTGCTGCTGCTGCTGCTCCTGGGACCTTCAGCAAACAGAGGCTGAGGGGCAGCACCAGATCTGCCAGAGATACCCTGTGTTTGCACAGGGTTTCCTTCCCCTCGGGCACTCTCGTGTTTTTAACTCTGCTCTTCCTGCAGTTTTTCTTCATGTCAGCAATTAATCTATTGTCCCTCGTGAGGAAACATGAATTTCCCTGGGAAGAAAGTAAATTGGTTGTGTCACACGTGAACGGGGCAGGACCACGTGTGGGATGTGAGGGGCTGGTGGCAGGGAGGGTCCCCACAGATCCCCACAAGCACAGACACTGCCTGTGAGATGGATGTGTGTGGAGGTGGAGGTTATGACTGGGGACAATGATGCTGCAGGTTTTTAGGGATGCAGGACCCTGCATGGTCACTTTACAGTGCCATTGGTTTTAGAGCTATTTGTTAAATGGCCCCTAGAGATAGAAAAGTTTTAGGGTCGGCTGTCACTCTCACTCCCAGCTCTGTATTCCTTGGGATACCCTGGTTCTCCAGCTCTGAATTGCCTCTGACTCCTCTACCCGCCCTGTCACAGAGGGAGGGAGGGAGTGGAACAAGCAGGGGCTGGCTGGGCTGGGTCTGGGCTCCTCTGGCAGCTCTGTGCTCCCTGCCAGCCCCACAGGGCCCCAAGGCTGTGTGAGCAGATGCAGCTCCTCCAGCCCTCTCTCCAAAACGCTGATACCAGCTTTGATACAAGGCAGCATTAATGGGGAGTTTATTTGTGAGTTTTCTCCTGGCAGCAGCAGCAGCAGCAGCAGCAACCGTGTCTCTGCAAGGAGCTGAAAAGCTGCCAGGCAGATTCTCCAGTGAAAAGATGGCAATAAAAGAGCCCTGACCATAGCACAGCCCCCACCTCCCCAGGCAGCTGCAGCGAGTCCTGGCGTTCTGGCCTTGTCTCTGCAGAGCTCTGGGCCCATTTCTTGCATCCTGAGCCCACCAGCTCCCAGTGATGTTTCCAAGCAGCGGAGGTGGGAGGGATGGTGGTTTCCTCCAGTGCTGCTGCAGCACGTGGCTGGGAGCAAGATCTGACTGCTCGAGAGCCAGGGGGAATGGAGCAGCCTGGAGAGAGCCCCTCCACAGGGTTTAGCCTTTTCCTGGGTGAATGGAAAGCTCTGCCTTGGCTGTATTGCCAGAGCACGCTGCTCTCAGCTTCCAGCACGCTGCTTCCATCCAACGGTGGCAATCATCAAATCCCAGAAAAATCTGGGTTGGAAGGCACCTTAAAGCTCATCTTCTTCCACACCCCTGCCATGGTGACACTTGCTCCAAGCCCTGTCCAACCTGGCTTTGAGTACTTCCAGAGCTGGGGCAGCCACAGCTTTTCTAAGCAAGCTGTGCTAGGGCCTCACCACCCTCACAGGGAAGGATTTTTTCCCAATGTCCCATCTAAACCTACCTCTTCCAGTTGCAGCTTGTTCTCTGGGAGCAGGTACCCACTACACTGCCTCAGCATCACACCACGAGGCTCAGAGGTCCCTTCCCATACATCTGGGCTGTTTCCAGGGAGATCCCCCAGTTAGGATTCCCTGATAAAAATGTGGTGATCCCATAAAGGACAGAGGCGATCCCAGCTCGAGTGAAATCCCTCATGGCCATGAACCTGGCAAACAGCATTTGGGGCTTTGCAGCAAAAACAAAACAGACCCAGACGGCACATATTTTCCTTCCTTTGAAAGGGAAAACACGAAGTTAAAGGATTTAAACACCCCCCCACCCCGCCTCCGTTTTTTCTAAAGGGGAATTAAAGCAAAAATTCACATCTGGAATGACAACTCCTAACCCTGCCCTGTACCCCCAAATTAATCAGGGCCCATAATGGAAATGCTGACAGACTCATAACTCCAACCTTTCAAACACAGATCTGCTGTTAAACTGCCCCTGCAGCCCTCCGAGGAGGGGACTCGAGTGACACGGGGGGAGCACCATGGGGCTGGTGTTGGGGGGCTGCTCCCCTCTGCCTGGCTGGGGACACCGCTCCTCTGCAGGGCACTGAGCCCACAGCACGGGGTGCATGGGCACTCCTGAGCCCTCAGACCCCTCTTCCCAGCTCTTCCCAGGGCTGCAGCATCCCTGTTCCAGGTGCAGGCAGCAGGCACAGCTTGTCCCCTGGTCCCCAGGCTGTGCCACCCGCTGTCCCTGGGACAGCCTTGGATTGTCGTGCTGCACTGGGAGCGCTGTGCCTGAACCCCCCGGGGGCTCAGCTCACACTGGCTGTGCTAAACCCGGCTGTGCTCTTCCCTGCGGAGCTGCTGCTCCCTCCCGATTGTCTAAACTTCGGGAGCATTAAGGTACAAGCTGTAAAAATAGAGCCCGACTCCCGGATCCCTCGCACACGGCTCCGAGGCTGATGTCGCCCTCCCGCCGCTGTCCCCCGGGGCTCGGGTTTCACATCCCTCCCCAGAAGAGCATCTCCAGCGTTTGTGACAGTGGCTCTAAGTGACGGTGGCTTTAGGGTGGCAGTGGCTCTGGAGTGATGGGTAGTTGGAGTATCCAGATCCCGGCTGGAGGGAAGGGCTGGGGGGACATGTGAGCACCCAGCTGGGGACAGGCACAGAGTGCTGGCAGTGCCAGGGGCTCTGACCCTGGGCAAGGCAATGGAGGGGGCAACAGCACTCCCCATCTCAGCTCTGGGGTGGATAAAACATCTCCAGCCTCCAGCAGATGGACCTGGAGCCTGGGATGGATGTGCAGCTCTCACACAGCCCTCAGTAATCCAGGGCTTTGCCAAAGGCTGCCTGTCACCCCTGCCAGCCCTGTCCCACCCCTGGCTGTGGCTGGGGGGTCCCGAGGGTCCTGGGGAAGGGAGCAGCCCCAAACCTGCTGGGAGAGTGGCCAGGCTGGCGCGAGGGGCTGGGAGTAGAAGCCTCTATTGTTTTCCCACCTGTCCGAGTTACAAAGGGCCAAATGGATTTTCATGAAATGTTATTAAAAAATGAAAAGGGTTTGGCTTCCGGGCCGAGGCCCCGAGTGCCAAATCCGCCCCAGGCAGAGTTTTATGACTAAGTCTGTAATAAAAGCCTTTGAAAGGGGGGCTTAAAGCTGGAGTCTCCACAGACCCTCTCCACTCAAGGGCAGCACGTGGGGGATTGCAATGTGTTCATATCCTGCTCGGCCTCTTCTGAAGGCTTTTTTCTGTGACAGGGACACTGTACCCCTGCTCTGCTGTCAGTGTCCTGCTGGAGATGGCTCCCAGGCAGGCAGGGACCTGTCCTCTGGCAGAGTTTGGCTGGGGGGAGCATCAAGGGACCAGGGAGAGAGGAGACATAGCTCCAGACACATCCTAGGACAGAGCAGCTCCCAAAAATCCCCGTACTTGGTGTATTACAAGGAGCCCATGTGTCCTGAGGTTGTCTGGGGGGTACCCTGGGGAACGGGGGTACCCTGCATTGTCACCCCATGCTCCAGTTGATGTTTTGGCCTCCAGAGGGTGGAAAAGGCCTTTCTGAGGGTTTGTCTGAGGGCTGGAAGGCTGTGAGCTCCCAATGGCTTAGGAAGGTCATTGGGGAGTGAAGTCCAACAGGTCCAGGCAGGTGACAACCGGGTGTCACACACTGAGCGTGGCACACGTGCTCCCTGCAAACGTGTTCCGGCTGCTCGGGATTCTGTGGGCAAACCTCAGCTTCAAATAATTTGTAAATAATGTTCTCATTACTTTGCTAGCTCTAATTAGGACAAAGGGGGGAGAAATGAAGTATTCAGGCTGACTCCCAGGGAAACTGCATAGAGTCGAGCAGCTCCATAGGCTGCAGAGCAGTATCCTAAAGGGAGTGCTGGAATCCTTGAGCTGTTTAAATTTAGGCTGGGGAAGCCCTGGAGGTTAATGCAGGGCCTGTATTGGCCTGGGGAGAGGAGGTGAGAGATAAAAAGGCTCCTTTTATTGCTCTCCACAGCACTGCAGTGAAGGGCAGGCTGCAGATCTCCCTTTCCTGCCATCCTTGGCTCCTCGGGCTGGAATCTCAGGCTCGGCTCTTTTGTGATCAGGGTTTCAATTGGCGTTTAACACGATCAGTGCAGCAGAGCAGTGAGACATCACTTCAGTGCTGCAAAGCCCCAGCTGCAGCTAAAGCTGTGTCACTTGATGGCTTTGCTGCCACCGTCGCCGTGTTTGCTGTCACTCACAGGCTGAGCAGCGAGGGATGGGAGGGTGAGGGGGTGTTGTCTGGAGTTAATGACCATGGGGAGCTGACAGGAGCTGGGGTTGGTTGGAGGTGATGCCCGTGGAGGTGCTGGCAGCCAAAGGACAGGTTGGGGTGGGCTCCTGGGTGAGGTCTGGTCAAGATCGGGCTGTGAAGAGATCCCACGGGGCTCCTTGTGGTCATGGCTGGGCTCAGCTGGGTCACAGTTCACCAGATAAACCTCGTTGGATTTTGGCTTCTACATGATGTCTAACAAATGAACACTCCAGCTTCTTGTGCCTCCTCCTTTGCCTGCAGAACAAGCAGATATTGGGTGGCAGAAGTAGCTATGAAGGTACAAAACCTCTGTGCCCCACAGCAAATGGGCTCCGAGAGGGGAAACAGCTGAGCCAGGGTGGAGAGGCCCTGGCACAGGGTGCCCAGAGAAGCTGTGGCTGCTCCATCCCTGGAAGTGTCCCAGGCAAGGCTGGATGGGGCTTGGAGCAGCCTGGGATATCTGTCACTATCGTGGTGATGGCTCTGGGATGGTGGTGTGAGGTTGGTGACACCGATGGGGCTGGATGGACTCAGGGTGGCCAGTGCCAGCCGGGCACCCCTGCAGCTCTGGCAGCGTGCCACGGCCCGTGCAGAGGGACAGGGGGTGATTCCAAAGGAGGGGTGGGCAATTCCCATTCCCATACCCCTGAGGAGGGCAGCAGGAGGGGGCACGTGGGCCTGGCCATGCCGGTGTGGGCAGTGCTGCTCTGTGAGCCCCAGGAGGAGGGAAGCTGGTGTTTGGGATTGTTTGCTGCAGAAGGGAATGAGCTGAAGACAATGTCAAGCTCTGTAAATATTTATCAGATGAATGGGAGCAGGGTTTGAAACGTTAGACAGCTGAGAAATGGCTGTTTTAATAATTCTCCTGATAAATGAAAACCTCGAGTAGGGGGACAGGGAGCAGGTCATGGGGGAGGGGAGTTGTTTAGAGATTTGGGGCTTGGGAAGCTGTCCCGGACTGAGATGGGGCCATGGGCCTTCCCCCTTGGGGATGAGGAGCTGGGACAGCCCTGCAGGACCTGGTCTGTGCTGCCTCCCACACCACAGCCTGTGCAGGGCTGGTTTAGGGGTGACACAGGAGAGGCACACAGGGATGCACACGGGAAAAAGACCCAAATCTCATTTTTTCAGACCTACAATTCCTGCTGCAGTGGAGCACAGGGGGAATGTGCAAGCAGGGCATCCAGCTCTCCCTGGTTTCCCAGTTAAGCATCTAAAGCTCCGTGCCTAAGGAATGCAGGGTAGCTCCAGCCTTGGAATTCTCCCTCTGCATCTCCTGGAGCTGTGCTTGGGCCAGGACCCAGGTGTGGCTCAGAGAGGCTCCATCAGCTCCTGGGACACCCAAAATCCCAGGGCAGGGGCTGGCAGGGGAGCGGGGAGCTCGGCTCCACGGGCTTTGCTTTCAAATGTGTGTGCGAGTTCGGAGCCTGCACGGAGCGCTGATTAATTGCTGGCCATCTTGGAAGGGCTGTATTTTTTTTTAAAATAGTGTTATTTTAAACAAAACTTTGCCGTTCCCCTTTAAAGGAGACATCTGGGCTCAACGTGGCAGGCAGGGGAGAGGCTGGAGAGTGGGGATGGGTGCAGGGAGAGGTATGTGCAGGGAAAACACCGTCCCTGCATGGGATCCGTGGGGCAGCTCATCCTGTGCCAGGCTGGGATGTGGGCCAGGACATGCCCACCCTCCTGGCAGTGCCAGGGGGTTCCGTGGGACAGGGGATCTTTGGCCAAGGATCCCTGATTTGCTGCATGGAGGGGAGATTTGGCTTCCCAGTGCCTTCCCACCTTGGAGATAAATCCCATGGCAGTGCTCTGGATCTGCCAGGAAGATTCCTGCTGCTGCCAGGCCTGTGACGGGAGAGAAATACGGGGGAGACAAACCTTGCCCCTCCACTCCTAAAGCATCCCCAGACTCCCTGGGGCTGGGTAGGAATATCCCACCTGGGCAGGCTGTCCTATCAATGTCCTTTATGGGATGTGGGCATTGAGGGACATTGGGGTGTTTGGGGTACAGGGAGCTCTGGTTTGGCCTTTTATCCACTGTAAAGCCTTGGGCTCTTCTACTCCCTGGGCTTTGGGGCAAGCTGGAGCACAGCTGAGACAGAGGAATAAAGCAAAGCTTTTGTATTTATTTGTCTTTTAATGCTCTGCCATATTCACCTTTCAGGAAATTTCCGTCTGCTCCACGAGCTCCTTGCCCGGCACCGCACAGAGGCTCCACATGGTTTCGCTTTCCTCGCAGCACCAATAAATCTGTGAGTGAAAGCGGCTGCTGGAGGGCTCTGCTCCACGGCAGACCCTCCCTCACCCACGCAGGATGTCCGTGTCAGCAGCTTGCAAATCCTGCTCCCGCCCGGCGGGGAGCCGGGGACGGGGCCTGGGATGGGGCTGCCTTCCCGCCGGGATGCCGCACGGGCAGAGGGCTCCTGGCAGGGCAAAACCTCCTCCAGTGGATCCTTCAGAGCTGGATGGCTCTGCCCAGGCTCTGGGGCTCACCCGCAGTCCCTAAGAGCTGGCACTGCCCCGAGCCAGGGGACGGGGTGATGTCCCTTTGGGTGTGCAGGACAGGCAGGCACCAGCACCTGGCACAGCACCCAAAAGCTTTTTTGGGAGCTCCAGCTGATTGCCCAATGTTGTTCCATCGGCTGCAAAGCCTCCAGAGCCACTTTCTCCCCAAACAGGGTCCTGGGAAGCAGAAATCATTGCCAGGTTCTCCTCATTTAAGCCAACTTCTCAGCTCCCACTGTGAGAAACGTGTGTTTCTAGTTAATGAAAGCTGAGATTAACTCATGACCCCGCAGTCTGGGAGATGGCACTTTAATAAAACTGATAAATAGCAGCTTTCTGATAAAAATCACTTCTTAAAATGCAACACGATTGTTTTCCCTCCCTCCCCGTGGCCCCCCAGGCTCAGGCGTAGCTTGGGAGGGCCCGAGGGCGCAGAGAGGGTGTGAAACAAGAAGGTTGTGGGTTTGTTCCCCGGCAGAAATTGCCTGTGGTTTGCTCCAGGGCTGGCAGGTGCTCCGAGCCGAGGCTCCGGCTCTCAAACGGGCTCCCTGGATTACAAGCAAACACTGTTATCATTTATTCCTGTAGATCCTGTTGATATCTCATGAAAATGATTTTGGCTGCACTCGTGGTTCAGGCTGGGAGCTCTGACATCTGAGGGCAAAGCCTGTTCTTAGCCAAGCAGAGACTGGAAATGTTTGGGTTGCCAAACCCCCTCCTCACTCTGCCTCCTCCCCAGCCTCTGGCAAAGGTGGTGCAGGGTTTGCTGGGCTGGAAAATTTCATTTTCCCACTCACATCCCAGCCAGGGCTTGGCCTGGAAGGTGGGGGCTGGACTGTCCTGTGCCCCCTCCTGGTGATAGGGGCATCGTCTGCAGTGTCCCACCAGCTCTGTGGGTGTGTGGTGCTGGGAATGGCCTCAAGGTGAGCCGGGGAGGTTTAGCTGGATATTAGGAACTCATCCTTTATGGAAAGAGTGGTCCAGCCCTGGCACAGGCTACCCAGGGCAGTGGTGGAGTCCCCGTCCCTGAAGGGATTTAACAGACACGTGGATGTGGCACTTGGGGACCTGGGTTAGTGGTGGCTTTGGCAGTCTGGGGAGCAGTTGGACTCCATGGGCTTTTCCAACCTTTTGGAAATGATTCTGGGGTTTTACAATGCTCTCCCATCTGAGCAGGGCACAGGTTCCTCCTGGATGCAGATCAAGCCCAGTGCTCAGTGATACCCTGCTCCAACTGCCTTCATCCCCTCCTCCTCTTCATCCTCCTCCTCCTCACAGCTGCCTGGTGCTTTCTTCCCAAGCAATGCTCTTTTCCCTGGCTCCCCTGACTGTCCCCATTTCCAAATCCACCCTGAGTTACAGCTGAACTGGGATGCTCAGGCAGGGCTGACTCTGCAATCCAGCCCCTGGTGTTACCTTTCCCTTTGCTCCAGGGTTTGATCCATCTTGGATAACCAGAGAGCTCTTCTGGGGAAAGCAGCTATTTTTATTTCAGTTCTTACACCAACCCGAGCACATTTCTGCAGGCACAAAACAAATTCCACGTGGAAGAGAATTAATGTGGCCCCAGAGCTGTGCTGGGAACAGCACACACATGGCAGAGGAATGAGGCCAGAGCCCTGAAGATGCCTGGGAGTAAGAAAATGTTCACTGACAAGAAAAGCTGTCATTAGTGGTTTATGAAGGTGTTTGTCCTGTCTTGTGGCAGGAGAGAGAAGGGAGAAGCAGGATTTGGGGGGGCTGTTTTAGCCATCCCCCACCATAGCCACCTCCATCCAGAGGAGCCCAAATGTCACTCACGGTCCCCTTTGCCCCTGAGCTCTGTCCCCCCGGTGCTGCTGGCAGGGAGGGGGGCACAAACAGGATGTTTGTTCCTGGGGATGACGATCCCCCTGTCCTCATCCCCATCGTGGTGCCTGCGGGAAGATCAGCAGCTGATTGGGGAAGTAATTTTCTAACAGCACAAATCAATATTTATTATAATGAAAAAGAGAGATTGATATCAGGAAGGGTGATAATAATAAAAAACCCCATGTCTAAAGTTATTACTTGTATGTACAGCTGAGGATGAAAAGACCATCCCCAAACAGAGGCTTTGTTGGTTTCTTTTCCTTTGTAGAAACAGATTCCTCTGATATTCTCCCTCAGATGCTCCCAGGCACCCTGCTGAGGTTTTGATGTTCGGCTTGCATCCAGAATATTGAGCATGAAATCCAAACATTCCTTCTGGTGGCAGCTGAGGGAGACTCAGTGAGGGATAACGGAGGAGCTTCTACCATTCCCTGGGGGAGAGGGAGACCCAGAGCTGAGGGGGCTGCAGGTAGGGCACAGCACCAACCAGACCCACATTTTGAACTGTCTTCATGGTTTTTGTATTAGGGCTACAAACATCATGCCCAGGGCTCTGCCACCTGAGCTTTGCTGCCTGGGCCACTGGGCAGGATGGTGTCCTGTGCTGGCAGCAGGAACCCACCAGGGAGAGGATGGTCAGAGAGAGGTCTCACTAATATGTGCACCACAGACAACCTCACCTGTCCAGGAGGTTGTGTGGTCACTTCCCAGACCTGCCTCGAGCTCTCCTGAATCCAGATCAGGTGAGGCCAGAGGATGCTGCTGGAGAATGGTTTGGGAGAGTGGTTCCTAGCCTGTGGAAAAACCTCCCCAAAATCTCAGAGATCATCCCAAAACGCGGCACCTTTTCACCAGTGGTGGCTTCTCAGAGTGCAGCACCTCCCTCTCCATCCTCAGAATACACATGGTTAAAGCGGAAGAGACAAGGCAGATTTCAGGATGGTGTTGTAGAAATGGGACTCAGAGGATGCTCAGACATGAGCAAGCCTGTTCCTGCGCCACTTCCCTGAGCTCCTGCTCCCCAAATTCCTGCCCTTTGGCCCAGCTGGCAGTGAGGGACAGCAGGGAGCAGGCAGGAATGAGCTGTGTCCTTAGCAAGGCGAGCTTCCTGAGATCAATAAATCAGCTTTGCATTCATGAAATCACCATTCCCTATCTGGAAAAGCAGCCATTGAATTGGTTCTCCCAGGTGCTGTACCTGGGCTCTTTGGGGCTGTTCCCACTGACACTCTGCTCTCTCCTGTCCCTGCCACGTGTGCACTCCCTGGCCATCTCCAGCCTCTCCAGCAGCACTTCGGAAAACAAACAGCATTTTGGTATCAGGAACCTCACTAATCAGATCTGGGATTTGGGTCTGATGCCTGGAATGTTCTGATCCCTTTGGAGTGATCCAGCTGCCCGCATTACCACCCCTTCCCCTCCTGCACTACTGCTCTGGGCTCCCTCACCCCAGGTCCTGGCAGGGGGCTCCCACTGTCCCCCCATCCCAGCTTCCCATTTCCCAAAGCTGACACCGTAACTGTTCCTTCCTTTGCACAGCTCATCCCTGTTCAATTTTCCCTTCTGAAATGCTCTAAAGCTCCGAGGTTTGCTCCTTCAAAGGACTCAACGCTTTCCTCTCTTTCTCAGAGATTAATTATAGCTTCAAACACCTGCAGTAACTTCCTTCAATTACCAGGATTCTGCTCAGGAACTTCTCAAGGATTAAAACTTCTTCTGCCTTTCACTTGACAAAATCTTGCTCTGAGCCAGGCCCAGGCCCCACTGGCAGTTACAGCTGAAAGAGCCATAAATTCGGGTTCATCTGACTACAACCCTGCAGTGTGCAGAGAGGGGCTGTTTTCCAATCTGCTTTCCAGTCTCCCAAGGATCCTGCCTATGGAAGGGTCACTTTCCTGCAATCTTGGAGTGGATCTGAAAGCCAAATCCTTCATTCCTGCTCACACACTGCCACCTAAGTGCCCAGTTTTGCTCTTCATCTCATCAGTAGTGACTGCCCAGGGCCAGGCAGGGCTGTGGCAGGAAGGAAAAGGGTCAGGGAGAAAAGGGGAGTGGAGCTGGGGATGTGGGTGCTGGAGCTGGAAGGGGCAGATGCCCACGGCAGCATCCTGGCACTGGCTCCTGCAGAGGTTCTTCAGGGGACAGCTGGAATTCATGGCTGTGACACCAGAGGATGGACAACTCTGCTGCACTAGGAACCTCCACTGTCCTGTGGGATGGAGGAGAGAGGAAAAGGCGTGGAGAAGAAATGGAAAAGGAGACAGAGAAGAGGTGGAAAAAAGGTGAAGAAGAGATGGAAAAGAGAAAAAAGGGGAAGGAGGAGAGAGGGGAAAGGGGTGACAGTTCACTGAAGGTGACACAGGACATACTTCACCCTGGGTTATCACTCTGCCCCCTCGCTGCTGCCTGTGGCAGGGTGGGACACCCCAAGGCACAGCCTCACTGGAGCCCACTCCCCACTTGGGAGGCTTCTCCTTTTCCTAAGGGTGCATCTGAACGGCCCAACGTTTTTCCTCCCCACCCAGGCACTGACGGAGACCCAGAATGATTTGATTGATATTTGGAGACAGTGAGATGACAACATTGACTGACAAACTGCTTGTTTCTCTCAGTCTCTCTCTTTAATTTCTGCAGTTAATGCAGCATTCCACAGACCTTCCCCAGCAGATGAAGCACAGAGTGATCTGGGGGGGCTGTCTGGGCTCTGTGGCCCAGCACATGGTGTGTGCTGTGAACATGGACCCCCAAGGTCTTTGCAGTGAAGGGAGGGTGAAATTTATATCATCCCAGTGAGCTGATCCTCTTATCTGCATTGTCTGCTCAGCATCTAATGAACTAATGAAATATGCAACAATTCAGCTCTAGAACAGACCTCGCTTTTAAATTAGCACTAATTAGAGATAATTATCTTGGCTGGTTTGATGTTTCTGTGTAATGAGCTCGGGTTTTCTTTTGTTAGGAATTGGTGTGGTCAAATATACGAAGCGACACGCTGGATTTCCACAAGTGCCTCCTCATTCCTGACTTGCTTCAACATCTCCGAGGGTTTCCCTCCCCTTCTGATGCCATTCCACTGAGCTGCTTTGCTGCTGCCCCTCCTTGATGGTGGGAGGAGATGTAAGGGAAGAGCCAGGAAAAGGCACTGCAATGCCTGCAGCTCCCACCCTCCATGCCCTGTTCTTGCTCCCCCAAAAACGTCTGGGGAGGGGGTAGGACTGACACACGGCTCCTGCTGGCACTTGGCACCAGCAAGGAGGTCAAAATTTTCCCTTTCCTGGCCCCAGCCCCATCCTTGTCCCTTTCCCAAGCAGCAGGACGTGGCACAGCCTGAGGACAGCCCAGACACACCGAGTGAGCGGCTGCGTGGGGCTGGGTTTGGTCTGGGGTTAAAGCACCATCCTATAAACAGTAATGTGCCACAAACCCCTCATTTCTCAAGGGAATTTTAACAGCCTGGCTGGTGACAAGCTGCCAGGGCAAAATGCTGCAAAGGGTGATAAAATCACACATCCCTCTATCACAGAGCAAGGCACCTGCCCCTTGTGCTCCATAACAGAGGAGCTGCAGGGCTGGGGGAGCTGTGAGGGTCATGGGGCAGGACAGTCTGGCATTGTGGGGCTGTGAGGGACACATGGCAGGACAGCCCAGCACCATGGGGCCACCCAGCTGCTGCCTCCAGCCTGTCAAATAATTCTGTCAGTGCCTGTTTCATGGACTGACACGGGGAAGAGTGAAAGGCATTGGCTGCGCTGCATTAGGGGGGAACAGGAGAAGTCCTAAAATGACTCCCTCCCAGTGGAATGGGATGTCTGTCCCCAGGCCCCCTCTCCCCATGGCATGGCCAGGCTCCCTGAGACACGGGAAGGGCTCATGAATCCTTAAAGCTGACAGGGGCTGTTGGGCTTCACTGGACGCTGCAGAACCCGAGAGGCCATCGAGGGCAGTGCCAAGTGCCTTGGGGCTGCAGGAAAATGCTCTGAGCTGCCTTTCCATGGAACCACTCACCAGCAGGAGCAGGTGGCTCCGGGCCCTCCAGAGCTGCTCGAGGGGCACTGGGAGGTGCTCATAAAGAGAGGAGGGGTTTGCAGCATCTTACACCACACAAACTGGGTGGGGGTGGCTGCGGGGTCCCCTGGACGGGCCCCTCTGCACAGGCAGTGCACAGTGAGGCTCACTGCCATCAGGGCTGAACCTCACTGCCATCAGAGCTGAACCTCACTGGTGTTACTCAGCCAGACCACAGCGAGACAGACGTGGGAACACACAGCCCTGAGGCGCCTTTCAGGCAGTGCAAGCACTCACACGAGGAGCAGGACCCCGCGGGGCAGAGCAGGGAGGAGCAGGACGCCTCTGGCTGCTGCAGCCTGCCCACAAACCCCGCAGCTCCCGGCCCTTTCCCTTTCTCTGCAGAAGAGCCAGGCTGGGATCAGCCTGACCTGCTCCTCCCGGGCAGGAGGAGCGGTAAGAGCTGAACAGACCGGGGGGGTTCAGGCAGCAGACAGCAAGGATGGCGAAAGCATCCCCCACAGCAGCCTTGGAGCTGGGCACCTTCTGCCACCACAGTTGTGTCGCTACAGCCGACTCATGTCACCTCCTCTGCCTGGCCTGCACAGAGGGGGACAAAGGCAGAGGGAAAAGTGAGAACGTGCCCTGATCTCCTGGGAGTGGTCAGGATCATCTGTCATTGTTATTTCTAAAGTTATCTGGAGAAGAGCTTGTTCCTGTCGGGAGCAAAGTCAACAGTGCTTCTGTCTCTGGCACCTCTGGCTACAGAGACAAGGATTTTACTTTTCCAAATGACAAAAAAGCTGCATTAATGGGCTGGTATTTGCCTCTGGTGCCATCCAAGCTGTGAGTAACACGAGGTGATTTAAGGCACCGTTCTGAGCCCCACCTTCACACGAGCTGCCTTGTGTCCCCTCTCCACCGCCCACCCACCGGCCCTGCGGTGCTCCCGGCCCCCAGCAGCCCCTCACAGTGCTGCCACCCAGCAATGCCCTTTGGGGTCAGACACACCAGTGGGGATGTCACTCGGGGCCGACACATCCCAGCAGCGTGGACATCCACCTCTGGCACAGCGATGGGGAGTGGAATCGACAGCAAGACATCAGACACTGAGACTCATTAACTTCTGGGAGCACTGGAGGGGCTGGCAGGTACTTCCCTTTCCAGATTAGCTCCTGCACACCTCCAGCCTGTGATCCTGGAGTCAATCCAGCCCCTGGGTGCTCCATAACACCCAGCACCAACAGAGCAGTGTCACCAGAGAGGTGTTACAGCACTGAGGATCTGCTCCCTGCCTCCCACCTGCCTGGCTCCCCATAACACGGAGGACGAGGATGCTCTCCCCCCTCAGGAAATATTCTCCCCAGGCAGCTGGAAGGGCTGAAGCAGAGGCAGCCCGCACCCAGCTGTCCCCAGAATGGTGTCAGGCTGGATCTGCACACAGCTGGTGGAGGATCCCCAAGGTGTGACCTCCCTGGACAGCCAGAGCATCCAATGTCACCAAGTAATGGGCAGAATGCCTGCAGACACCGCTGCCTCCTGCACAAATCCTCTACCCCAGAGCCAGCCTGCCACCTGTGGGCACTCATGCACAAGGAGGAGTGCTGGGGGGGGTCTCACAGCCGTTTACAGCACCCAAATCCATGAATTTCCACAGCCAGGACCCCCTGGCTGGCTGGGAGCTGGGGCTCCCTTCTGAACTCATCCACAGCACCATCAGGCTGTGTCAGGGCTCAGGGCTGCAGCTCCCAAATAACAGGGAAGTTTAGAGTGAGGAGGAGGAGGCAGGAGCAGAACAGGGCACTGGTTTGCAGCAGAACATCCCTGCTCCTCCAAGGAGGCTCCTTCACCTGCCCTCCCACAGACCACACCAGAGATCAGCTTGGAAATGGGAGAATTACCCCACTTTTTATTGCTTTTTCCCCTTTCATCCCCTACCCAAGCACCCTGGAGTCAGCTTGGGCTGCAGGAGTCGGATCCATGCCCGCTGGCCCCGTGGGTTGGGAGCCAGGCACACGAGAAGAGGAAGAAAGCAAGAGAGGAAGGTGCTGGAATATCATAAGAGGACAATGTGATTTCATTATCCTGACCTAGAGGTGCCTCCTTTTAAGAAAGAAGCATCAAATTAAGGTCTTTTAAACAACAGCAGAGAGGAGACACAGCAAGTGAGCGCTCTTCCCGCCTTCACAACATCTGTCTCACATCGTCCTGCTAATTTCAAGTTACTCCAAACTCCTTTAATTCCCTGCCAGGGCTTTCAAAATATTTTTTTTTTTAAACCACAGGCTAGCCAGCTCCACAGCTTCAAATTCAACATGTGAGGGAGCAATGAGAACAGGAATTTAAAAAAAGAAAGGTCAGGCTGTGTTCACAAGGCACACAAGCTGCTGGCCAGCAGGAAGGGGGGAAGGGGGACAGCCCCCTTGGTGATGTGCTGGTCCAGCCTGCCCAGACCCTGGGGATCCAGGAGATATGAGTGCACAGGAATCAGTGGAAAGCAGCCAATCTCCTCTGCTTTCTCTGCAAAGCACCTGCTGGGCACAAGGCAGGGAAAGGGAAGCTGGTGTGACACAGCTCCATGACAGAGATACTCCAGTCCTGCCTAGGCTGGCTCAGCCAGACCAGATCCCTATCCCAGCCTTCCTCCTCCCCAGCAACCCCAGCATCCATCTGGGTCTCCCTTTTCCCAGAGACCCACTCTGCACCCACTCATACATAAGCAGTCCCAGCTGGTCCCAGGCATGTCTCAGCAGGAGGTTTTAATCTCCTAATTGGCACATCCCGGTGGAAAAGCATTTAGGAAGATCCTGGTGCTCTTGGGAGGTCCTTCTCCCATGGAAGTGCTTCTGCTGGTGTCTGTCCTGGCAGTGCTGCTGTGTTCTGTGCCCAGCAGGTTGGGCTGGCTCACCTGTGACACTGGGACTGGCCCAGGGGGGAAGCAGGACATATGGGGGGAATGGCATGAGGGCTTTGAGCAGCAGCACAATGCACAGCAGGGAGAAAGGAATTCTGGCTTTATCCATGGGTAACATAAAGCTGCAGCAATGCCAAGGACAGTGGCAAGGAGACAGAGATCGGGTGGCTCTGGTGGAGTTTGGATCCAGATGCTCTCCAGATCTCCTGGTCCATCATGGTGGTTGGGAAGCCAGAAATAAAACAGGAATAGGATCAAATTTCTGCAGCAAATGCACCTGAAAAAGCACTCCCAAAGTCCCTTCACTCTCATGTGCTGGAGAGCAGAAGCAAAGATGAAAAGACAGGGAATGCAGAGTTCCTGTGAATCCATGTCCTGGAGCAGTTACCCTGGGTTGTGCTGGGGAAGATCTGCCTGAGAGCCAAGGCTGTGCTTTCTGTTTCTGGACAGGAACGGATCGAATAAAAGCACGAGCAGAAAACTGGGCTGGAACAACCAATTAATTCTCTGCAGAGCCCCCTTCTCATCCTGCACGTTTTGCTCTGAACGTGGAGCCCTCGGGAGAGTCCCCCTGGCAGCAGCAGCAGCTCAGGGCCCTGCAGGCAGGGAATTCCTCCCTTCCCAACACCATCCCTGCCTGGAGCTGGGATTGGGGGCTTAAATAAATATGTGCCTATGTAAATAAATAGGAGTGTGGAGTTGAGAGGCAGGTTAATGGCTGGGGAAGCCGGGCTTGACCTTGGTGACATTTCAAATTAGTTCTGCTGCGCTGGGCTGGGCCTTTGAGGGGATTTGTACTCGGGCTGGACGTGGAGAGGAATGTTAAAATTCATCATGTGAAGAGGCCCTTTGGAGCTTCCTTCCTCCTGGGGGGAGACCTCTGCCTCCTCTGGCACCCTGGAATGAGTGTCCAGGCCTGGGAGATGCTGGGGCAGGTGGGCAGTGCAGGCTGGGCTCCCAGCCTGGGGTACCTGCAGGGATGTGGGTGCTCTCTCAGGTGTTGGGGCAGGTGTGTGCTGTACCCACACCTGTAGGTTGTATCAGGATGCACCTCTGTGTGTGCAATATCCACACGTTCCTGAGCACACAGAGATAAAATTCATTAGAAGTGGGCAGGGAATGTATTATTAGTGCTTAATGCATGCACTGAAAGGCAAGTAGATGGCAGCAGGGAATACATTCCAGGAACAAAAAGGGGTCATCTGCATGGGTCTGGCTCGCCCCTCTCGTGGCTGTGTGTTATGATACAGGTTTTAATTCTCTCGACTCTCGCTGTCCCTCCTGCCAGGCTGCAGCTCTGATTCTGGGGCAGCCCTCAACCCTCATGTGTGAGGTGTGTTAATTCCTCACTGAACTGATACAGTAATTTTTAAAGTGGGAAGAAACCCAGGTTCCTGCTCCCCCTGGGGACTGGCTGAAATGTTCCTGTGGAAATCGAGCCTTGGGCAGGCTGTGTGCAGGGACTGTCAGCCCAGCTGTGTGCTGGCAGTGCCAGGAGCCCCAGCAGGGAATGCTCCCTGTGCCTGGCTGTGGCTGCTGGCTCTGCATGGCCCCTCAGAGCTGACCCTAGGGCTGCCTGCCACACTAAGGAGGAGAGGTGATGACTGTGGGGCCAGGTGGCACCACCAAGGTCGCCCTGTGAGCACCATCCCCAGGCAAACAAACCTATTTCCAACAGCCCCAGGCTGCCCAGTGCTGGGACTTGATCCCCTTCCATCCTCCAGCCTTGGTAAATTTGTTTTCCATCCTCATTTAAAGGCTCTTGCCAGGGCCTGGGGAGAGGAGGAGCAATGGAAAGCTCTGGTTCTCCAGCACCATCCTGACCTGTGGCCTCCCCTACAGCAGTGACTGTGCTGACAGTGTTGGACAGGGATGGGGTCCCCTCCCTGCCACTGCCTGTCCCAGCCTGGGGCTGCTGGGACTCCTGGGGACGTGTGGCAGCTGTTTCCAGTCCTGTCCAGCTGCCTCAGTGGCTCTGCAGGGCAGAGAACCCACGGCCCAGGGACGGCTCTGGCCATCCTGCTCGGCTCCCAGTGCCACAAAGGATGGAGGAGCTGGTGCTCACTGTGAGGAGGATTCAGCCCATCCCACCTGCAAGGATCACTCGGGGACATTGTCCCCACTCTGGGCAGGACCTGCATGACCTGCTGCCAATGCTTGTCCCGTGCTGGTGGCAGTGGTGACACGCTGTGACAGAGGGTGGAAGGGGAGAGACAAAGCTCTTTGCTCCCTTCCATGGGAGGAAAACTCTATTTTGAGTGGCTGTGTAGGAAGATGCTGCAGGAGTTGGGGGTGTGTGGGGGATTGGGCTCCTGAAGATTTCAGACTGGGAAGACACATTTGGATCAGTTTGGCTGGTGGAGTGACTCAGCTCCTGACAGCCCTGCGAGACCTTTGCACTCTGCCTAAACAGGGACTATTTCATCCTCTCAGAATGGCTTAAGCACTAATAAAAGGCATTAAAAATTAATTTTCCACGCTGTCTGTTGGTGTTTCTCCCAGCCCTGGATCACACTCAACAAGCAGAACTGATAAGCAAACCCAGACCGTGTTCTCTGCGCTGATGCCCCCGCACAGACACTCCCCCCCTCCACCTCCAGCACATCACGAGGGGGGAACGTGCAATTATTAACCTTCCTTCTTTTTCCTTCCCTTTAAAAAAATTAAAAAAGGAAAGCTGTTGCTGGCAGCTTGGAGATTTGCTACGGGTGTCAGGCCTGCTCCTCTCTCTCCTTGTGTCAAATCCCATACGCAAAGGAGATTTGTACACGCGCACAAGGCGTCGCCATGTGTGACATCCACTGTCCCCTGACAGGCACCATCCCTCTCCCAGGGGCTGGGAGGAAGGATCCTGGCGGGGAGAGGGGCAGGGAAAAACAGGGAACAGAATCACAGAATGGTTTGTGTTGGAAGTGACCTTACAGACCATCTCATCCCAGCACCTCCATGGGCAGGGACACCCTGAACCGGACCAGGGTGCTCGGAATGTTTTGGGGTGTCAGCAGTGGGGTCTGTGCTCCAGCCTGGGCTGTGTGGGGTGTCACTGGGGCTCATGGCAACTTCTCCTTTGGGCCAGGAACTCTCCGAAAAGGACATTTACATCCCTTCTGGGGTCTTGACTGGTGCCTGTATCATGCAGGTGGCTGCTGTCAGGAGACATTTGAGCTTTGGTGCTTAAAGGTGAAAATGTGGGGTGCGTGCATGGGTGTTGAGCAGGATCCCTCCCAAAAGAGGGATGAACAAGCCCTGGCCAGCAGATGGGATCCCAGTGCCCATCAGACAAGGCATGGTGGAGGGATGCTTGGCAGAGGGACCATCAAAACACAGAAAGGCATGCAAGGACCTCAAGGTGACCCTGGGAAGCGGCGCCTGGCACTGCCCCACTGCACGGGCAGCACCCCAGAGACACCCCTGAGCTGGGCACCGGGGCAGAGCCTGCCCGTGGTGCCAGCAGGACTCCCATCCCTGCAGAGACCGGGACACCAGTCCGGGAAAGCCACTGGTGCCCCATTCCCAGCCAGCACCACCGCTGCCCCTGCCTTCCTTGCCTTGGATCCACCCAATTACAGCTAATTAGCTTTTCTGCCATAAAACCCTAAGGAGACAATGGAGAAAAGCCTCCTGCCTTTGACAGTAATGAAGTTAAATAGATATTTATTTATCCTTTTATTAGACAAACCAATTATAATTTTACGCTTGAAATAGCTAATTTTTAAAAGTGATGTCGAAGCATATGTATATACTGGGGTAATATATGGCCAGCCCTGGCCTGTAACAATCCTGCCTCATTACCAGCATGGCTGACGTGGTATTTAAATATCCTCTAATGCACCCATTCATAAAATGATAATTAAAAATACGCTGAAATGCAGCTATTAGGACAGAGATCCTGGTTATTTATAGGCTCTGGTTTTAGTTTTGAATGATAAAATCCTGAGTAATTGCTTGGAGTGGTGAAGTGTTGCTTCCCTGGCACCCTGACCCACCATGGCTGGGAAAGCAGAGGCTGCTGATTCCCAGCGAGCTGTCAGTCTGTCTGGGATCACGGGATGAACAGGCTGAGCCTCCCGGTGCCCTGCAGGAGAGAGGAGCCCAAAACATCACCAGAGCACAGGGAGAAGACTCTGAGTGCTCCTCCTGCTGCAGGATGAGCTGTGTCCACCTGGCATCTCCAGAGCCCTGGTGTCCAACAGTGGGATGGACAGAAAAGCTGCTGCTGATTGCAGAGCAAGGACTGGGAGTGAGAATCCCAGAGAAAACACCTGGGAGTGTCGGTTCCAGAGAAAACACAGGGAGTGAGGGTCCCAGAGCAAACACCTGGGAGTGAGGGTCTGGAGCAGGCTCTGGTTTCCCCACCTCTCCCTGCCATCTGGATGTGGAATCGGGTGGCTGGAGACCACCTGACTGCTCAGCCAAACACCAGAGACCAGAGATCATAGAGAGACTCTTAAAAAATTAATTTCCCTGGCTATAAAGCCCCGGTGAGTGCTGCTGAGGGCTGGGCTCAGCTGGCCCGGGTGGCTCCGGGTGGGATCTCTCCCCACAGCGTTTGGAGCCATCTGGCCCAGCCTGAGCCCCCCGGCCTGGCCTGGGTCCTGTGCTGCTGATCCTGCTCTGTCCTCTGGCTCTTCATCCACTTCCCTCTTCCCACAGGACCGGGGCCTCCTGCACTCATTTTTAAAGGCTACAGGAATGACTTGGGAAATGAGAAATTTGCTTTAAGATGTGATTTCAGCCGTCTCACACCTAGGTGGGATTTTCAGCTAATTTCCCCGAATATTCCTAGTTGGAGATTTCTTGCCTCAGGGCTAAAGGGTCAGCACAAGCCACCAGAAGTGGAAGCTTCCCATCCTGCAGCCCAGGGCTGGGGTACAGCTCTGGCGCCATTCCTTGGTACCGTTCCCAGGACACTGGACACCCTTTTCCAGCCCATCCTCCCTGTGTTGTGAACGGAGCTCTGCAAGGTGATGGCTGAGTTTTTGGGAGACAAGGCCAATTCCTCACAAATCCTCATAGTTAAACACTTTATTTTCCAAAGAAAAGAGGCTTTCCAAGGACAGCCAGCTGCCAACAGATGGGCACAGCAGAGCAGGGCAGCTGCTGGAGGTGCTGCAGGAGCCTGGAGCTGTGGACAGGAGACCCACAGAGCCCACTCTGGGTGCTGGGCAGGTTCCTTGCCAGTCCTCCACAGGGAAAAGTGCTGTGCTGGTTTCTACCCTCCCTGCTGCCTCCTGCTGCACTCCCAGGAAGCCCAAGGGGAACACCCAGCGGGTTTGCTGCACCTCCTGCTTCCAGTTTCACTCCATGTCACTTCATCTTCCCAAACTGAGCTGTTCTGGGGCGTTCTCTGGGGAGCCTGTAGGAGCCAGAACAAGAGCAAAACCCAGGGATGGGTGTCACTGTGCCACACCTGGCTCTGCCAGCCCAGCCGGGTCCTGCACAGCCACGGTGCTGAGGACAGGCAGGTCTGTGTGTGACAGATGTGAGCCCAATGTGTGACAGATGTGCTGCAGCATCTGGGCACGAGGAGGGAAAGGGCTTCCAGGGCTGGGAGCAGCCAGGGTGTGGAGCAGAGCGACTCTGGAGCCAAATCTCAGTTGCCACAACACAACGATGAGGAGTGGACCAGAACGCCTTAAATCCTCTTCTAAATGCGCCCAAGCGCTTGCTCTGCCTTCATCCTGCCGGGAGCAAAAACTCCTCCAGGACACCCCATCCTTGCTTCTTCACAGAGATCCCGGAGATCAGGGGCTCCCCCAGTGCCCCCTCAGCCATGTCCCCCCATCGCTGCTGGCGGCGGGCTGGGGTGCCTTTGCTGCACCGCCCGGGGCGCGGGTCTGTGCCATGAGCCGGGGCTCTGCCGCAGCCCCCTGCAGCCCCCGCTGCTGGAGCAGCCCCGATGCCGCGGTGCTGGCTGGAGCACCTTTGGGGGCACCCCAGGCTGGGGGTTCGCTCGCTGGTTTGCTGCGTTCCGCGGGGACACTGTGGGGACACCGAGGGCCCGCATTCTCCGGGTGCCCCCCTTGGCAGCCCCCCGGCCGGGCTGCGCTCCCGCGGGGTCCCCTCGCTGCAGACACTGGGTGGCACTCGCACGCCTTGGCACGGGAGCTACCGGCAGGATTTTTTTTTCCGGAGGAAAGCACAGAGATTGAGGGGTGGAGAGGAGGATTTACCGCCCTCCCCCTTCCCCGGCCAGCCCGCGGCTCCGGGGGTCCCTGGGGTCCGTGGGCGCTGCGCACCCCGCGGCTCGGTCCTGTTGGGGTCCCCGCGGCGGCTGCTCCGCTTCCAGAGCATCACACCAGAGGCTGCCCAGCGCGGAGACCCCTGCCCAGCTGTGTCCCCCCATCCCAGTCCCCAACCCCTCTCGGCTGGGGGAGCACCGGGAGAGCTGCGGCTCAGCCGGGCCCGCTGCCGCCCCGCAGTCCCCGCTCAGCACCATCCCGTGTGCTGCCTGTGCTGGGATCTCCAGCGGCCAGATCCCAGCCCCGCACCGGCCCCCGCACCCAGGGAACTGGGTGGGAATTACAACACATCATTTATTAAAGGGTTGCTGTCAAGGTTGACAAGCCCCCAAATTAAGTAGCTTAAAAATTCCATTAGCTGAGGTCTTTCTGGTGCCATGTCCTATCTCACTTTTGTTTATCAACCTTCACGGCTCTGAATATCTGGTAGCTGCTCAGCTGTGTCCGTATGGTGGAGAGACTGGGGGAGGATGGGGGAGCCGGGGGAGGGAAAAGTTCACCGCACGCAGCACGTCCGAGGAGCTGTGAACGCGCCGGGAGCTGCTCGCACCAGCCCGGGAACACGAGGAGCTCGGGGTCATGCGAATTCAGCACTCCAGGAACACGAGAAGAGAATTCCCCACGGGGAGGGGAGCAGGGGAATGGGTTGGATGGAATTCCAGGGCTCTGAGGTGCTGCAGATGGTGGCGAGCCCCCCCACCATCGCTGCCAAGGTAAAGGGTCCTGTGCCCTCTGCTCCCAGCCTGGAGCTGCTGCTCCTTTGGCGATGTGAGAAGGGAAAAATTCTGTGTTTGGGTCAAGACAGGTGCAGGGGTGTGCTGAGCAAGGGGACATGGATCCCTCGTGTCGCTGCATGCAATGCCCAGGTGCCAGCTCAGGAAGATGTGGTGTTGTTGCACAGCTCCTCCTGGCACCAGCGCTCCATTCCTGCATTGTGGCAGGACCTTGGAGTTCCAGGGAATGGGGACAGACTGCCTACACAGGCATCTCTGCAGCGCAGCATTCCCAGCTCAGGAGAGGGCATTTGCACAGCTAGAATGTCACATTCCTTTAAAATAAACGCCGGGACAAGAAATGTCAGAGGAGCTCTGGCAGGGCTGCGCGTGTCGCCAGTCAGAGGGTGACAGAGTCTGGCACGTGTCACTTCCAGTTACCGGCGTCCCGGGTGGGGCCAGCAACGTGTCCTCATCCATCCCATCTCCCAAAGCTGCAGGGCTGGGGAGCAGAGTGTGTGACAGAGGCCATGGGGACGGGCCACACCAGCACTGCCAGTTTGCTCACTCTGTGTCACCAGCCAGGGGCTCTGGACATGGCTCTGGATGTGGCTCTGGAGCTGGACACAGCTCTCACAGAGCACAAGGGAAGGCATTGCTGCTGGCACCTGCCTGTGTGGTACCTTCACCCCATGTGCTGAGGGAGAGCTGCCCCCAGGTTCCAAACTACCGTGTTGCTTTTGTCAGGGAGATTTCCTGGGAATGCCAGGAGATGCATCCACATATCAATGCCACCTGCTGCAGAAATGCAGCACAGGGTCACAGCTCCTCACTCATCCTGGCCTGAGCCAGGCCAGAATCAGGAGGGGAGATGCAGCCTGCATGTGGCTGCTGGAGACAGCTTTGCTTCCCCATCCCAGCTCAGGTGTGCCCCTCCCTCCTGTCCTGTGATGGTCCCTAACACTTGCACAGGGGCAGGAAAAGGAGATTTTGTGTCTGTAAGTCTGTCAGTCCTTGTTTTTCATTGTCCCCCCGCACAAAACCAAAGAGAATGGGAGAATCAACCAAACTCCAGGAGCCATCCCCAAAACTCCACGTATTTTTAAGCACTGAGTGCTAATCACTCCATGACCCGGACCAGTGTGCCCCTCACCAACCCCTGCCCTCCCAGTGGGTTCTCTCACTACAGGGGTGCCTGGTTATTGAAGAGCAGGACTGAGGTGCCCTGTCCTGAGCACCCTGTGGGATCAGAGCATCAGCATCCCCCCACCTGGGGAGGTGGGAAACACCCTCATGCTCAAACCTGCCCTGTCCCCGCGGCAGAGAGGGGAGGGGAGTGTGTGTGTGTGCAGGGCCAGGCACCCTCCCCGCGCCCTCCTGGCTCCAGCAGCAATTACTGGGTGTGAGGGGAACAAGAAATCTGCGTGAAAAATCTAGGAAAAGCAAACTGCTCCATTCCACCAGGAAGGAACCCGGCTATTTTTAAGTTCAGGGACGATGCACGCAGCCAGATAAAATATTCAGACTTGCACAAAAGAAAACAGGAGGAGACTGAAAACATCCCAGCTCTGTCTGTCCCTTGCAGCCTTCTCCCCTACCACTCCCTGGGGCTGCCTGAGCGCCCCTCGCTGTCCCCGTGACACTTGCCTGGAGCTGGGAGCATGCAGAGACACGGGCATGGGGATGGGTGGCTGGTTCCACATGGAATGCCAAACGCTAAAGACATGCCAGGGCATCTCAAGGAGTGGCTTGTGAAACCCACTGACCCAAATTCTCCCACCCAGAACACGTCCTGGCTGCGCCACGGAGATAATGAGCTGAGGCAGCAGATGAATTGTTGGCAGCCAACCCGCCCGAGAAGCGACGCCGGCGGCCACAGGGACGAGCAGAGAGAGGGCTTGGGTTACCCCCACAGTTTGTTATCACAGTGAGATAAGAGCATCCCACAGGCACCAGCCCATCACCCCCTGCCCTGGGTGCAGCACCCCGAGGTGGGGGGACAGGGCACGGCCCTGGCTGGGGACCGATGGCTCCTGACAGCGCGGGAGGGACCTGATCGCTGCCACCACACCGGCGGGGAGCGGGGCCCCCACTCCTGACCTGCTTCCCGCAGGAGCAGCCGGCACCCAGGGGACTCCGGGGCCATGCCCAGGAGCTCAGGAGGCCGTGCTGCCCTGATCGCCCTGGAAGCGCCAGCGCGGCACGGCCTGAGCACCACGGCAGAAGCTCCTCGGGTGTGAAGGGGTTTTCATGTCCCCTCGGTGTGCAGATCCCATAAATCACACCCTGAGCTCTGCAGCACCAACAGGAGCTCTGCCTTTTGGGGCACGTTCCGCTGCTCAATGCTGGTGGTGCTCCCATTCCCCCACGGAATGGTGCTGGGATGTTTTTATGCTCTCTTTGTGCTCTTGGCCCACCAATGCAAGCACAAGGTGAACAAATCCACAAACCATGGGGGCAGGCTGGGACATCCCTGCTACTGGGAACCCTCGTGGGCTCTTTTCCAACCCAAGACCCCAGCTCTGCCTTTCTGCTGTACAAACCAAACCAGCTCAGTTTAATCTCAGTCAAAAAAAAATGGACTTGAATGTTGGGGGTTTTTTTATGTGAGGCTGTGCTCAGTTATTACTCTTTGTCTTTTTTTTTTTTTCTTTTAATATTAAAAAAGTCAAAACTCAGGAAACCAATATTCCTGTTTCTTCCTTAAAATTTGATTGTATTAGAATTGAAATGAAGGATTTTACTACAAATCTCCCTGTACAAGATGAAAATGCCTAAAGAAATGTTTTTGATGATCCAAGAAATACCTGGTCAGGAGCTGCTCTGCCCCATCAGTGGGGTCAGGCCCCCACAGCTCTCCTGGCTGTGCTGAAGAGGCCATGGCCATGCTGTTGTGGGTGCCCTTGCAGAGAGAAACTGCCTCAAATTTCATCCTGGGAGCACTTGGCTATAAAAATATTTTCTTTTTATATAAAGACCATGAGGATTTGCTGCTGGCTCCATGTGTCAAGATGTCCCCAACAGGCTGAGGCATGTGGGCATCACCTCCTCTGGCCAGGGTTGAAATGGCAAAGTTCCCTTTTGCTCCACTGTATTAAAAAATTGAGATTTTTCTCAGATTCTAATTATTTACCCCTCACACTAAAGCTACTTCCCTTTGCAGTTCATTTCTCATAACAGTTTTAAAACCAACAAACAGAATTACCCAAACCAGGGAGGTGATGCTGAGGGTTTCAGAGAATTCCTCTGGCTCCTGTTTCCCCAAAGAGCATTCCATGGGTGAAGGAGTTTAAAGTATCTGAGAAGTGATTGCCAAAAAATGGATTGGAGGAATAAGGAGCAGCAGTGCAGAGCACTACCAAAAACACCCCGGATTAAGAACAAGGTTTAATTTTAGTGTTTGTTTTGTTCTCAGCCCAAAGGCTGCTGGGGGATGTGCACAGAGAGACTGAAAAGGTCAAATTTCCTGAGAAGGGCCCATGTTAGAGGTGATTAAAGCACAGAGAGGTGTGGAAGAAAATTATCGTGTCAATTATTAAAAAAAAAGGGAAAACCACAAGGACTGGTTGATCACCAGCCCCTGCCTGTTGAAAAATGCTCCTTCTGGTGTTCCCTGAGCCCTTCCAGCAGCAGCAAGAAGGATGGAACCCCTCACTCCTGCCAGCCTGGTAGAGGTGACCATTCCTGGTGAATAACAATAGTGAGTAATTAATTTATTGGGTTAACTGCCTGTATCCTGTTCCATTTGTGATGAAAAAAGCAGACTGGGATCCACATGCACGCAGGGGTGGAAGACAAGGATGAAACCACCTTGTCTTGGGTTTTACCCGCATTTCCTTCAGCAACAGCAAAACATTTTGATTCACTGGGCCAACGTTTGCCTGGTTTGTTTAAATATTTATAGCCACGAGTAGTAAATATTAGTGGCAACCTATAAGCATCCTGCAGCCACGGGAAGAGTGTCCCCACAAGCACTGAGGCTCAGCTGGGATGTGGAATTTGCTGTATTTTGTAGGAGAACGGCAGATAAAGTGTTCACAGCAATTTTTACAGTGATTTGCCATAAACTGTGGCATCATTACACCATGAAAATAAAAGAAGGATTAACTTGGAGCTGTTGGTAAATATTATCCAGGTGTCACCAGTGTTACATGTATGGGACTGGTTTTGGGGCAGTGAGCAATGCCACCACCCTGTCCCTATCACCTGCAGGACCTGGGCTGTGCCTGCTGGCACAACTCCCTGGCCTTTCCATGAGGCACAGCAGCTTCCTCTTTCCTGTCCCTTCTCCTCAGAGCAGCCTCTTGCCTCTGGGGATGAGCGATATTATTGTTATTTAGCTCAGCAAAGCAGCGGCAGCCGAGGCAGCGAGCGCTAATGGAACAGCTCCGGCGCGCTGCCAGCTCCATTCCCACTCTCCCGAGAATCCCCCTGGGCAGGAGCTGGGCAGGGACTGCGCTCCCAGTCCGTGGCTGCTGTTGCTGCTGCTGTGCTCAGCCCTGTGGCCATGCTCGCATCCCAGCCGAGCGATCCGTGCTCCATGGCCGGGCAGTGAACAGCTTTGGGGACGCTGCCCCTCACCCCGGCCTCTGGCTGTCCCTGCACAGACTGGCACATGTCCTAATGCCACTGAATCGTGGTGGCATGCCAGATGCACGCTGGATGTGTGCTGGATGGGTGTGGGATGGGTGTGGGATGGGTACGGGGTGGGTGTTGATGCCTGTGCTCAGGCAGGAGCACACACATGGGCACAGACAGGGAGTGGCAGCGCTGGCACTGTCCCTGTGCCGCAGTGGGGTGACACAGGGCTGTGCTGCTCCTTAAGGCCTTTTCCTGTCTGTTTTTTAGGGATGCCCCTGTGGTAAGGTGCCCATGTGGGTGCTGAGAGAGGTGCTGAGGGAAATTCTAAGGGAGGTGCTGACCCCCCCAGATCAGGGCCAGACTGGTGGGTGCTGTGTCCCTGGGAATGTGGGCAATGTGTCCCAGGGAATGTGGGCAATGTGTCCCTAGGAATGTGGGTCCTGTATATATGGGAATGTGGGTGCTGTGTCCTCGGGAATGTTGGTGCTGTGTCTCTGGGAATGTGGGTGCGGTGTCCCTGGGAATGTGGGTGCTGTGTCCCCAGGAATGTGGGTGCTGTGTCTCTGGGAATGTGGGTGCGGTGTCCCTGGGAATGTGGGTGCTGTATATTTGGGAATGTGGGTGCTGTGTCTCTGGGAATGTTGGTGCTGTGTCCCTGGGAAAGTGGACAATGTGTCCCTGGGATTCTGAGCACTGTGTCCCTGGGAATGGGGGTGCTGTGTCCCCAGGAATGTGGGTGCTGTATATCTGGGAATGTGGGTCCTGTGTCCCCAGGAATGTTGGTGCTGTGTCTCTGGGAATGTGGGTGCTGTGTCCCTGGGAATGTGGGTGCTGTGTCCCCGGGAATGTGGGGGTTTTGTCTCTNCTGTGTCTCTTGGAATGTGGGTGCTGTGTCTCTGGGAATGTGGGTGCTGTGTCTCTGAGAATGTGGGTGCTGTGTCCCTGGGAATGTGGGTGATGTGTCCCTGGAAATGTGGGTGCTGTGTCTCTGAGAATGTGGGCGCTGTGTCCCTGGAAATGTGGGTGCTGTGTCTCCGGGAATGTTGGTGCTGTGTCTCTGGGAATGTGGGTGCTGTGTCCGCTGTGTCTCTGGGAACGCTGTCTGGGGCACCTCGAGCAGCAGCTGCCCCTCTCCCTTTGTCTCCTTTCCCCTTGAGGGGGCATTTCACATCTCTATTGACAACGTGTTGGGGACATTTCGACATCGAAGTGACAGTGGCATTTCCATGACCTGAAAGCAGAGCCGGGGCCGCGCGGGCTTTGAAGGCATTCGCTGTCCCGAATCATGAGCTCGACTGTGCCGGGCTGTTAAAGCGCTGTGATGGGAACAGCAAGTGACAAAGTGTTTCTGCAGAGCGCTATCCGGCCTGGCAGGACTCATCTCCCCGAGCCTTTGGAATTTGCAATATTCATTAGGACTTGGGAAAAAATGTGCTTCCCTTGGAACGATGCAAATTATGAAAGGGACCCGTTCTCACGCGTGTGCCCCGGGGTGCTGTGCATGGGGTGGAGGGGACCAATTATCCCCCTTCCAGCCCGGTCAGGGTGCATTTGGAAGGGCCAGGGGGATGGAAATGTCATGGCTGGTGTGTGGCCCCTGTGCCCCATCCTCTGCCAAGCCAGGGAAAGGTCCCTGGAGGAGTCCAGGCGATCGTGGAGCTCCTGGCAGAGGCTGGCTGGGGGACAGGCACTGTGTCTGTGACAGCAGCTGTGCCATGACAGCCTGGGGCTGGGGGTGGCAGGGTGCTCTGGGACCCAGAGCTGTTCCTGCCTGTGCCATGGCTTGGCTGTGGCACTGTGTCACTCCTTGGGACACCACACTGGTCCATAGGACACCACACCGGTCCATGGGACATCACAGCACCATGCAGTTCCACGCCAGGAGGGACCATGCCAGACCACGTGGCATCACAGCACGCCACATGGGACCATAGCATGGCACAGCATGCCACATGGGACCATAGCATGGCACACCACACCACATGGCACCCACACAAAGCACAGGGACACAGGGACGTTGCTTCTGCAGGGTTTTGTCTCCCCTGATGCCATGTGTCCCCATGCCATCCCCCACACACAGCCACGGGGACCGGTGTCCTGCTCCAGCCCAGGGTGGCACTGGTGCAGGCTGGCCCTGTGGGGACAGCCCTTTCAAGAAGCTGATGCTGGGATCTGGGATGTTCCCCACTCTCCAGGCCTTCCTTCCCCTTTCCTCCCTGGCTTTGGAGGTACCTCAGCCAATGGTTACTGGGGACTTTGAAGGCAGTGGTGACACGTGTGAGTCCCTAGCAGTGCTGCCAGCAGTGTTTGATGGGGAGGGACGAGCCCAGGGATGTTTCGAGGGCAGCACCATCCCTGTCCTGATGCTGGCAGAGCCCTGGGCCTGGGAGCCCAGCTGGGAGCAGAGAGGGGAGCACGGCCTGGGAGCTCGGGGGCCATCTGGAGCCTCTGGGAGATGCTGTATAAACATCCACAGCCCGGGCCCATCTGTCAGGGCTCAGTGTAAACACCCTGGAGTGGGAGCAGGAGCCCCTTTCCCAGGAGCAGGGCTCCAGGGGATGACAACACATCCAGACTCTCCCTCCGTGTCCAGGGGACCACGGGATCTGCCTGCAGACACCCTGACTCTCCTGAGGGATCACAGCACTGTGGCAGCACAGCTGGCTGTGCCTGGGCTGGCCATGGGGAGCTTGAATGTTTGTACCACCATAGAATTGTGGAATCTAGAAGGTTGGAAAAGGCCTCTGGGATCACCGAGTCCAACTGTTCCCCCAGAACTGCCAAGGCCACATCCACACCTTTTTGAGCACTTCCAGGGATGGCTGATTAGGACCATTCAGCCTCTCCACCACCCAGCTTCCTCTGCCCTGCTAGTTCAGGAATCCTCTGCAATTAAATGCAATTTGGGTTTACTGGAGATTTGCTCCCTCGCTGCCACTGCTGCCAGAGATGCAGCAGCACCCAGCCATGCGCAGGGCTGAGCTCTGCATCCCCTCCTGCTCCTCTCCCACAGGATCTCACAGGAATGAGGGCAGGGAAGAGAGAAGGAACCACGTTGGGTGGCTGCAGAGTTGGGTGGGCCACCGGGCCAGTGCCAAGGGCTTTGCGATGCCCTGTGTGTGAGTAGAGCCAGCTCAGGGAATTAATGTCTTAAGGACAAAGGGGAGTGTTTTGATTGTGGACCGATAATTTTCTGCTTGACTTACGGCAAGATTTCCAAGTTTCTGTCCTGATTTGATAGAAATAACCGTGTTGATAAAGGGACAGTGGGTTTGTGCTGAGCACGAGGCACACGCACGATCCGTCGTGGGGCCCAGCGCAGGCACAGGCAGCTCCCTGCCTCCGCCTGGAGCCCCTCAAGGGGTGGCCACCGGGGAAAGGGTTAATTTAACCAGTTCTCATGGGGTTTTGGAAAGTTCCCTTTTTCCAGGAGGCTGCCTGACGCGCTCTGACAGGGCCCTTTGAGCTGGCACAAAGGCAGTGCTCTGCCCCTGCCCTCTGAGCGCTCCCACCCGCGCCAGCAGCCCTTCAGAGCGGCTATAATCTCACTAGCAGCGGCTTTTACTGCTGTCACTTCGAGCCTCCTGCGCCATGTGAGTGCCTCAGATCTCCAGCAACGTAAAAAAGCTAATGAAGGAGGAATAAACAAGTGTAGCCAGGCAGAAAGGCTGCACGCGGGAACATCTGAGCCAGCTTGGCTGCTAGGCCAGGCCTGGAGACACCGCGGCCAAACCGATCCGGAATTTAAAAAGTCTAATCTTCCTTGGTATCCAGAGATAAAGCAGGAGGCAGGGCGTGCGTGGAGGTGACAGGGAGGGGAAGTCATGGTGGGAGCAGAAATGGAAGGAGAGAAAGAGGCAAGAACAGAGAGGAGAAGGGAGGTTGGTGTGAGAGTGCAGACGCAGAGGTATGGCACAGAGGGACGGGGTCCTGGGCACCCAGCTTTGCTCCTGTCCCTCCTTCTGAGGGAAAAAGGGCTGGAGGAGCACTGTCCTTGCTGAGCCCAGCTGACCTCTCTGTTTCAAGCCAGAAAACCGCGATCCTGCGGGGAGCCCAGCCCTGCTCCTCCCCACCCCAGGAAAGCCTGGCCCGTGGGTGTCACCACAGCCCATGGGCAGCAGGGACCCAGCCCTCCGGGCTCTGGCTCCTTGTCCTGGGGTCACTGCTGGAGAGGAGCTGCTGGTGGCACAAGGTATAATCATTCCTATTTCCCCCTGGCCCATCAGAAAGGGAAGAAATGTTGTTTTTTTTCCTGTAAAGATAAAGAAGAGAAGTTAAGGAAAGCCAAAGCTCATTAAAGTCATGGCTGTGAATCATTTACTCTTCAGAGCCTTCAGGGGCCATGGACCAGCGGGGTTAGGTTGTGGCACTGGGCCAGGCTGTGTCCCTCAGTTGTCCCCAGAATGCCCATTTGTCTGGCAGAGAAGGGACAGCTGAGGCCGTGCAGCTCCCACCAGCTGTGCTGCACACCAGCCATTGAGCTGCACCCCAAAACAGTGTGAGGAAACCCCAAATCCACCTGGAATGCTCTAGAATTCTGGATTAATGTTACTTAAGATAGCAGCTCCAAGCTTTGGCAGTTATCCCATCATTTTCCTTCGTGCCAATATTAAAACTCCTGGCCAGAGCAGCGTGACAGACTGAGTGAAACTCCAGGAGATCTTATGAGGAATGACAACCTCGTACCTTGGGATGGAGTCACAGGTCACCATTTTTTTCCTCCTAATTTCCAGAGTTAAAAAAAAATAATCGCAGCCCTCTTGTTCCCTCTGGTTAAAAGTCATAAGAGCAGTAAATTAACAGCATCAAAGATAGGGAAAAAACCCAGCCCTACATAAAAGCAAGTGGTCAATTTGGAGCCCTGGGAGGAGAGCTCAGGGCTGATCCAGCAGGGCTCAGTGCCTTAAATGTCTCTGTTGTTCCTTTGAAGAAAATCATTGAAGTCAATGGACTCACTTAAGTGTTGGAAATGAGATGTGTGATTAAGCCCCTTGCTGAAGGGAGGCCTCCAAAGTTAAATTATCTCATAACCACAGCCGTGAAGCACTCTCAGGAATGGGGAGCATTCTCTGCCCCATGGCAGAGAGCCCTGCTCTGTGTTTTGGGGTGCAGGCTGGGGGAGAGCTCTGCCCTCCATCCCCAGCCCCCTGAGACCACAGCCTTTCACTGCCCGCATCAGGGGGTCAGCATCTCTTCTCACCTCTTTCGCCGTTTCCTCCCTAATTGGCAACTTTTAGAACCAATTTTATTGTCAGCTTCCTTACATCCCACATTATCCTCATCGGGAGCAATTTAAGGATGAATTATCTCACCTGGAAGTGCTGCCCCCCCCGCCTGGCAGCGCTGCACATCTGTCCAACATCTGCCAGGGAGGAACGGGGGAGTGGGAGAGGTGCCTTGCAGAGGCCGTTTACGGAGGGGTTTAATCAACTCTGCTCGATGCAGGAGCAGGTTCCTGCAAGCTCCGTTATTCGAGCCTGGAAACATCTACAGAGCCCCAGACAAAAGGAGACAAAGAATATATTGCATTTGGTGTTTCTTCTCCAGATTGATTTATCACTGCCACGTCTGTTCATTCCTTCCCTCTGCATTCCTGTCTCCTGGTAATGCCGTAATATCGTTTATTATAGGACATTATGGAAAGCACTCTATTGCTGTGAGTGTTGTTATTCCTAGACCAGACTTCTTTATTCAGACCCAATTCTGCAATCCAGGAGTCTCCTGCCTTGAGGCAGAGCCCTGCAGAGACACCTGCACTTTGTCCCTGAAGGAAGAGGAAAAGTCTCATGCTTTAAGCGGTCCTAATCTGAGGATTAGGACCAAGCTGCCTTATGGGGTCTGTATGTGTCCCAGAAAGGACGAGGAAATGGCACTATTTGTGCTGTGACTGGGTTTTGGTGTAGGTTCTGGAATTTGTGTTGGGTTTTTCCTGCTTTCTGTGGTGGCTCTCAGACCTGGCTATGCCACAGCTGTCCCCACGGCCAGGTGGGGATGAGCCTGGGGTGATGACCCTCTGGGGACACCCCGCTCCAGTGGGAGCAGAGCTGGGAGCTGTGGCTGTGGTGGGTGGAATTGTGGGCACATAAACCTGCGAGATGAGCTTTAAGATCCTGTCTAACCCAAACCATTCTGGGATTCTGTGATTTATTCTTTTTTTTTTTTGACTTGAGCAACCCAAGCTGATCCTTGTGAATCATTGTGGCATGACTTCCTGGCAAAGTGATGTTTCCCTTGTGTAGCAGGACAATAAAAGCAGAATTACAAATTGTTCTTCTGCTGGAAACCACACACAGAGCCCTTCTCTGCTACTTTGGTCCCAAATACTGTCTATGGCTCCCCAGTGCCCCAGCCACGGAATACCATTCCAATGGCTGGTGACTGGAGCAGTGGATGCGCAGGCAGGACAGGTTTTGGGGGTCTGTTTGAAGTCTGAACACCCCCCTGAAGCCATGGGGGATGGCAAAGAGCCAGGAGAGCTGATGCTGAGGAAGGCCAGGCCCACCATAATTCACGGCCACAAAGCAAAGGGAAGTAGCCAAAGGTATTAGGAGGTTTCCAGGAGGGATTAGGCACTGTCTTTGAAGGCAGGTCCAAAGGGGTGATTAAGCAACTCTAGAAGTACAAACCACAGCCCGGCAGAATGTGGGAGGACACCCCGGGGATAAAATCACCCTGTACGTGACTGATTTCTTGTGCTCTTCCTGGAGAAAGCCCATCTGGCTGGGGCTGGAGCACCCCAAGCTCTGAGGGTGCTTTGGTAGGGGCTGTATTTGTGTCTGACAGCCCAAATATCAACAAAGGGGCTTTGGTAGGGGCAGGTGGGCTCTGGCAGGGGGGGCAAGGGGGTGGGTGAGCTCTGAGAACCCAGCAGTGCAAGGCAGTGGAGGGGACAGGACACTGCAGGGGGGTGAGGGTGGATGGGGACACGGCAGCAGGGCCAGGGCATTGCTGTGGAGGGGACAGGACACTGCAGGGGGTGACTGGGGACACAGCAGCAGCAGCAGCTCTGCCTGCTCACCACGCCCAGGCTCAGACTCAGTGCTGGCCATTTCTGCGGTGGCTCCTGGCCACCGCCCACCCAGGTTCCATCAGCCTTCCTGATTTGGCACTGGGAGGGCTCTGGTGCTGCTGCGAGACCAGGAGTTAACATTTCCTAGAACCCAGGGAAGGGGGACCAGAAGAAGAAGGTTCTCGAGTGTCAACAAAAAAAATATTATCTTGTGCAAATAAACAGGAGAGATGGATTATCCCGCGTTGTTTGCGCAGGGAATTGCTGGAATGCCTGCTCGCTGCCCGGAGCTGCCGGGGGCCTGGGCTGCTTTTCCACGGGGGGCTGGCTCCAGCCTGTCCCACCATTTCCTTGGGCTCGTGGAGGGATCTGCTCTGGGTCACCTTCCCAGGCGGGGGTGTGGCCACGTGCTAAAGCAGTGCAGGGGGTTCAGCCCCTCGTACCCACGGGCATCTTCTCCTCCTGTTCTTGGGTGAGCCACGAAGCTCAGACCTCCAGCATCCCTGCTTCCCTGCCTCCTGCCTTCAGCCTCCCTAAAATCCCTTTTCTAGGATAGAGGCTTAGATCAGAGCAAGATCTAGCCAGGTTGCACAAAGAGATAAAGAGCTAAATGCAAGTAATCCTCACTCTCTCCAAGCAGAGGATGTCCAAGAGCAGTCCATGTCACTGCAGGGCCAGGAGAGGGTTGGGGGTGACACCCACAGCTTTGCCAGAGGGCACGTCGGACCTGGAGCTCAGGGAGGTCCAGCCTTTGTGCTTGAGGAGTATTTGGTGATGATGGGAAGCCTGGGTGGTGCAGGAGAGCTGGAGATGTGCGTGACATACAGGGGGATCCCATGCCATGACAATTCCACACTCTGATGATCCATGCCACGCCAACCCCATGCCATGACAATTCCACACTCTGATGATCCATGCCATGCCAACCCCATGCCATGACAATTCCACACTCTGATGATCCATGCCATGCCAACCCCATGCCATGATGCCCCCGCCTGCTCTCAGTCATCCCATTCCTGGCTTCACCTTCACCTCTTGTCCTGGCAGAAGGAGTTTCATCCATGCAGCCTCTCCCCAGCCATGAAAACTTCCCCCTGGCACATTTCCCTCCACCCCTCCACAGCCAGTTGGTACTTAGCAGGATGGAGAATCTGCCCTGGAGCCAAGCCTGGATTCCAGCCTTGTTTAGGCTCAGGTTGGAGCCTCTGGCCAGACCTGAGCCGTGGCAGGTGGCAGGGGACACCTATGCTCATGTCCATGGCTGTCTGCTGCTGGTGAGGGTTCTGTGGGGAATATAAATATCTCAGAGATATTTTAAAGGATACAGAGGTGTTTTAAGGGACACAAAGATGTTTTAAGGGACACAAAGATATTTTAAGGTGTGCAGAGATGTTTCAAACAGCGCAGAGATGTTTTAAGGGGTGCAGAGATGTTTTAAGAGGCACAAAGGTGTTTCCAAGAGCACAAAGATGTTTTAGGGGTCACAAAGATGTTTTAATGGGTGCAGAGAGCATGGCCAGGCTCTGGCTGACACACGGCTGACACGGCCCAGCACATGTGTGTTGAGGAGGAGTCTGTCTGCAGCAGGGAGGAGCAGATCTCCCGGGTCTTCAGCTTTAATATCCTCTGGATTAATATCTAGGAACTACACATTTATGGAAACCCAATTACACACACACACACACAGACCTGCACATGTGGCAAGTGAGGGGTGACCAAGCACAGGCCCCTGTTCTGCTGGCAGGGCCAGGGAGGCACAGGGCAGAGCCGTGGAACTGGAGAGGAGCGGGAAAGCAGCCCTGGCTCATTTGTTTTTTGTGACATCATGGCCTCCTCTGGCTTTTTTCACAGTTTTCCTCTGTTGTATTTAATAGACTTAATGGATCACGCAGCACTATAAGAACAACAGACCTTCAATGTTTTTATTAAAGCCATCTACAAAAATCCCTCTGTGCTCGAGCTTTCCTGCGGGGTGACTCTGCTGAGATGCTGTTTCCATTAAGGACAATTGTGGCGAATAAAGAAGGAATGAACAAACAAATGGAAAAAGGGAAGGGGAGGGAGCAGTGGAGCAGAGAGAGCTGCTGCTGGAAAGAGTGTGATGCTGGCTGTGTCCCCCTGCCCATGCTTGACTGGGGCCCCTGTCACCCAGCCTGGCATGGGGGGCAGTGCCAGGGCCTCCTGCAGAACCAGACTGGTTTGGGGAGCGCTGATGTTGGAATTGCTGCTCCATCCTCCCAGAGGAGTCACAGAGGGGAGACACTGCGTTCACACCTGTGGGTTGTTCTCTCTCTCCTTCAGAGCTGTGAGCACTGGAGGGAAGGAGCTCTCCCTGTGCCCTGTGTGTGACTGTCACCACCCAGCCACTGCCAGGTATCAAACCTTTCTGGCTGCAGAGCTGCCAAGCACCGAGCAGGTTGGTGAGTGCTGTGCTGCCAGAAATAGCGGGAGCCACGGCCTTTGGTTGGCAGGCTGGGGGTCCATCCCTTTGCCCAGGTGCTGGGGTGGAAAGTGAGCACCACAAAAAGCATCTCTCCAGCCCTGGTGATGCAGCATCCATGTGGGACCTGCTGCTGCTTCAGTGTGGGGTGAGGGGACAGCAGCAGGGAATGTCACAGATGCCACTGAGGACCCTTCTCTGTGCACTGGGACATGGAGCATCACCAGGGAGATCTATCCAGCCCTAAGGCAGTCATGTCCAGCCCTAGGCCCACATTCCCCGGTGTGCAGCTGGGCTCTGGAGTGGCTGGGATGGCTCTGAGCTTGGGCACACTCGGTGATGTTGGACCAGGCTCTGTCACCCAGCTGGAAGCAGCCAGCTCTGCCCAGCATGGCCCAGCCCAACCCCCTCTGATCCCGAGCTGGTCCCACTGCCTGGTCCAGACCTGGCATGCAGGCTGAGCAGGGCAGGAGCTGTGGCTGCAGTGGAGTGTGTTGGACAGCCTGTGCTCACCCTAGCCTGGCAGGGAGAACATCCTCCCCCATCTGCCAAGACTCTCAAAAGACTTCTGCTGCCTTTGATCCTTTTTCTTTCCCAAAACTGATACACAGACATTTCATTTTGTGGGTGCTCAGGGTTCAAGAAGGTCTGGAAAAGCCCTTCTGTCTCTACAGAATCTGGGACTCTTGTCTGGCTGCTGCTGTCAGCAGCCCCTGCCCGCAGTCCCAGCCCGGACATGGAGAGCTCCTGCCACATGCAGTGGGGAAAATGAGGGACACACCAGAATTCCTTTGAAGGGGAGATGTCAGTTTTTAACTGGAGCTTTGAACCTTCCTCTGAAATCCCAGGGAACCTGACCCAGCTGATCCTATCAGTCAGCACACACAACTCCAGCTCTGAAGTTCACTCTTCCATCCGTGCCACCATCCCAAGGAGCACGATGATGGATGAAGCCTGTCAGTCCTGCAGGTATTTTGGTTGGGAGAGCACCCTGGAAACCCAGGGTCCACCTCAGCACACCAAATGTCGTGGCCTCTGGATGGCAGGAAGGGAAGCACACACAGGGCAGGAAGGGAAGCACACGAACACCGTGGGTGGGTCGATGGTTGATGTGCTGATGACTCGGTTACTCTGGGGCTCTTGGAGGCACGTGAGCCCCTTGGGGACACAGCAGTGCTGAGCGGGAGCAGACATCTCTGTGCCACCCCAGGTGGCTGAGGGAAGGTTTTTGGGGCCCAGCCTGGAAGCACATGCTGCAGGCTGTGTCTGGGTTTTTATTTTCCCAAGGAATCTCTTTCCATCTCGTTACCCTGCACTCCTTTGTGCGCCCTCAGACGCTGCTGAGTTCTCCTCGAGGGTTTGACAGACACGGGCAAAGCTCTCTGATTTATGCCACTCTGACGCTTGCTCGACTGTAACACCTGGAGAAGCCCATCCTACCTGCCCTGCCAGAACTGTTCGCTCAGCCCTAAATCAACAGAGACGGCTCTTGCCCGCGCCTGCCTCTCGCAGCTCGCAGAGCAGCTCCGTCTGTGCGTGGCCAGCGCTGTTCCCTGTAATGCGCTAAGCTTCCCGACATGATGTTTAGCACATGTTCCCTGCTCTGCCCCCCCGCTCAAAGGCAGCCTTATAGTTTGCAAATGGGATGAAACCGCTGTGCGGCCCCGCGCCTTGGCCGAGCTCCCGCCCCGCGCCGCGGCTGCCAGAACCTTTGCCGCACCTTCCAAGTCATTATGTGTAGTGAAAAGCCTGCCAGAAGGGCTGGGAGGATAAAAGAAAGAAGGAAGAAAATAAAACAGAACCAAAAACCCCCAAATGCACGTGAAGGAGCGGCAGAGTAAGCGAGGCATGTCCTCCATGGAGCGCTGCCCGCCGCTCACCGTGCGCTGCCTGCTCCAGGTGGGTCTCCTCCTACGTTGGCCTTTTGGGGAACAAAAGCCGTGCTTGCCCGGGGAGGAGAGCTCCGTCCCCCCTGGGCTTGTCTGGGACAGCTGCCACCGTCAACAAACCCAGATCAGTGCCGAGAAGCTCGGGGGGATGTGTCGGGGCAGGCTGGGAAGCGCGGAGATGCGGCTCAGCCCCGCGCAGACGCTGGGACCGTATCGTGGGGATCAGGAAACGCCTCCGAGGAGCTGATGAGTGCGGATACAAAGAGCTGCGGTTGTCTGTGTAAACAGGGAACCGCAGCCAGGAGAAGGGATCAAAGCTGGGATATTCACCCAAAGCCGCAGACCTCTACTCCGGGCTGGAGGAAAGCGCCGGTGCTCGCCCCGGGCTGTCAGCGGGGCAGCTCCCGAGGGGTGGGACACGGGGACGGGTCTCACGGCCCTCCCACCTGCTCTCGAGGTGACAGAGGTGGCAGCGGTGCCTGAGCTGCCCGCGGGCACCGGAGGGACCGAGCGGGGGGACCGGCCTCTCGCGGGGTGCCAGCGGAGGGGACAGCGAAGGGCGACAGGGTGAGGCAGGCTGTGAGGAACGGGACCAGTGGAGAGAGGAGATAACGAGCAGGCAGAGCAGCCACTCCTGCCGATGTAGGCAGCCCTCCGAAACGACTGCTTGGTGTTTTGCCGGCTCCCACCATCAGGAGAGGCTGTGCGCTCACCAGGGAGCTCCGCTCCCGCTCTCACAGCCAAGGGAACGGGATATCTCTGCCCACATTGGCACCTCCCTCTCCTTTTGTTTCTTTTCTCCATCCTCCTCAGCTCTGCCTGCGCTGGATGCGGTATTTCGGGAAGCAGTCCCTCGCACTGCGCAGGGAAGGCGCTTCCCAGCCCGAGCTCTGCCGGGATCAGGAGCGGCGGCTGCTGGCGCTGCCCGAGCCTGCGGCTCATCTGCTCCCAGCAGCTGCTCCGGACGCCAGCGGCCCCAGCCACCCCTCGCTGGAGGTCCTGGACTTCTCCCAGTGACCTGGAGCTGTTTGCCATGTTCCTGCACAAGACCTAGATTTTAATGCCAACTGAGCAGCTGTATAAATGCTTTGTGACATTTCGGAGACAGAATGGATCGTGCTGCTCCAACCTCCTCTTTCCGAGCGCATTCAAATGGTACCTTTTCAGTTTCAGGGAACTTTGTTTGCTTTAAAGGCTTTGTGATCATTTCCAGAGGAGGCCTCAGTCCTGACAGCCAGCCAGCCTGCCTCAGTCCTCCATCCCAGGACATCCTGCAGGCCAGCGCTCCCTTTTTCTCTGCGGGGTGGCCTCCACCACAGCCACACTCCTCTGCATTCAGAGCTTCCCGGGGGCTTCAAACTCTTCCCAATCCTGGAGCAGCCATTTCTAGTTATTAACAACCTTTTCTGAACACACACAGCCCACTGCAGTGTGTGCCTGGCCCACAGGCTCTGGGCTACCTGAAAAAGAGAAGTTAAAAGCGTTGCTGAATTTGTTAATTGGCACAAACTGCAAAACTCCTCCGTGGAGATTCTGCCATCTTATTTAACGAGACCATTCCCTTGGCCTCGAGGCAGAAGGGAAAGACCCCAGACACCTAATGAGCTTCACAAAGGCCGCTGAGTTAATAGAGCTCAGTGTGTCGACTGGAAAAATTAACTTTAGAATCAAGTTTTCTGCCGTAAAAGAAAATGGTTTGCGGTCTAGAAATGATCACGGGAGCCCAGTACACCCAGTACACCCAGGGGAAGCAGCCACAGTGGTACCTGTGTGACAGGGACATACCAGAGAACTGGCACAGGGTGCCCAGAGAAGCTGTGGCTGCCCCTGGATCCCTGGAAGTGCCCAAGGCCAGGTTGGACAGGGCTTGGAGCAACCTGGGACAGTGGAAAGTGTCCTTGCCCATGGCAGGGGGGGCACTGGATGAGCTTTAAGGTCCCTTCCCACCCAAACCATCCTGTGACTCCCTGATTCTCTTATGAGTGCTCTCGCTGTCACCTCTGGCTGCTCAGCTGGGAAAGCAAAGTAAATATTTCAGCCCCCTTTCTGTATTTCAGAGCTTGTGGGGAGAATACAGGTTCATAATTGTATTTCAGAATATGAAGTTCTCTCTTACATATGGTCTGGGCTAAAAGGCAAAAAACTTCCTGCCCTGTCCCTCAAAATAATTTCCAGTTACTGAGAAATCTCACTCCACACTGGCCTGTCCTTGTTTAAGAACAAACAGTGCCTCGATGCTGATAAGGATTTAAACCCACCTAAACAGCAGCTGCTTTTTACATGAGAACTACAAATTTAGTGCTCTATGTGCTCTCAGAAAAGAGGTCTGAATTGGTCAAAATCTCCTCCCAGATCTGTGCACACACAGGGACTGATGTGGCTGGATGATGAGGGTGTTGAAGCCAGCTTTCCCTCCCTCCTGGCAGACACCGGCTTATTCTTTACCCCAAATCCTTACAGTTCATTTTTTAAACCTCTTAAGCAACTTATCTTTCAGTATCTCTCTTTGGAGCCTCCCATTCATCACGGCTAATTGTGGGCTGCCAGCACCCAGAGGGGATTCTGCAGCTCGGGCTGGTGTCATGGTCTGGTGGATGGCATGAGGGGAATGGCTGAGGCTGGGCTGGCATTTATCATCTCTGAGAAGAGTTTGCTTAAAAAAAATAAAAAGGCAGAGTCTGGATGGATGAAACTGAGTCGAGGGCCCACACAACAAGTCTGCAAAATCCTGTGAGGTGAAGGAAAACTATTCCCTTCTTTTCCTGCAGATTGGGAATTCCTTGGAGTGGGACACGGCTGGGACAGCAGAAGCTGCAGCTCCTGGCAGTCCCCGGGCTGCCTCATGCTTTCTACAGATTCCCTGAGAGAAGCATTAAGACCTTTGGTGTTTTGGGATTTTTTCCCTCCCCCACTTCAATAGAGACAGGGAACAATGTTTTACATCCTCTTCTCAACCCCATTTCGCTGAACACCAGCCTTTCGGCAGGAAGAAATTGTCTTCAGCTCAGTTTTGTTTGGAAGGAAGAAATAAGCATTTTGATAACCTCTTTGATATAATGGAGGATGTTGATTTCTATAATTTTTTTTTTTTATATCTCATGATAGCTTTTAATCTCCAAATGTTTGTCAAACTCAGTTAAGAACAGGGAAGGAAGCAAAGTGCCCGGGGGTCCTGCAGCTGGGACAAGGCAGGTTTGTCACTGCACAGGAGGTGCTTTAGCCCTGTCCTTAAGGACCTCTGTGTTCAGATGGATTTTCCATCACTGCCTTGTTCCATGGCCTGAGCAGCCTCCCCCCAGCCCAGGGTGCCATCCAAACTCATCCCTGACACAGTGGCCGGGACTGTTCCAGGTTCTCAACCACCCAGGCTGGTGCTCCATGCCTGAGGGCCGGTGTTGGGATTCACAGAACATCCATGGGAATGAAGAGATTTCTCCCAGCTCCCACTGGATCTGGAGCACAAGTTCAGAGGCAGAGGCATCCCCTCCTCTGGGGTGAGCAGGGGGAGCAGAGCACCCCAAGCTCCTCTGCCTCCAAACAGCCGATGGCAACCAGAGCACTGTGAGCAGCTGCAGAGGGTGGGCATGGGAGAGCCCCAAATCAAGCCAGAAAATCCAGCCTGGAGGGAAAAAAAGGCAAAACCCACAAAGCTGAAAGGCAGAGTGCAGTAAGAGAGAGTTACCAGGAGATTTTGAAACACAAAGCCGGAGCCAGCCCAGAAGGAATGTACACAGAATGCTTGAAAATCTCTGCTCCTCCTCTGACAAAGAGCGTTTTGCAGTGCCTCGGTCCCAGTGCCTTGTGCCGTCCCTCTCCTGTGGCTGTGGGGAGGGGCTGAGGGCAGGGCTGCAGGGTGCCAGCATTGATGTCTTCTCCAAAGGCACCACGAGCTCTCCTCGCTGCTGAAAACCCCAAAGCAAATTGCAGAGGTTCACCCAGAGCATCCTCCAGGCAAAGGAAAAACAAATCTGGAGCTCCCAGGAGGACCTGCAGCCTTGGCACCTCCCTGTGTTTGCCACAGTGGGGACATTCCAGGGTCATCCACAGCAAGGGGTGCCCAGAGACAACCGGGGTTCGCTGTGGCAGGGGTGGGCAAATCCCCATGCCCAGCCCAGGGAAGGTGGCAGCCAGAGGTGATGTTTCCTGCCAAAGTGTAAAACCCACCCTCATCAGGCACCTCATTGCCAGTGAGAACTCCAAAACTCTTCCTTTCTACCCTTTCCTCAATATCCAAGGGCACTGGGTGGTCCATGCAGTGCTTGGTGAAACACCAAACCATGCTTGGAAAAGGCTTTTCTGCAGATGGCTGCTCCCTGGGTTATCCATGTGTCCTGGATGGGATGGGCTCTCTGGACACTGCACCCTCTCTGAACCATCCAGGTATTTTCTCCTGCTTGGTCACACCCTGTCACCTGTGCCGGTGCTGGGGTCCCATCACCCACCTGGCTCCTCTGCCCACCTCACCTCCGTGTAGCAAAACCCAAACTCCATCACCCCAGCCAGGCCATAACCTTGTTTGACCTTTCATTCTGAGTTGGTAACAATCCTAATCCATCTCTTTGGCACTGAACTTCCAGCATCTGTCTCCCTTAAAATTCTCTGGAGGCCACTCACAGGCATGGAGCTGATGCCATCTCCCCATTGTCTGACCACAGCAAAGACTTAAAAGCTGCTGTTCTGAAACATTCCAGCAAAAAAGAACATTATTAACAGCAAGATGATAAGACTTGCAGGTTTCAAAGGCAGGAGACATGAATGATTCCTTTTCCTAAAGAATGAGACCCAATGAAAACGCAAGATTTCCTTCAGAAGCAAGAACTTCCTCTCAGCCAAAAGGAGGACAGAGAACGGCACGTGCTCCTGATGATCCCCAGTGAGGAGGGCTCTCCCTGCACCCCTGCACAGAGGGGCTGCCCTGCATCCCCCCGGTCTCCCCTCTGGAAGAACGGCACTGCGGAGGGAGGAGGGATGGATTCTGATGGATCCTGATTCTGATGAATTCATTTGCCAGAGGGCCATTAGGATAAAAGGAAAATCCCACTTAGCAGAAGTTATGAATTTCCCAAAGTCAGGCTGTTGGCACTGGCGGGGGACGGGAAGTGCTGATTATTAATGGATGTGTTGAATTGCTTCCTCCCCGGGCTGCCTCTGAGACGAGCAGGAGCTGCCCAGAGGGACATGGAGCAGCTCCTTCTCTTCCCAGGGTGTCCATGGGGTGGTGGCATTAAGCACAGGGCGCTGGCCAGATCTCAGCTCCCTGCAGCTCAGCTGCACTCCCAGGGGGGCTCACCCCGGGAACAGCCTCGCTGTGGGCAACCCAACCTTCAAACTGGGCCACCGCTGAGAAAAGGAGTGGGCTTGTCTTCTCCTGTCTCAGGGCAATAGTGGGAGAACTTGGAGTCCCTTCCAGTGCCTAAAGGAACTCCAAGAGTGCTGGAGAGGGACTTTGGACAAGGGCCTAGAGGGACAGGACAGAAGGGAATGGCTTCTCACTGCCAGAGGGCAGGGATAAGTGGGCTATTGGGAAGGAATTCCTGGCTGTGAGGGTGCTGAGGCCCTGGCACAGGTAGCCCAGAGAAGCTGTGGCTGCCCCTGGATCCCTGGAAGTGTCCAAGGCCAGGTTGGACTGGGCTTGGAGCAACCTGGGCAAGTGGAAGATGTCCCTGCCCATGGTAGGGGGGGAACAGAATGGGCTTTAAGGTCCCTTGGTCTCTTCCAACCTAACAATCCTGTGATTCCATGATTCTGTGAACATCATCACGGAGCAACCGTGGGGTGCCCAGCCCCTCCCAGCACCCCAGAGCTGCTGCCTCGAGCTGCAGAAGCCCCTGGGGCAGAGCTCCCCAGCGAGGCTGGGGGTGCTGGAGCTGGGCCAGCCGGGTGAGGCAGGATCAGCTGCTCCCGGCCCTGAGGAGCCTGCACAGCACATGCTGAGCTGTTAAGGACAAAACCTGTTGCCTGGGAGGCAGAGTTCCACCTGCAGGCTCTGATGGATGGAAAGTGTTTAAGTGAGAGCGTGGCAGCCCCAGGACAGCAAGCCCAGCTCTCCTCCATCCCTGCACTGATTTATTCCCTTCTCTGCTGCCCCTAATGCTCCTCTCAGCTCTGCGTGGCTCAATGCAGCACAAATTAACAGAGCCCACAAAAGCCCTTCCAAGCCATTCCCCTGATTAACAGGTCTGTAGTGCTGAAAAATATCTTCATTTTCATAACCTGGCACTGAATGGATGGCAGCCACAGAACTGAGTACGTCATTCCCCAAAGGGAGGGGTGGCATGGGCTTTTCTATACTGTAGGAATTGCTGAAGATTGAGACAAATGACTCAAGAATCAAAAAGGGGAGAGAGGAAGGCTGGGGGAGGAAGGACAAAATGCTGCAGGACTCACTGGGGACTGAGGGGTGGGCAGTGATGGCCCAGATTGTGACCGGCCGTGGCTCTGTCCATCCATCTGGGCTGTGCAGGTCAGAGCTCTGCCCTGGGGCAGGCCCAGGGACATTGGTGGCTGCAGCTCCTTGTGTCCCTCCCTCAGGAACTGACACATTCATCAGCAGACAGCAGGGCACTGACACACGTGTCCCTTGGAACCATAAAATATGAAGTTGGAAAATACCTCCGAGCTCACCATGTCCAGCCCTTGTGCAGTGCCAGGGCTTACACAGCTGCTTTTGCCACATCACTGGAGTTTTCTTTTCCTTCCTGGCCGTGGCAAAATCACCACTGCTGGAGGGGATCCCAGGCACTCTTGTGTGGTGCCTCCAGGCAGTGTCATGAGTGCTGCCTGGCTCCAGCCAGGGGACAGCTCCTCAGCTGGACCCCTGAGTGCCAGCCAGGCTGTGAGCAGACTGGGGGAGCAGCAGTGTGGGGCAGTGATGCGTGGCCATCCCCAGGTGCTCACAAAATTCCATTTTCACTCTGTCATCAGGACTAAAACCCCAGGATATCCTGGGATTCATTCAGGGTGAGAACCCTCCCTGCATAGAAGGTCTGGGCATCGTTCAGGGTCTGGAAGCTGGGCTTAGGCCACTTAGTGGCTCTCCAAGCACTTGACCCTGGGATTTAATGACTGACTGGGCCTGGCTGCACCTCCTGCATCTCTCCAGAATTATGCAGAGGCTGTTCTGTGCTCCAGAGGAATGGTGGGGGTGGGGAGTGAATCTTCCTCCCAGCTGTCCCCTGTGCTGGGACTGGGGCAGCCCCACTGGCCACGTGTTCTGCTGCTCCCCCTCTGCAGCCACATCCTCACCCCAGATAACCCCGGCCGAGGGAGGGGAGGAAAAGCTCCGGAGCCAGATAAAGACAGAGGGATTATAAGGTGTTTATGCTTTTGCAAAATTAAAGTCTTGAAGGTGAGACAGGTTTACATTGGCACAGAATTAATGGTTTGATGCAGCGCAAGGGGACAGCGGGAGCAGGGAGCGGGGCCATCCATCAGCACGCGCCGATGGCACAGGGGAAGGAGATGCCGGCATAAATCAGGCCCTGTGCAGGAAATAAGCAGGATGGATGACAGGCAGGAGCTGGTGATCTGTTATTCCCACCGCGCCTGAAGATGCAGAAATGTGGCTGGGTGAGCTCAGGTCTGCTGCAGCACGGCAGCGCTGGGTGGCTCCGGGCGGGATGAGCCTTCCCTGCACCGCCGGGTCTGGGGATGGGGCTGCACAGCAGCTCTGGGCTCACCCCTGGTCCTGCACGGACACACACCAGGCACAGCAGGACCTGCGGGCTTCACCCCCCTCTCTGGAGGTGTCAGTGCCAGCTGCCGTCTCCACATCCTTGGAGAACTGAGCCCAAAAGGAAGCAGAGGAGGTTTTCCTTCCCGTGGACATCAGGGGATTAGGGGTCTCCCACTGGTCCTTCTGGCATCTCTGCATTGCTCTGCCTCCCTGCCAGGGCGTTCCAGCTCTGCTTTGGGAATGAGGGCACTCTCCTGAGGGAGATGAGCCAGGAGCTGGGCTGCTCCTTAGGCTCAGGCTCATCTCTAGTGTGCAATTCTCTAATTTTGAGACTTTGGGCTCAGTTTCTCTGGTTATTCTCCAGACCTCCCCAGCAGTTCCTGGTGCCGCTCTGACTTCAAAGGGAAATGAGACCTTACACGTTTAATTGAGGCAAATTTCCTCCCTGTTGTCGGGTCAGCGAGGGGGGATTAATGGGGGCCAAGGCTCAGCCCTCTGGGGACACCCAAACATTTCAACACATGGGGCAACCCTGGAAGGTAGAAAACAGGCAATGGGGAACTGGAGGTGACCAGGGCTGATCAGGAGCAGCTGAGACACATAAATCTCTCCAGACATCAAGAGCTGCAACCTCCCCCCCACCTCTTTATTTAGGCTGTGTTTTTTGAATGTAACCTGAAGCAATTAAGCTCTTTCATCAGATGTCCTGCCTTCAATTTACCTCCTGCTTAGCGGTATCACCGGCAAAGGAAGGACGTGGGAGGCTGCTGCAGCCTTGCACAGGTCTGGATGTGGGCAGACACAGCTCAGGTGAGTCCTGGGCCGTCCCTGCAGCCCTGTCACCTCCAGCAGCAGCCCTTGCCTGGGGTCACCTCTCAGGAGGGCAGCACAGCTGGTGGGAAGCAGCTTGGGTGCCTCACACACTGCCCCCCATCTCCCCTCCCCTCTCCTGGTGCCTGTCCATGCCATTCCAGGGGGATGAAGACGAGTTTTAGCCGAGAGGAGCGAGGTGTCTGTGTGGCTGTGACGGGGAGCTCCAGCCCTGTCCCTGTGGGACACTCCCGGGAAGAGGGAGAGCACCCGCAGCCCTTCCCCCTGCACGCCGCAGAGCCAGTGACAGATCGCGCCTCACCCGGCCGAGATGTGACACCGGGTTTGTTTGGACACTTTTGGGGTCACTTCCAGGCTCCCGGAGATCCAGCTGCTGTCAGCGGCCGGCGGTACAGCCCCGCGGGGACCCGACCTCTGCTCCTGGAGGTCCAACCCCCGCGGCCGCGGTGCTGACACCTCCCTCCAGGCCTGGGGAGGAATTTCGGATGGGTTTTCGACCCAGCCCAGCCCCGCAGGTCTCCTGCTGGCAGCGCTGGGATGCGGCTGGTCCCAGCAGCCATCCCTGACCCTCGCTCCTGCCGTGCCCAAAGCAGAGGGGACAGTGCAGCCCCGGTGGGGTTTGGGATCGCTCCAAAGCATTTCAGATCCCACAGAATCACTGCCTGCCATCGCTAAGGCAGCGAGTCCCACTCCCGTGAGCGAGCCCGGGGAAGATGCGGTGCCACCGCCCTGCCAGCCCCGCGGGAAGGGCGGGCGGAGGGTGCGGGGGCCGAGCTCAGCAGGAAGAGCCGCCCCCGCCCTTATTTGAGTGCTCAGCCCCTGCTGCGAGGCTGAAGCCCACGAACATTAACCCCGAGGCTATAAAACCTGACTCGGTGTTTAACAGCCACACGGCGAACCACAGCGAGCCGAAAAACTGCACGGAAATTCCCAAGCCAAGGACTGCGACTGGAATTAATTAGCTCTTGCTCTGACAACCTTTTCTGGTGCCACCAGGTGGTAACAACGTGCAGGAGCCGCCTGTCCCCTCGTGCCACCCGGTCCCGGACAGCTGCTCTTAGGCACTGGTGGGTGGGAAAGAAATCTCTGCGCCTTGGGACATCGATCTCCAGGGAGCAGCGGCGGAGCATAAATCCTCCCTGGAGTGTTGTGTGGCGATGGGGAAATGCTTTTGAAGGATGGAGGGATCTTTGCTGCTACCAAATATCAATTTTCTCGAAAGCCCTTTGGAGAAAAAGGGCTTTGCATGAGCCCCGTGCACAGCGGTGCAGCGTGGGGGAGTCTCGGTGGTCCTGGCTTTACCAAGCACTGCGCTGATGGAGCCGTGTCCCCGCTGTGACTGTCCCCAAAACAGGCACCCACAGCACAGCACGCCGGAGGACCTGGGACATGGCAGGTTTTCCTGGGGAAACCCCGATTCTGGTCCCGCAAGCCTGGGAGGGAGGAGAAGGCTGGAGAGGGGAAGGGCAGCAATGACCTCAGCGCTAAACACTCCGTGATAAAGGTTCTTTCTGGGCTTTTCCCGAGCCCCGATTGCCCCCGGGAGAGCGGAGCCGCACAGGGCGCTTTTCATCCGCCCGTCCTGCCCGGCCCCTGCCCGCCCCGCTCCACCTCCCGCGGTCCGGCCTTCCCTTCTTCGAGGAGCAAGAAAGTGAAAATCCTTTGATGCCAGGAAGCGACAGAGAATGTTTTCTGCTCCCAAAATAAAGGATACCATTTTCTAAGCATCTCCTCTCCTCCTGCGGCCCTCCCACCTTCCCCATCCCTCGCTCCCTGCTCCTCCCGCTCCCTGCCCAGGTGAACTCCTGGGCAGAACCGGCTGTCATCTTTTCAACAACTCGTTTTTCCCTCGCTCCGAGTGTGCAGGGAGCGGCTCTTAATGTTTAGACACCTCCGGCTCCGGCGCGGGAGGCGAAACAATCCCGGCTTTCATTCCATGGAGGGGACCAGGAGATGGAGCAGCCCCGGCCATGGTACCCACCGCAGCGCCTGGCATGACCAAGCTGCTCCTCCCCAGGGACCCCCACGCTTCCCCTGCGCCAGGATACAGCTCCTGCCTCTGGGATGGCTCCTCCTCCGCAGGGAATGCCCAGCCTGGCTGCTTGCTCGAGGTGATCCTGGACATCACCTGCCCATGGCCACTGGCACATCCCTGGGCATCTCCCCACCGTGGAGGGCCCCATCCCTCCATGTGATGGGTGCACGCTGAGTTTACCAGGACTGCTGCAGCAGCGTGGGCTGCCAGCAGCCCCTCCCTGAGCCGTTTTGTGATTTATTAAAGGCTGAGCCCATCCCAGCCATCCCGAGCTCACCAGGGCTGGGGGAGTGACCCCACTCCCCTGCAGCTGCAGCGTATGGCCGGGGCAGTGGTGGAGAAGAGAGGGAATGGACTCAGAGAATGAGATCTCTGTGCCAGACCCCTCCAGGAGTGACCTGAGAGCACCCCTGGCCCCGCAGTGGGTGCTGAGCATCGCCCCTGTGCCCTCTCAGGCCCCACAGACAGGAACGGGCTGGTTCTGGTTCGGCTGCTGCAGCTCCTTTATTCATTTATCATCTCAGTCCCATCTCTGAGACGTGACAGAAAACGCACAGATAAGGGAAAGAAGTAAAGTTTGATGAGCAGGGTGGGATTTCTGTGCTACTTGGGGGACTGTGTCCTACTTTCTGCTGTTTCTTTCCCTCTCTGACAACACTCCAAGGACAAAGCCTCCAAGGACCCCAAGCCCTTGACCTTCTTTGTCAGGCGGAGCTGCTCAGACTCAGGCTCCCCGACGGACTCAGGCTGGCGTCGGAATCAAGGATGTTGATTGCATTCAGATTCTAATTTACTCAACTTGCTACTAGGAAGTCATCAGAAAAGACGGTTTAAAATCATTCAGGGAAAACTCAGAGCATAAAATTTTAATTGCCACCTTGTGAAATGAGGCTCTCGCGGGCTGGCCAAGCCTGGCTGCTGTGCAGGCGTGGATGGAGATGTTCCTCACCAGTTTGGTTGCTGTGGGCAGGAGGATGGAGATGGGGACAATCAGCTGCTGCAGCTGCTGCAGGATTTGATCCCTACAAGCAGTGTAGGGAAAATATTTCGCTGGATACCAGCAGCAGCCCCGGGTCAGGCACTCTGGGCACTCTGCTCCCATCAACACCCAAACTTTCACTCCTTCAGCAAAACCTTTTCGACATCTGTAAGAGCTGCAACCTCCACCTCTGCATCAGGATTGCATTATTCATGGTAACCTGGCTAATAGAATAATTCTGCTTGGTTTTGACTCAAAGTTGCCCATGAACAGCCTCCAGTTTTGGTGATGTAATTCCAAACAGATAATAAAAGACCCATGGGTACGAGGCCGATCCCTGAGCCTTGGGACTGTGGCATGCTGGCTCTCCCTGGGCACACACTCCAGCCATGGAGCCCCCTGGGGTGTGTTTTTGAACAAATTCATGTTAATCCATCCCAGATAACTTGTGAAAATCTCCTTAATCCTCTCTGGCCCTGCACAATGACCTGCACCCCTCAGGTGCTGAGGGAACGGGGCAGGTGAGGGCAGACAGAGCCAGCACAGACACGGCCTCACTCCTCTGCAGAACACCACGAGTTTGTGACTGCAAACAGGAAAAAGCCTCTGCTTTCCCCCTGATCCTCCCTCTGAGCAGGCTCCTGGCCTTACACAATTATTTATGTGCTGGAAGAGGCAAATCAAAGATCATTAAGGCGAGCCCAGCAGCAGAGAGACAGAGCTGGTGCTGGAGTGGAGCTTTGCCAGGCGATCCGAGCCTGCTCCCCGCTGCCTCAGGCACCCCTGTCACCTGCCAGTGTCCCCAGGTACCTCAGAAGCCACAGATCAATAAAGCCACACTGGGGCTGGAGTGTGAGCGTGCCCAGGACAGCATCGATCCCTCGGCACGGCAGAGAGCAGAGCCTGTAATGGGCTGGGATGAGCTGGGGCTGACGGATCCTCGAGCAGCTGGAGATCAATAGCTTTCATAAAGCAGACTGAAAAATAGGGGAGAGGCCTAATGGCACCGGAGTGCTGGGCTACACTTACACAAGAAAAACAATTTGAGGAGGACAAAATAGCAACATTGATCATGCCACTGTTCCCCCATTTTTATCTTTCTTTGGGAAAGTTCTCAGCTAACTCCAGACATCGCAAACCTTTATGGAGCCCCGGTGCAAGCAGAGGCTGCACGTGGCATTGCTGCTCTTTACATTCCCAGTGTGCTGTGCTGGGTTTAACCCTTAATTAGGAAAATTCCTTGGGCAGACCCCCTCTCCCCTTTCCTGCGCTGTCAAACCCTTGGACTGGAGGGAGGAAGGAGCATCTCCTGCACCCAGGGAGAGGGGCAGAGCTGCTCTGCTCTTGTGTTACCCTGCTCTGCCACCCACCCTCCACCTGTGCCGTGGAACAGCCCCACACCATGTGCCCACCCTCACTGGGACAACTGGTGACAGTTTTGGGGACACATCCCCCCTGTCCAGGCACCCTCTGGAGTGCCAGGGGCTCTCTGTCCCTGCCAGGGAGCTGAAGGCAGCCGGGGCTGCCCCAATGGCACCACTGTGGTCACAGGACACGCCCCCACGGCAGCTCACAGGAAGAGTTATGTGCTCAGGATTAACTCCGTGCTGTTCTTGGCAGCACCTGACCAGATGATTTATCTTGGAGTACACCTGCCTCGTTTATTGTTTTTTTAGAGATCTGTTCTGCAGTTGTGGATAAGTTCTGCCAAACAATGCTGGACTGGAGTTTTCTGTGGGATGCACCAAGAAATTCCTGAAACCTGGGGTTGTATCAGAGTCTGTGGGGAGAGTGTTCAGCTTGTCATGGACTTCATAAAGTTTATTGAGTCTTTGAGCCTTTAGAGTCTGTCTGATCCTTCATCAGGGCTTACAGCTAAACTGCCAGGGAAAATAAATTTGCTGCTCAGGGGCAGGTGGTGAAATCGCCACGGATGCTGGGGCAAGGCTGGCAGGAGGGCTGGGCAGAGAGGGGGAGGTGACCACAACGAGAGCTGGGTCACAGCCAGGGAATCTCAGCTTTTAAAGGAGCAATTTGCAGAAGCTGCCATGGAAGTTACTGTAAGGTCAAAGTGATGAAGCAGAACACAGTGGCTGGATAAAGCAGTTCAGGAGAGATTTATCTGCCATGTAAGGAGGAATAGTGTCAGGATTTGCTTGGTGGCAGTACCAGAGAGACGTCCTGAGACTGTGAGGTGGGGGAAAGCCCAGGGAGGCTTCAGCAAGAGAAGAGAGCATGGAATCACAGAATCCTAGGATGGTTGGAAGGAACCATCTCATTCCAGCCATGGGCAGGGACACCTTCCACTATCCCAGACTGCTCCAAGCCCCGTCCAACCTGGTCTTGGAGACTTCCAGAGACGGAGCAGCCACAGCTTCTCTGGGCTACCTGTGCCTGTTCTACCACCCTCATTTTTAAAAATATATCCAATCTAACTGGGCCCTCCTCCAGTTTAAAACCATCACCCTTGTCCTATCAGACCTTTTGCTGTTTCAGTCATGGCTGAGAACAACAAAGAGGGATAAAACTGATGAAGAACAAACCAAACCCTCACCCTGCCTGCAGTCTCATGTGGTGTTTCCCTGGACCTGGGGCTCTGTGCTGGTGTTTTGGGGGGTGCACGGCTGCCCTGGGGACACTGCTCCCAGAATCCTGAGGCAGGAAGGCACTGCCAGAGCTATCCTGAGCCAACCTCTGCATCACCCTCCTCACGGAGCAATCCTGGGAGAAATTCAATCCTTGGAGACTGAAAATCACCCAGGCAAAAACCCTTGTAAAACGTCTCCTTTCCATCACTGCAATCCCCAGCCCCACACCATGTGATAGGAAAAAGGGCCCATCTGTTTGGAGTTTGCTTTGAAAAGGAAAACCAACCTTCTGGGACAGCATCTCCCAGCGCCTGCTCCTCATCCGCTGATCTCTGCAGCCTTGGCACTCGGAGCATCTCGGCAACGATTTTTCAGCACACCCGAGTGCAGGAGAGAGCCTGATTTACAATTATCCTTCAGTTACAAAGGTAATTTTAACTGGGATTAGCTGATCCTGTAAAGTAATTGAAGCCAGGAGGTCTGGGGCTGCTGCGCTGTTATTATCACCAGATGCCATCGCAGAAACAAAGGGTGAGGGCTGTCTCCAAAAGTGCTTCTCAAAACCTTCCAATTCCATCTCTCCAGGTATGAAGGGAGGGTGAAATCTGACAGGGAGAGGGGGAGAGAAGTGGAGGGATGAATGAGCAGAGATCCTAAATGGATCAGGATAGACAAAGGGAAGGTGGTGAGGAAAAGGGCTGCTCGTGGGCTCAACTCCTGCCCAGGGACCTCTCTCCAGCCAGCTCTGTGCCCAGGGAAGGGCTGTCTCGTCCAGAAGGCACTAATTATCCCTTCTTTTAGATAAAGAAACCATCCTGCAATTAATTGAAGGAACACCCCTACCCTCACCCTCTTGGGATAATTTCATACATTCACAAATGCTGCAGCTGCAATTGGGGTCACCAGCCCAGCTGGCACCCCTGGCCCTCGCTGCCAACTGTCCCCAAATCAGAGAGCCCTCAGGGGCTCCCAGGACATTGGTGCTGCTGTCCCAGCTCTGCTTGGAGTGGGGCTGCTGATCTGGCACCGGCCCCAGCGTGTCCCTGCAGTGAGCACTGGTTTGTGCAGGAGTTCACTTAATTGTTTGGAGAGCTTTTGGCTCCTCTGAGAAATCACCAGATCCCACAGGTGATGGTTGGTGGGAAGCAGGAGCACGGGCAGGAGTGTGGGGGGCACAGAGGGAAGGGCTGGGGGCTGCCTCAGCCTCTCCCTGCAGCACCCCTGGGCACAGCAGGGTCTGGCCTCCAGCCTGGCCACGCCAGGGCCAAGGGACCCTCCAGCCTGGCAGAGCCATCCCAGGGCACATCCCAGGATCCATGGGAACATCTGGCTGGAGCAGCTGGGTTCTCTGACAGGGGCTCGACTGGCACATTGCCCAAATTACCCTGGTGGCACCACCTGGGTGGCACTGCTGCCACACCTGAGGGTGGTTTAGCTAAAGTGCCTTCAGCTGCCAGACACCCTCAGTGCAAAGTGGGACCAAGGCACTGCTCACTATTGAGAGCCCAGGATGTGTTCAACTGAAATATTTCTGCTTGTTCAATAAAATAAATGAAGTTTTAGGACAGTTCAAGTGCAATTGAAGCCGTCATGTCACAGATGTGGGGGACAGTCCTGCGTAATTAGATTACAGCAATTCCCTGGCAGAACCAGATCTGATCCTAAACTACATGTCAAGGTCCCTTCAACTCCACACCAGAGGGATAAAAACTCCAAACACAATCAGGAAGAAATCACAATAAAAAAGGAATTGCTTCTGCTGGGATTGCAACCAGCAGCGATCGCTGTGATTTGCACTAATCAAGGCCAGCCCGGCCCCGTCTGCTGGAATTATCTCTCCCACTAATCCCCAATGTGTTTCCTATTTGGGCTCTTCTGGCTTCCCTGCGGAGCAACCTGGGTGAGCCCATGGTGGAACTGGCAGGGCTGGAGCTCTCCTTCCCAGAGGGACACCTGGGACCACTCCACTGGCACTGGGGCTCTGGAGAAGGGTGACAGGGACTGTCCCCCCCGGGGCAGGGGGGACAGGAGCATCCCAGTCCCCAGATGGTTCAGCTCCCTGTGGATCCCAGAGCTTCTGGTCTCTTTTTTTTAAGGTCAGAGAAGGAACTGTGTCCCCCCAGAGCACTGCTGGGGCAGAGGGTGGCTCAGACACAGTCAGGAACCTTCCCCAGAAGCACAGGGAAAGGAGCAGGACCATCCAGAGGTGTTCTGTCATCCTCATCTTTAACCAGATCAGAGGGAACAAGGGACTGTACAAGTAAGCCTTTATGGTGATTTGGTTCTTGTAAAAACTATTTTGTTCCCAGCACAAAGCCATTTGTCATGGAAAAAGAAAAAAAAAAAAAAAGACCAGATAAAGGAAAAGAAAGTGAAAAAAGAAAAAGGAAAACCAGGAACGCTCCTAAATGACAAAGGAAAGGCAGTGTCTGCTGCTCCACCAGCAGCACCGCTCTGTCCCCTCACCCCTCTGGCTCTGTGGTGCCCCTTAGGAAAACAGCTCAGTGTTCCCAGCTCCATCTCCACGACGGGGGCAGCAGCACAGTGGGAGCATGGTATCCCCACAGTGGCATGGGTGACAGACTTGGTGGGTGTCCCCTTGGCAATGCCTGGCCATTTGACACAGGGGTTTTGGCTCTCTGTTGGCCAGTGGGACCAGGTGATGAGCCCGTTGCCAACTCTGAAATAACCCAAGCAACTCTCACTTTGCCAAGAGGCTGCACATCCCACAGATGTGCANCCATCCATCCATCCATCCATCCATCCATCCTCCCTCCCACTGCTGTTTGTTTGGCCCAAGCAGAGCTGGCAGTTTGAATTTGCATTATTCCTTGTTTGCTATTCTTCACCCTGAGGAGTCTCAGCCAGCGACTCGGGGAGCACAAACCCCGCGGTGGCCTCGGGGCACAGCTGTGACTGCTGGGGACAAGGTTCACCTGGGGGGCCACGCTCTGGGACAGCCCCACGCAGCTCCTTGTGACACGTGGCAGAGCCAGGGCTGGACTGAGCAGCTGTGGTGGCTTGTGTGCACACAGAGCAGTGTGCGAGTCATCACGGACATCAGGAGGGATCACCCGGGCACTGGGACAGCTGGGAGTGGTACTGGGAGGTGTGGGAGCAGGACTGGTGATGTCCCTGGGAGCAGGACTGGTGATGCCCATGGGAGCACTCAGGGCTCTGGGCTGGTTGACAAGGTGGGGATTGATCACAGGTTGGACTCAAAGATCTTGGAGATCTTTTCCAACCTCAGTGATTCTGGGATTCTGTGACTGGTCCAAAAAGGGCTCTGAACAGCTTAGCAGGACTCCAGGTGGGTCCTGGCTCGTGGTCATTTGACACAGGGGTTTTGGCTCTCTGTTGGCCAGTGGGACCAGGTGATGAGCCCGTTGCCAACTCTGAAATAACCCAAGCAACTCTCACTTTGCCAAGAGGCTGCACATCCCACAGATGTGCACATCCCACTCAGACCTCAAATCCAGGAGCTCCAACACAGCATGAGCTGGAGGCAGAAGCAGACCTCCTGCAAAAGATAAACTTCCCCACTGCACCCCTGTGTCCCAGGGGAGGCAGTGCCAGGACAGTGGACAAGGAACTTTTTCTTTTTCTGTGCAAAGCTGGCAGGTGCAGGACCCACCAGCATGGAGAGCTCTCCAAGGGCACTCAGGGCATCCAGTACAACCCTTTGCCAAAAAAACGTGAATCAGGTAAAACCGGTCTGAGATGAATTGAAGGGAAGTGTGATCCATTCACCAGCGGAGTGTGAGTGATGTCCACAGCCAAATTCACTGAGTAAACTCTCCATCATGGATTATTCATTCATCTCAGCTGCTTATGAGGAAAGAGCAGAAAGCTGAAAATGTTCCAGTGCCAATTATTTATTGAAGGGATGTTCTCCTTGGCAGGCTCAGAGCACTCAAGCACAGTGTTTATCCTGCCTTCCTTGGGAGAGGCTGGGTCGGCAGAAATGGGGAAAATCTCTGCCGGTGTTCAGGCTGAATTTCCCTGTGTTGAGTTTCATCACCTTTATTCATAGCTCCACTGCTTTTGGGCCTTTCTGGACAATATTTCTTCCTTTTCAGTGTTTACACCCTTCAGATATTCCTAGACAGCCATTATATTCCCCGTTAGTCTTCTCCTGGCCTGGCTGTATTTCCTTATTTTAATCTTTCCCCATCATCAATCCTTCCTGCCCCTTCATCATCTGTGCCGCTCTTCCCTGAATTCCCTCTGATTTGTCGACATCACTCTTGTTTATGATTCCGAGATCTCATTTAGCATTTGATTTCTGCCAAAAATAAAATTGAGCTTGATTGTTTTCGCTGATGACTGAAGCAGACATGAATTGTTGCTTGGAAAACAGTCCTTGAGACAGCAATATGTGAGGGAGGGAAAAGCAAGGCAGCTCCATCAGGCAGACAAACACCCAGATAATGTCGGCTCTGGCTCGATTGGATCTTGGGAGCTGGGACGTGCTGACAGTAATAGCCCCCACTATTGGAGTGTTTAGCTTTTAAACAGAAATGGGAGTTATAACTCAGGCCCTGGCATAACCTCACAGGCCAGGAAAATCTCCCAGATACAGGCCTGCACAATAAACTGGGCTGAAATTCCTCATCCTTGAGGAAAGGAGCAAAATTGCAGCTTCCTTTGTGTGGGAAAGTGAGGGGGGATTGAGTCAGATCCAGCAGTTTGGTCACTGAGACCTTCACCTGGGAAAGCCACAATGGGTTTTGGTAGGGAACGTCTGAATTGCCACAGGGCTGGGAAAAAGAGGGGCAAAGGGCAAAGTGAGACTGCAGAAGGATCTTCATCAGGGGAGGGAGATCCAGCCTGGCCACCTGAGAGCAGCACTGGGACTGGCACTCACTGCCCACACCTCTCAGGGCTGTCCATGGGTGTCTGCCTGCTCCTGTACCTGCATCTACACCTTCATCTGCATCTACACCTGTACCTGCACCTGGATGGAGCTGTGGGGTGGTGCTGCAGGGTCTCCGTCATTTCTGGCCATCAGGTGATGCAATTTCTGTCTCCAATGCTGGTTTAGGAACTTGGTGTTGCTCATCTGGATGGCTCCAGCCTGTGACTCTCCCAGGTGTCTCCTCCTGGCTTCCCTGAGGAGGTCTGACCTCCCTGCCAGTCCCACCCTGTGGCTGGCACTGTCCCCCAGGATCTCTTCAGCCACCACTGGGACACTGCTGCTGCCACACATGGAATCACAGAAGGCTTGGGGTTGGAAGGGACTTTGTCTAGTTAGACTATTCCATGATTCCATGGTTTTACTCCCTTGGGCAGTCAGTGTGTGTCCGTGCCCTGGGAACCCCCGGGCAGTGTGAGTCTGGGCAGAGGGAAGGCAGCAGCAGTGACCATCCTGTATCCATGCAGGAGCAGGACCTGGGCTGAGGGGCTGCAGTCAGGAATGCTGTCCCCATACTGGAGCACATAAAATCCCCCAGATCTGAGATCCACATAAACCCACAGAGCAGGTGGGGGCTGGTTTCCCCTGGGAAGCCGCTACCTTCCAGGGGGACCCCGAACAGAGGATCTGTATCTCCGGGGGATTTCCATTTAAATGCTCCTTGGCAAAATCCCCTTAAAAAGCTGCTGGTGACTCGTGGAAAGCTTTGGAAAACATGCTAATTACTGGGAAACAATGCTGCATCTCCATGGCTAGAGACCCTCTGATTCCCTCCCTCCCTTCCCGGCACCACCAGAGGCATTTCCATGAGAAGGGCAGCTTTGTCTCTCTGGACTGTTCGTGCTGCTTATTCCTGCACCTGAAGTCAGGCTCCAAAGTGTGGGATCCCTCAAGGCATCTCCACAGCAACCCCCCTTCCCTCCCCCGAGCAGGGCTTGGGACAGGGAGCTGCTGTCACCCCCGGGAGCGGGACAGTTAGGGACGGGATTCATTAGCGTTATTACTATGCATGGCGTGTGCTGCAGCAGCATCCCAAAGCTCCCGTCAGGATCAGGTATCCTGTGTGCTGGGAGTGTGTAAAACTGTTGTCAGACACAGCCCCTGCCTCTGGAAACTCCACTGGTTTCTCCACGGAACACGTGTTGCAGCAGAGGGGAGGACCCCTGCCTCTGGAAACTCCACTGGTTTCTCCACGGAACACGTGTTTCAGCAGAGGGGAGGACCCCGGGTGTCACTTTGCTGTCACCTCCCGGCGCTCCGACCCCACCAAGGGCTCTGTTCCAACGGGAGCGTCAGCTCGGGAATCAACTCCCTGCACCCTGGAAAAAGCCATGGTACTTCTTGTCTCTGTTTCTTTTTGGTTTGTTTTGCTGTGGCAGAACTGGGATGGGATGGATGGGATTTCATCCCTTCCCATGGGCAGCAGTGGCCTTTGGCTGGAGGATGAAATATCCACGAACTTCCCCAGCAGAAGTCAAGAAAAATGTCAGAGAGAACTTGGACCATCTTGCAAGGACTAATGATCCCTCCTGATGAGAGGGAGCAGAAGGGAAGGGGAGAGGACCTTGGTTTAAACATAACCCAAATACCTGTAAGGAAAATCCTGAGTGTCTGTGCCCCATGATCCGTCTGCTTCTTGTGCTGGTGTCAGAGCCTTCCTTCGCTCAGGCTTTTGGAGACCTGCCCCGTGTGTCATCATCTGCATCCTAAACAGTTCATTGGGGTAGGGATGTACAGAGACATTCCAGGTTTGCTCAGGAGCAGTTGGATATTTTCCTATTGCTCAGGGTGACAGGGACAAAGCGATGAAAGAGGAGGGAGCTGTGCAGGGAGAGAGCGGCACGGCTGAGCCGCACTGCGGGAACGTGGAGCGTTCCCATCGGCCAGGGGACAGCCAGGAACACACACAGCAGCTACAAGACGGCAACAAAGCAGAGGGATGGCAGCAGCTCCAGTCCCCGAGCTGGCACCAAGCAGCCAAGGCTGGCAGAGCCATCCCTGCAGCAGGTGCAATGCCAGGCGTGTCTGTGAACAGGGAGTGGGATGTGCCCTGGACATTCATTACCCAGGCCAGGAGAGGCTTCAAGAGGAAACAATCCCATGAATGCTCACTTCCCCACACCCAAATTCCTCCTTTTTCCTAGAGAGGCAAGACCAACACGGCTCTTTGCATTGCTTTGCATCCGAGCAAGGGATTAACCGTCCACGGTGCCTCAGTGCAGACTGGAAACCTTCCAGGAAGTCAGCACCCTGGTGCTGCCTCTCCCTCTAAATGCTTTGGCTTCCTGCAGGAAAATGAAATCCATTAACAAGTTCCACCCCTGCTCGGAATTCAAGGCTAGAACTGTCAATGCTTTGGGAAGGAGCTAAATGGGGGGATTTCCATAACAATCAGCAGCTACAGCATTAATCCATAGTCATATTAACCTGGGATGACAAGGACACGTCTGGCTGTTGTCTCTAATGTAATCTGCCATTGTGCCCGGCCCCGCTGAGCCCGGCTTTGTGGCAGGCCTGGGCTGGGAGCAGCTCCTCTCCCCAGCTCTGGCCACAGCTCAGAAATGAGAGAGGGGGGCATACAGACAGGGGAAAGCATTACTGTGTGTGTGCCTAATGTGGGTGTGAGCACACGTGAGTGTGTGTGTGCACAGCCTCTCCCTGTGCCCGTGTGCCCCGGGCTCTGTGCCCTGTGCACAGAGAGGTGTTGGTGTTGGGCCTTTGTGAGGTGTCAAATACACCCAGCAAAAGGAGGGAAATGGCAGAAACTCCGGTGTGGGATCAGGGCTCTGGGAGGCGATGTGTGGATGTAGCACTGGGTGGATGTGTTGGCTGTTCAGCGTGTTGTGGCTCCCGGGCTCTGTCCCTGCAGATCTGCTGGCACAGGGATGCTGCCGTGCCAGGCGCTCACAGGTGGTGCTGGTGGTGATCCTGGTGATGCCAGGGCAGCTCAGGGGGATGGAGAAGGTGTCCAGCCCCTCTGCTCCTTTACAGCGCCGGCAGTGTGTTCCCTGCAGGGCTGGGCAGCCCCCACTGACCCTTCTCTCTCCCTCATTTTGCTGTATTTGCCTTCGTAGAGGCAGCACCTTCTCTGTGTGGAAGGATTAGGACATGGATACAGAGCTACAGTGCCGGGGCACCCCACCCCAAATGAGCCTCATTTCTGGCCCTTCTCTTTTCAAAAATCTTCCAATCCATTCCATGATTTCTGTGTTACTATTTAGTTCTATTGTAAAGGGGGTGGAAATTGGAAACTCTGATTCACCAGGATCTTTGCACAGAAACTTCACACGCTGGAACAATTAATTATCCATTAAACCCTTTGTCTGTGTCATTGCATTGTTCCAGGCTCCCATTGAAGCCCCTCAGCGAGGCAGCCGGGCTGCCAGCCTGCGAGTGTGGTTAATCAGCTAACGAGCTTAGAAATACAATAGACACAGCAACACAGTGCTCTCCGAGAGCCATGATGCCCAAGGGTCTCCAGCCACTCCAGAAAACATGGAATTAGCCATGGTTTGGCCCCAGTGCGGGCCAGCAGAGCTGAGGGAGACACAGTGCTTGGAGATGTGACATTAAAAAGCTTCTACCATCACGGAACCATGGAGTGGTTTGGGTTGGAAAACCCATCTTGTTCCGCCCCTTGCCATGATCAGGGACACCTTCCACTATCCCAAGTTGTTCCAAGCCCTGTCCAACCCAGCCTTGAACATTTCCAGGAATAGGGAGTCCACAAAATCCTTGGGCAACCAATGTCTCAGGGCATCATGGAGGCAGGGACTGATGGGGACATGCAGGGGGCCACCAGGGGCATGCAGGCAGGTCATACCAGGCAATGGGGACTGTGCCCAACAGGACAACAGCTTCAGGGCAGCACGGCAGTCTGAGGTGGATTTAATGGGGAAAAACTGCTGAGAAACTGGGAAAATTTCAATTTAGCTGAGGTTAGAGGTGACGCTTGTGTCTGGAAAGTTGTTGCTGTGTGGATGGAGTCTGGGAAAGCGGCATTGGAGGGAAGCAGGTGGAGGCATGAGATCTTTGAGGATACCTTTAATGACAGAAGTTTTGTCTCCGTTGTATTTAGGCCTTAATTACAGCAGCCATAAAGGCGTTTATTTCCTGGCGACGAACGGCGGGCCAAGGAGAGAACTCTCTCATCAGCTCTTACAAGTTTCAATTACTTTTTCTCAATTATGTTTATGTTTTCCTTGCAGCTTTCGGTAAGAGCCCGTGGGCAGCGGCACTGTTCCCAGGAGGACAGAGAAGGTCAGGAGACAAAGCCACAGAGGCTGGAGAGCTTTGGCCGAGGTCAAAGCGGACAAAATCCAAAAATGTAATTGCAAAGGTGGATGAAGGGGCTTTTAGATGACCATCAGCCATACCTGGAGCTTTCAGAGCAGATTTTTAGTCCTGTCTCTTGCTGGCCTTCCTGTGCCAACCTTCTTATCGGCTTTGTGTGCCCATGGGACACTTCTTTGCCGTGTCTGGGACACGTGTGGCTGTGTCTGTCATGGGCAAAGGCTGCTGGAAAAGGCTCTGCTTCCATGTCCCTTTAACACAGCCCTGGCGATGGGTCCCTCACAGGCTCTGGAACAACGAACAATGAGTGATAAAAATCCAGAAATCACTCCCAGGTTTAGTCTTCCAAAGCTGAAATTTTTCCATGACTATGCCACAAACCCCCCAGCCTGGAAGCCCTGGAGAGCAGCAGAGATAAGAGCAACTATCAGCTTGAAGAGGCTCAGGCAGATAAGCATCTTGCCTTGGAACAGCTGATAAAGCTGCAGGCTGGGAGCAATCTATGCCAGAGCATGGGAGTGACAGAGCCTGGGCTGGGGAGGTCTCTTTGGAGAAGGGCTGTGGATGTCCTGCAGTGTCACTGACCTGTGCAAGAATCCTTGCACTCCCCCTTGCTGAATCCTTGTTCCAGCCCTTCCCCTGGATGGAGCACAAGGGGCTCATAGCTCTGCCCCTCACCCCAGCCTGTCCCTGTTCTGGCTTTTTCCTCCACTCTCCCAGGAGTGCTCTGTGTGTAAAAGTCATATCTGGGAGGAAACAACAGTGAAATGGCCTCAAGCTGCACCAAGGGAGGTTTAGACTGGACATCAGGAAGAATTTCTTCACAAAAAGTGTTACAAAGCATTGAACAGGCTGTCCAGGGCAGTGGGGGAGGTATCATCCCTGGAAATGTTCAAAAACTGTGTGGACGTGGCACTGGAGGACATGATTTAGTGGTGAACCTGGCGGGGTTAACTTGATGATTGGACTTGATCTTAAAGGTCCTTTCCAACCTTAGTGATTCCATGATTCTCTTCTATGATGTCACTGGTTTCCTTCTCCTGGGATCCCCTCCTAATCCTGCCACAGAGGGTCCTAATCCATCCTACATCTCCTTTTGAAAGCTGCTGGGCAAAGAAACAAAAATATCCTTCCCTTTGCCCTGCAGAGGGGGAGCCTTGGGGTGGTCAGGACGCTGCTGAGATCCCAGCCAAGTCCTGGGAGCAGAACACAGACAGTGAGGGAAACTCTGACATTCCTGGTGCTCCGCTGCTCCTAGCCCCACGGCCATCGCTGCCACCAGGTCCTGTGGCTGTGGGGGATCTTGGCACTGGGATGACTGCCCTGGCTGGATGGATAAAGGAGCAAAAACGAGAACATTACCAGCTCCAGCACAGTTATTCCTGTTTCCTGCCCCAGACAGCTCCCAAGGCTTGGGCACAGCTGTGTTACTGGACAGGTGGGAACAGCGGAGTGGCACCGTGCAGGCAAAAATTCCTGCTGGGACACACGAGTGTCTCAGACTCTTACCCAGTGCCATTTCTATTCCAGTTTGTCTCTGGGGCAAACCTCGGAGGTTCCCAAGTGCCCTCCTGCCCAGGGGTTCGTGTCCCCAGGTCCCCAGGTGGGAGCACAGAGTCCTGTGAGGGCTGGAGCAGATTTGCTGACTCTGGGAGTGTTTTGTGCCGATGGCTCAGCGCTGTTCATTAACGGGGGAAGGAACGCGTCCCCCGCCCCTCCCCCATTTCCAGGCCAGGTGGAGACATGATTTATTGCACTCTTTAGTCATTATTCTCAGTTACCCAATTATGTTTTTTAAAGTTAAAAATGCAAGAACTTTGTTGCGGCTGCATCTGGGAATTCTGCAGCATCTGGAAGATGGTTAGGAAAATAAAACCCAGAGGAAACCAAGAACAACAACACCAGCAGCTTCTTGAGTGCTACCTGGCAGCGATGTCCCCACCGGGTCACGGGGTGACAGAGCTCCCCAGGCCTTGACCCCGGGCTTGGCAGAGCCAAGTGGGGCTGACAGCAGGCAGGGCGTGCCAGGATCTGGGGCATTTGGTCCTACTTAGCAAAACCTGCTCTTGCCTAAACCCAGAACAATCAGCAGGGAGGGCTCAGCACAAGACAGATAAGGCTGCGGTGCTGCTGACTCAGCACTTCCCTCACTGACTCCTCGAGCACTGCCACGGTGGGTTTGGAATCACTGGATCATCAAGGTTGGAAAAGCCCTCTGAGACCATCGACTCCAGCTGTTCCAAAGCCACCACTAAGCCGTGTCCCCAGGTGCCCCATTTACGTTAAATCTCCCCAGGGATGGGAGCTCCACCACTGCCCTGGGTAGCTGTGCCAGGGCTGGACAACACTTGGGGGGAAGAATTTTTCCTTAATATCCAATTAAACCTCCCTTAGAGCAACTTGAGGCCATTTCCTCTTGTCCTGTCTTGCCCTTTCCTGGAAGGATGGCAGACTTTGGGATGGCTGAAGACTGCAGAGCATCCAGCTTCCCACTGTGTCCCATCTATTTCAAGAACCCAGCCTTGGAGCAGCTGGTTCCCAAAGGAGGATACCCCTAAAAGCCAGGGAATTAATTTCAGAGTCCCAGGTGATGCTAAGGTCTGGAGGGGAGAGTAACAGCACTGATTTACTCGTGTTGGTATTTTTGCCTCTCCTCTCCCCATGTGAAGCACGTGGCATTCCTGCTGCTCAGGCATTCCTTAGGTGCAGGGTTATTTTTGCCTCTTTGCTGATGCTCAGATTCCTCCCTGCCTGTTTCCAGGTCAGGTCCCAGCGCACCTGGAGCTCCCCACCCCTTCCCTGCGCTTTCATCTCCCCAGCCCACTTCCTACCTGCCTCCTCTTGGGATCTCTCCCCCTTGGCTTCCCCTCAGAGGGCTGCAAGGGGAGCAGAGCCTCCCAAGACTCCCAGTGCCTTCAGCACCTTCTCCAGCATCCCTGCGGTACCCAGTGCCCAGACCTGGTCCTTTCCATGCCAGCAATCCAGATTTCCACAGGCTCCCTTGCCAGCACGGGGCTCTGGTTAAAGATCACCTTAAATGAACACGTCTGGGGCACATGGAAGTGTTTTTTTCCCAGTTCAGTGCCTCCCCCAGCTCTCTGCTCTGCTTCCCTGTCATCGCCCCAGTGAGCTGAAAATGTCACCGCTGCCACCACAACCACGTATGCCTGCAGAGCCCAACGAGGCACTTAATTAGGTAGGGGAAGAGATGGTTTCTTCCTGCCTGACCACATCCCACCCCAGAGTCGGTGGCTGCTCGGAGCCATCGATAAGCTCAGTGTCCTGGTTCACAGTCTCTTTGCAATTGCAAATGGAGAAAACATAAAGAAAAGGACCTTAAATCATCTAAATTAAAGCTCTGAGAACTGTGCAGTTCCGCTGCCTCAGATTAAACAATCACAGCACCACAGCTTTTCCTTCAGCCCTGATGAGGAATTTGGGCAGGGCTCCATTTCTAGGACAAGGGGGAATGGTTTTAAATTAAAAGGTTTATTTAGGTCAGATGCAGGGACGAGATTTTTTACAGTGAGGGTGGGGAGGCCCTGGGACAGGTTGCCCAGAGAAGCTGTGGCTGCTCCATCCATAGAAGTGTCCAAGGCCAGGCTGGATGGAGCTTGGAGCAGCCTGAGCTAGTGGAAGGTGTCCCTGCCCATGGCAGGGGTGGCACTGGATGACCATGAAGGTCCTTTCCAACCCAAACTGTTCTCTGAACTCCCCAGCCAGTGCCCTGGAGATGCAAACATAAGAACACTCTACTCCAGGGCCACAGGAGCTGCCTGCTCTGCCTGCCTCTTCTCCAGCATCCCAGACCCACTTCTCCCTGGCAGGGAGGTGAGAAATGACTTCAATAATGTCAAGTCTCACACCCCCTTTACACATATTTCAAATCCAGGAGTGTTTATTTCCCTCCTTGGAAGGACCAGGCACTGGATGACCATGAAGGACACACTTGGTGACTGGCAGCACAAACTCTGACCTTAATCCAAGACAGTTCCCATCTCTGGGATCCTCAGGTACTGGTGCAACCGTCCTTTACTCATTCCCTAATTACCTCATTACCCCTGGAAAAGAGGGAGAGCCTGTCCTTTCAGGAACAATCCCGGATCCTGAGGGAAAATCCTGAGGGGATTCTCCATTTCAGGCATTTTCCTTCCACCTGACAATTCCCTGCTCCACGGGGTGTTCAGGTGCTGTTTATGCAGGAACAGAGCCGTTCATTATGCTGATGGCTGAGATGAGAGATAAGGGATTGCCAAGGAAACACGGCTTTGCAGTGACACCCCAGGTGGTGATGCTCACATTTTGGGAGAAGTGGGGCTCACTCGGGGCCGGGGTACCCCTGACACGTGTAGGGATGGGAACAGCTCTGAGCCTGATGTCTCCTGGCTTCCCACCACACAAACAAACCCCCAAAATGAATTCCTACAGTTTTGACTGGTATTTTGTTTCATTTGGACTACAGGGTTTGTTTTGGGGGGATTTTGGGGGTGCTGAATAGCTGGAGGTGGGGGGGCCCCAGGGGTCTCCTGTCTGGGAAGAGCCACTGGGGAGGCAGAAACAGAGGCCAAGGACTTTGCAGTTACCCAAAAACATCTGATGACACGAAGTGAGAGAGGAGAGGAGTGGCTCAAGGGGTTTGGAGAAGAGTGCTGAAATTGAATCCAGCAGAAGCAAATCAGGAATGAATGTCAGGGAAGAAATTAAAAGGCCTTCCAATGGCTCTTGTTGAACTGGAATGGTTTCCCAAATGGATTGGGGACAAACTGTGCCATAGGCTGCCTTGGACAATTGGGGATGATTTAACAGAGGGTTCAGGCTGGCCTAATTAAAGTCCACAGCCTGGACACCTCTTTGGGATCTGCAGATGACTCTGGTGTCCCCAGGCATGTCCCTGTGGCTTGGCTCAGCTCAGCACAGCTTGGCATGGCTCAGTTTCTGTTTTCTAGGAAAAACAAGCAGGAAAAAGGAGAAATGCTTTAAAAAAAAACTGGAGAAGGAAATGAGGTTGGAGGGAAACAGAAGCTTGTCACTTGTTAAGAGAAACCCAAAATAAATGGGACGCCATCCAGGCTCTTCAAACCAGAAATGTAACCTAATTTTCCTTTCCAGTGATGAGCCAACTCCCTCCCCCTTGCAAGAGCTCCCTGCCCAGCCCCAACCACCCAGCCAGGAGTCCTGGGACCCCCAGTGCCACCAGCCCCAGGCTGGGCCTGCAGGAGTTTGGTGCCCAGGGAGAGCCAAAGGACACTGCGGACAAAACATCAGCAACTAAAAACATTCACAACTGAAAACATCAACAACAGAAAACATCAACAACTGAATGCTGAGTTCAGGGGAACTCAGCAAGTCCAGGGGAAGTGGTGGCTGTGGGCCACAGGTGGATCAAAGAATCAGGGTTTGTGTTGAAGGGACCTTAAAGCCCATCCAGTCCCACCCCTGCCATGGGCAGGGACGCCTTCCACTAGCCCAGGTTGCTCCAAGCCCCATCCAGCCTGGCTTTAGGCACCTCCAGGGATCCAGGGGCAGCCACAGCTGCTCTGGGCACCCTGTGCCAGGGCCTCCCCACCCTCCCCGGGAACAATTCCTTCCCAATATCCCATCTATCCATGCCCTCTGGGAAGCCATTCCCCCTGGCCCTGTTCCTCCAGGCCTTGTCCAAGTTGATTTGGGCTCTTGGCTCTGCTGTTGGGGAAGCTGCCTGTTGTGGCACTTGGCCATGGGAGGTGACAGGGCTGTCCTGACCCTGCTGCCACAGGTGAGTGTGGGGCTGTCAGAGGTTCCCACCCCTCTGCACCTAGAGACAGCACCTGGAATATCTGTGGCTTATTTCTCCTCAGAACAAGGATTGCACGTAGTAATTGTACTGAAGCGTGCAAATAGCAGAACAAACAAAATCCTCAACTTGATAGGAGCAGGGGTTGTTGTAGCTAGGAAAAAAAATGATCAAAAACATGTCACACAGGAAAAAGGGTTTCCATTCACAAAGAAATCATTATGGTTAATTTAATTCATTGTAGCATTTAATATAAAAAAGCTTTTCTACAGAGACTGGGAAAAAAGCCAACATTTATATATAAATGGGTTTTATTTTAAAAGCTAATGCAGTGGGCAGGATGCTTCGGGGTTATTTTCTCTCCCTCTTTCTTTCAGCGCATATGCAAAGCTGGTATTGTATCCAAAAAACAAGGAATTTGCTGCTATCTAAAGTTTACAAATTGCTTTTTTTCAAAAGCACCATTTCATGTCCCTTAGAAATGGAAATGACAGGGTTTTATCTCCTTTCTCTCTGCTTTTTTAAAGTTACTTATATTAGTGTCCAAGGCACTGATTTGCAGAATGGGCTTTGAATATTCGGGCACTGCCATCCCTGGGAATGCCTGACATCTCTTACAGGGATGCATTTTCCAAATGCTGCTAACCTGGGTGTGCCCCTGGAGCTGCCCTCGGAGGTTGGAAGGAGAATCAGCTGTCTTTGTGCAGGGGACAGATGGCTCCTGAACGACTGGTCTGATCAAATACCTTCAGCCAGGGAATTGCAGGGAAGGAAACATATGGCACATCCCTCGTGTGCCTGACGTGCCGGGCGGGCAGGGATGCAGCTCCCAGGGCTGGGATTGTGTGTGGCACTGGTGCCCTGGGTCACACAGAGAGAGAGGAGAGTGCTGGGACAGGGCTCAGGGCGGGCAGGTGGCACCCACCTGGTGCAGAGCAGAGCCACCTCTCCACCAGCCATTCCCAGGGCTCTGTGTTCCCACAGTCTGTTGGTGATCCTTGGATGAAGAGCCTCTGTCTGCAGGTATGAGCTGTGCCTGCCTTTCCCACTTTCTACTCTGCTTTTCCCTTGCTGCTACTTCATCCTGTTATTTCCATGTCCATAATCACAGAATGGGTTGGATTGGGAGGAACTTAAAACTCATCTTGTTCCAACACCTACCACTACACCAGGTTGGTCCAACCTGACCTGGAACCCTCTCTCCTTCAGCCTCCTTTTGTGTCTTTGAGGAGCACCATCTCATCTTTGGATCTGTCCTCTCCAGTCTAAACACACTCCAGGCTTTCAGCTCCAGATGCTTCCTTGCTCCTTCCTCGGCACTGCCTGCACCTGGCACAGACAGGAACTCAACCTGTAAAGGTCCTTGCCACCTCCGCACCTCCTGCTAGGGCAGGATCCTGGCTGGATTTTTATTTCCCTTCCCTTCTAAGATATCCCTTCAGGGATTCTCAGACTATTCAGCAATACCAACAAACATAGCCACATCACATGTGTGGAGCAGGGAAAATTATCCCACTGTGGAGCAGCTCAGCAGAAACCCAAGCACAGCAAGGTGAAGCACCTTGCCCAAGGTCATCCAGGAGTGCGGAATGCCAGCCAGGGCACTCCCCAAAACCCCACGCTTTCATAGACACCTCCACAAAGCCATTTCCTTTGTAAAATGCCAACTGCTATTAAATTCCTGGACTTCTTAGCCCTGGAATTGCATCCATTACCCTCTCCCAGTGCTTGGGGCTCTGTTTTGGCTGTATCAGCTGGCAGGACACCCTTGTCCTGGGGAAGCATCTGCACGAGGCCAGCACTGATTTCTGAGGGGTTCAGGCTCCACCTGAGCACCTGCTCCTCAGGCCTGGGCTTGTTCCTGCTGCTGTCCAGGCACCTTGGCCAGGAGCTTCAAAGCAGGCAGGATGGGCCCTCTTCCAAAGGCATGGAATGCAAAGTTTGGGAAGCGTGCTGGAACCGCTACGTCTGTACCACATCTCTGATTTATTACCCCCGGTGTCTGTTGCTGCTCAGGACCGGAGTTCCTGTTCAGACCTTTGCTTTTCCATGCCAGTAGCTTTAGCTTTTCAGCAGGAAAGCTTTCTCCCTGGATTATGCAAATACTCTGTGCATTGTCATTCCCTGTTTGCGTTATGTTCACCTCCCCTTTGCTTTGATTAATGCTCCCTCTCCCCCACATGCTTGCTCCAATATGTTTGTTTTAGGGATGGGCAAATGAGCTGGGAATAAGAAAAATGGAACTGAACCTTCACCCAAAACTTGAAGTGGGTGGTTTGGAAAAGAAACCCACAACAGAATGAATAAGGCTTTGAACCACACAAATAGTTCCCTTGTTGGTGCAGCAGAGACAGTCTGGGCCCCAAAATGATGAAATGCTGTGTCCTCTGCAGTTTCCAGCAGCTCTCCGTTTGCTCACAGCAGCTCTTGCCCCCAGGCAGGCTCTTGCAAAGGGATCAGGGGGAGGGGGATGCAGCCAGCCCCGGATGCTGCCACGGGATCAAGCCCCCAGGAGCTGCTCTGAGCTCCGTGCACGGCCCAGCCCCAGGATGTGGTGTGGAGGCTCACACTGCCATAGCAAGGCTGCCCAGGGAACACCAAAACTGCTCTGGAGAGTCTCTTGGGACCACAGAATCCCAGAGTCAGTGAGGTTGGGAAAGCCCTCCAAGATCATCGAGTTCAACCTGTGTCCCATTCCCACCTTGTCACCCAGCCCAGAGCACCGAGTGCCACATCCAGTCCTTCCTTGGGCACCTCCAGGAATGGGGATTCCAAACCTCCCCGGGCAGCCCCTTCCAAAACTGCAAGGGGCAAACCTAAATACCCAAATCAGCTTGGGAAAACCCCTTTGGAGCCCTCTGTAGATCAGGACTGCGGAGATGAAGAGATCTGTGACTGGGACAGGACTCCAGGGTGTCCTGGGCACAGAGGGATGGTGCCCCAGGGACACCTTGCGAGGACACGGAGCTTGGATGAGCCAGTGGGGCCTCACTGCTGTTCAGAGGGATGAGAACTCTCTGTTCCTTGTGGGGCCCATGGCTGGGGCCAGCACTGTCATGGCTGAGCTGGCACTGCTGGAGGGACACGCCGAGGTTTGGGCACCGTGGGCACCGGGCCAAAGTGCCAGTCACAGCTCCCCCTCCCATCACGCTGGGGTTTGTTTGGGAGAACCTGTCAGAGCCTGGCAGGTTTCCCACCGCTGATGAAAGGAGGGAGGATGTCTGAAAGCTTCACAAGGTGATACAGCCATTAAGGCACCGTGACAGACTCGAACAGAGGCACCGAAAACCAGCAGAGATTGGCAGCTCTGGGGCCTGGAAGCAAACAAGAGTTGCGGAATCAGCGCTGGGTGTGCAAGCGCTCGCGTGGGGCCGGGCACGCTCGGGGCGTCACCATCTCTCATTCTCACCTCCCTGACAGCTCCCAACTCGAAGGAAGATGTAAGCAAACAGAAGGGTGGGAGCCCCCGCTCGCAGTCCTGCCTGCAAATTATAAAGGGCCATTCACAGAGTTGTTTTAATGCCTTTAAGCTGAATGTTGTGCTGCTGAAAGGTGGGCTGAGCTTATGGCCACAGAGTTTCTGCTTCTCGTGGGCACAGGTGAAGGGGCTGCAGCCTCCCCTCCACACCCCCTGCCTGGCACAGCACCAGTGTCCCAGGAGGGTGTCCCAGAAGGGCACCAGTGTCCAGCTCTACCCTGGACACTGACTCATCCCAGTGCAGTGCAGGGGTGCAGGATGCCTTGGGAGCAGGGGGAGGAAATCCATCTCTCCAGAAGAGTCCTGCCCATTGTTCTCATGAGATTTCTGCCACTCAAATGAGCTCTGGATGCAGATTCTGCCTGTAGCAGGTGGGGTTGGAATAAAAATCTGCTTCATGCCCTGCAAAGGGTCATGCTGATAATGCTCAGTGATGGATCTGGAGCATCTCTTGGCTCACCTAGGCCTGGGGGATATGGGTGTCTGTGCCTGCTTTCCCAGGGATCCAGTCCAAGGCTCATCAACAGAATGCCCCAATTAAATGGTTCCAAACACCTTTCAGAGCCTCTTGCAAAGTGGTCACTGCATGCAAGTGAAGACAGTGGGAAACACAGGGCAAGAGGGTGGAGGGGATTCAGGGAATGATGCAGGGAGCTGGGCACAGGATCAAAGACTGGAACAAGGAAAAAGATGTTCCCATCCTCAGCTCCCTGCAGCCAGGACTGGCTCCTCTTCCCCGACCCAAGCTGGGGCATCCAATAAAGGGGGAATTACAGGGCTAAAGTTCTGCACCACGCAAAGAGGAAGCATCAGCCAAACATTCCTGGCCCCCACCCCTGGCCATAATTAATAAACTCAAAGGAAATTAAACCACAAGAAGAAGAAAACCCAAACACCAAAGTGAGGCGCCCCAGCCCAAGCTGCATCACGTGCGGCGCGGGGGAAGCAGCCCCGACGCCCAGGCAGAGCCACAGAGGTAATTGCAGTCACAGGGCGAGAGGCTAAACCAGCATGAAATGAGGCAGGGAACAGATATTAAATTTGCAAGCCCCGGGCAACAGGACTCCGTTCAGTTTATTTGCATTAATCAGGTCAGGGGAGTAACCTTGTTTTTTTCCTGCAGGAGATACCATCAGCCGTTATTTGTTTCTCATGTGAAAGTATCACAAGGCACAAACAGCGGCTGGGAGAGGCTGGTGGAGCCTGGGCCACATCCATCCTGCTGGGAGGAGCAGCTCAGCCTGCGCCGGGGCCGCGGTCAGGGGCTGGCCACGTTCCATCCCCTGGGAGCCACCAAAGGACGGGATGGTGGCGGGACTGCTAGCAGCACCAGAGGAGACCTAACTTGGGGTTGAGTGAGTCAGCAGCCACACACCTGCTCCACAGAGCTCCTCACCTGCTCGCAGCAGAACTTGCTGTGAGGGGAGAAGTTTCTTCAGCCAGACAAATTCTTGGGTGAAAGAAAACTTCTTAGGGCTGCCCACAAATTCAGGAACAGCCGTGACAGTGCCAGTGCTGCGAGAAAGAGCCATGTAACTTGTGACTCTGTCATTTTTGAGGAGTTGTTCCTGTTGTCTTATGGAGGGGAACTATGCTGAGGCACAACCAGCATACCTTTGGGGTGATGTGGAAGGGACAGTGCTCATCCCTTCAGAGATGGCCTGGGGACAATGGGCACACAGTTCCTGTCCCCCAGCCCCAGGCAGGTGCCTGGACTGGAGCAGTGGGAGCCCCAGGCACAGAGGCCGGGCCACGGCCTAGGAGAGAGCAGGAGAGGCACTTTTGGCAGAGGATCAGGATGGAGCTCCCAGTATACCAGCCCATGGACCCGGGATGGAGCTCCCAGGATCCCAGCCCATGGCCCCGGCCTCCTCCATGGCAGCTGCTCTGCCTCACCACAGGCACAGGCCGGGGCACTCGGCCTCTGCCCTGACTCCTCACACCAGCACCCTCCTATGATGAGCAAAGGAAAAGAGGACCAGAGCAGCCACCCTGTGCCGAAATATCAAAGACAAAAAGTGTTTTGAACCCGATCCAGGCTAGCAAAGCCTTGAAAGTGGCCAGAAAAGCAAGTCCAGGCCTTGATCCTGCCATTTCAAGTTTGAGAGTTCCTGGCAGAGCAGGCTGCTGGGAGAAGGGGGAGCGGAGCTGTGCTTGCCCAGACCTCAGCGGTGCTCACGTCTGAAGGGGAAGCTCAGCTCAGACCTGGGAGCTGGCAAAACCCGCCCCATGCTGGGGAAGGCTGGAGATTAGGGAATAACTGGGGCTGCATAGACAGGGATGGGAGCAGAGAAGCTGTGGGATGTGTCTGAGTGCGTGATCTCCCAGGTAGGGAGGGTTTGGGATTGTTTGCTTTGTCCGGCTACAAAAGGCAGAGCCTCTGTGCCCACTGCAGGGTTCAGGCAGGCCCTCCCTTTCCCAGGATCTAGCAATATTATCCAGCTGCTAAAGCTCGTGGAAGCGCTGAACTCTCCTTTCAAGCTCCTAAATAAATCAGAGCGGAGGGCAGGCGGCTGCGGAGGGGCTGCCGGGCAGGGGCTGCTGCCTCCTCGTCCTGCCAGATTGCTGCCTGTGCACAGACCAAAGCCATCTTCCAGCCGCTGATTTCACATTCCAAGGGAGCAGATTAATGCCTGCAAACTTCTCAGTGGAAGCATTCAAACGCTAATTGGTAGTTGCAAGTAATTAAAGTAATTTACTCAGATTATAAAGAAATTTCTTAACAGTGATTAAGCAACTCTGGGACGTGTGTAGTTGTTTGTAATCACTCCCCCAAGGGGATTAAAGCTCTTGGCTGTGTGTAATATGTCTTGTAACACCCTATGGGTCCTGTTGGCTCATGATAGCAAAGAACAGCTTGTTGGAAGAGATATAAATCAGGCCTGTGTGCACATAAAGTACCTCACATCGGGAACAGCTCTCCTTCACGCTCCAAGCCTGGGAGCACAACTCTGCAGCGAGGGCAGACATCCCATAAACCGGGCTTTGCTCCACAGGCAGAGTCTGTGTCATCAGTCACAGACACCACCGAAGGGAAAGGCAGAAGGAAGGGCAGGGCTGAGGGAGAACACGAGGCAAAGTGTGGGGACACCTCAAGGCATGGCTGTGCTCACCTCTGCTCACTGGTTTCCATTTGCTAACCCATAAAATAGGAATAAATCCACTAAAAAATACTAAATGGATCCACTCATCCCGTTGATTTAGTGCTCCAAAAGTAACAGAGGAAAACTGCCAGCTCTCTGTGAAGTTGATACCTAACAGATTACACTAAACCAGAGCTAATCAGCAGATTATCACTCCGATTGTTCCATGTCCTTGTTATCCCAGCCAAGCCTCCAGACCTTGCTCAAGCCTGTATATAGGCTCAGGGAGGCAATTCCCTCATGGAGAGCAGGGAGGAGGGAGCCCACATTGCTCATCTGTGACATAAGGATTTTTCTTGCTTGCATTTCACTTTTATTGAGTGGCTGCAGTGAAATATTCCTGTCCTAGCCCCAAAATGTGCACACAGGGCTGAGCTGGGCTCAGCTGGAGTCATGGCACAGAGGAGGCCACCTGGAGCTGGTGCCCTTCCCACCACAGGGAAGAAGGGATCTCACAGCCAGGCCCCTCTGCCCTGCCCGGAGCAGATTCCCTTTAGCTCTGTGACTCCTGCAATTCCAGTAAGATGCTTTTAGCACATGAGTCCAAGGAGTAAGGCAATTCCCAGGAAAACATTCTGCGTGTGTTGCAGCCTCCTCTCACACCCAATGCCTGCGGTCTCACCATCCTGCAGCACCACCAGCATTTGTTTTTATGTTTTATTTATTTATAGGGTTTTTCTCCATGCTGGGAATACAGAACTGTAAATATTCCACGAGTGCTGGCTGCAGCAGGATGCCAGTTTACCTGGGCACACAAGCGCTGAGCAAACTGGGAGCTCATCTCCGCAATGATGCTGGCACAGCGCTTTGGTGTTTGCTTTCTGCACATTTTTGGCCAAACAAAGACAATTGTTCAATTAATTTAATTTTTTTTTCTCTCTCTCTAAAGGCAGCACAGGAAGGATGGAACAAGCTTTGTTTGCCTGCCTGGAGGAAGGCATTGTTCCATCACGAAGCCACCACAACCCTCCGCGGCCCCACGGGGTGACCCTGGGTGTCACCAGGGCGCTGCGCTGCTCGGGACAAGCTTTCCACACTCACATATAAATAGATGCTTTATTTCTGTGTTCTGTTTACTGTGCGTAGAAATCTGATTTTCCCTAATGGTCCTTTATAAATAGTTTCCACCCACCCCCTGCTTGAAAGCTTCTCTGACTCACATTGGAAATTAGGTTCTTCCCCTCCTCGCTATTGAGAACAATTATAGCTCTTTGTTCCGCGGGAATTAAGAAGCACGAGGGCTGAATCCAGCCACATGAAAATTGTCACTCTCCTTTGTTTTCTGCCTGTAATAATTATCCTGCCAACTGCTCACTGCCATCCTCAAGCCCCGGGTGCCTCTCTGAGCACCCTCCACCCTCCAGCCCAGCCTGCCCTGGCTTTGTGCTGATTCAGGTTTTAGTGGTTGCTGTTGGCCACATCCTTCATTTACCTCTTCCTTCCATTTCCCAATGGAATGGCATTCCCAGCGGGCAAAGAAGCCTCCAGACAGGCTGGGCAGGCTTGTGAGGGGACAAAAAGGGTGCAGCCTGTCCTTCGGCAAGACCTTGGGCGTTGTTTGTTGGTCAGAAAAGGCTGCAGCACCTTTCCCAGGGGTTCCCAGTTTGGGCCATCCCCAAGGTGCAGCCAAGTGCCCTGGGCAGGGGTGACATGGTCTGGGATGGGGAAAGGCTTCCCTAGAGCACAGTACAAACCCACATCCCACATGGAAGGACGGTTGGAAGGATGGATGGATGGATGGATGGATGGATGGATGGATGGATGGATGTGCAGTCATGTAGATGTGGCACTTTGGGACATGGGTTAGTGGTGGCCTTGGCAGTGCTGGGGATGCTCTCAGAGGGCTTTTCCAACCTTAAGGATTCAGTGAGTCCATGAGTCCATGAAAAAGAGAGCAGGGGCAGGCAGCCAGAAGAATTGACAGAGGGATAAATGCTTTTCTCTTCCCACAGATCTTCTCCAGTGTGAAAACCCCTGTTTAAAAGAACACAACCAAACCCTGCCCGATTTTTTTAAAAGATCTAAAATGACTCTCCATTGACCCCTCCAGCCACACACTCATTTTTCATTAAACTGTTTCTGGGATCTTATAAGCAGCGAGAGAGAACAAGCAGACAAAAGGGTGAAAACAACCCAGAGGGCCCTGGGGCTGTAATAACTGAGACAGGAACATTTCAAATTATACCTTGGGTCAAAATGATTTGAGATTGATCAGAAACGAAAATTACCCCTGAGCTCCAGCTGATTGTCTGCGCCTTGGGTTCATCCGGAGGCTGCGTTTCTCCTGCATTCTCGTTTTTCCTGGGCGTGGGGATACCTTGACCCGTGTTCACAAGAGAAAGGAAGGAACCTTTGAACCCTCAACACCCACTGGTTGAAGCGGTGTCTTGGACAAATCCGCCCCAAATTGATTCCTCCCTGCACCCCGGGAGATCCTTGTTTTGCCATTATCAAGACAATGCTGACAAGGCCAGACTGTTCAGTGGCTGCGATTTGGAAAACAAAAGCTTTTCGCTGGGAAGCGCCCCCGGCTCTCCAGAGCTTTGTCACTTCCACTGGAAATGGGCACGTGCGTGCAGGTCCCTGTGCCCTGGGGACAAACTGGGACATCCCCTCCAAGGGCTGCAGAATGGGCACACCCGGGAGCGCCAGCTCCACCCGGGCCTTTAGGCATCAGCTAAAATGAATGAAAAATAGAATTTGTATTAACTATATTTATTTATATACTATATATTATAGATTTATAAGGTATATAACCAGTATTTTCGATATTAATAATTTATATAGAATCAGTATTTTCTGTATATTAATTGCTTTATATTTATGTATTTTTATCATGTATGTATTGCGTATTTTTTATTTCTATATTAGATATGTGTCAACTTTTGACCTTCATGTTCTCTGTCAGTGCACCCTCTGTTAGGTCCCCCCATGGCCCCCAAGCCTGCAGGCTCAGGCTGAGCCCGGGGAACAGCAAGGCCTGGGCAGGGCAATACCTGCTTTTATGGTTTTTCAGTGTCTAAACCCCAAATGTTATCATTTTGTTGGTGTAATGCACTGAAGTTTAGTGTTCTCATCTGATTGGTTTTCCCTTGCCAATGAATAATCTACATTATCTCGCTCTGGCTGGTATTNCGAGGGCTGAATCCAGCCACATGAAAATTGTCACTCTCCTTTGTTTTCTGCCTGTAATAATTATCCTGCCAACTGCTCACTGCCATCCTCAAGCCCCGGGTGCCTCTCTGAGCACCCTCCACCCTCCAGCCCAGCCTGCCCTGGCTTTGTGCTGATTCAGGTTTTAGTGGTTGCTGTTGGCCACATCCTTCATTTACCTCTTCCTTCCATTTCCCAATGGAATGGCATTCCCAGCGGGCAAAGAAGCCTCCAGACAGGCTGGGCAGGCTTGTGAGGGGACAAAAAGGGTGCAGCCTGTCCTTCGGCAAGACCTTGGGCGTTGTTTGTTGGTCAGAAAAGGCTGCAGCACCTTTCCCAGGGGTTCCCAGTTTGGGCCATCCCCAAGGTGCAGCCAAGTGCCCTGGGCAGGGGTGACATGGTCTGGGATGGGGAAAGGCTTCCCTAGAGCACAGTACAAACCCACATCCCACATGGAAGGACGGATGGAAGGACGGATGGAAGGACGGATGGATGGATGGATGGATGGATGGATGGATGGATGGATGTGCAGTCATGTAGATGTGGCACTTTGGGACATGGGTTAGTGGTGGCCTTGGCAGTGCTGGGGATGCTCTCAGAGGGCTTTTCCAACCTTAATGATTCAGTGAGTCCATAAGTCCATGAAAAAGAGAGCAGGGGCAGGCAGCCAGAAGAATTGACAGAGGGATAAATGCTTTTCTCTTCCCACAGATCTTCTCCAGTGTGAAAACCCCTGTTTAAAAGAACACAACCAAACCCTGCCCGATTTTTTTAAAAGATCTAAAATGACTCTCCATTGACCCCTCCAGCCACACACTCATTTTTCATTAAACTGTTTCTGGGATCTTATAAGCAGCGAGAGAGAACAAGCAGACAAAAGGGTGAAAACAACCCAGAGGGCCCTGGGGCTGTAATAACTGAGACAGGAACATTTCAAATTATACCTTGGGTCAAAATGATTTGAGATTGATCAGAAACGAAAATTACCCCTGAGCTCCAGCTGATTGTCTGCGCCTTGGGTTCATCCGGAGGCTGCGTTTCTCCTGCATTCTCGTTTTTCCTGGGAGTGGGGATACCTTGACCCGTGTCACAAGAGAAAGGAAGGAACCTTTGAACCCTCAACACCCACTGGTTGAAGCGGTGTCTTGGACAAATCCGCCCCAAATTGTTTCCTCCCTGCACCCCGGGAGATCCTTGTTTTGCCATTATCAAGACAATGCTGACAAGGCCAGACTGTTCAGTGGCTGCGATTTGGAAAACAAAAGCTTTTCGCTGGGAAGCGCCCCCGGCTCTCCAGAGCTTTGTCACTTCCACTGGAAATGGGCACGTGCGTGCAGGTCCCTGTGCCCTGGGGACAAACTGGGACATCCCCTCCAAGGGCTGCGGAATGGGCACACCCGGGAGCGCCAGCTCCACCCGGGCCTTTAGGCATCAGCTAAAATGAATGAAAAATAGAATTTGTATTAACTATATTTATTTATATACTATATATTATAGATTTATAAGGTATATAACCAGTATTTTCGATATTAATAATTTATATAGAATCAGTATTTTCTGTATATTAATTGCTTTATATTTATGTATTTTTATCATGTATGTATTGCGTATTTTTTATTTCTATATTAGATATGTGTCAACTTTTGACCTTCATGTTCTCTGTCAGTGCACCCTCTGTTGGGTCCCCCCATGCCCCCAAGCCTGCAGGCTCAGGCTGAGCCCGGGGAACAGCAAGGCCTGGGCAGGGCAATACCTGCTTTTATGGTTTTTCAGTGTCTAAACCCCAAATGTTATCATTTTGTTGGTGTAATGCACTGAAGTTTAGTGTTCTCATCTGATTGGTTTTCCCTTGCCAATGAATAATCTACATTATCTCGCTCTGGCTGGTATTGTCTCACTGATGGATAACCCTGGTGACCAGCCAGGCCAGGAGCGGGTTGGGATCTGCCCAGGTGAGTGCTGGGCTGGAAAGCTCCCGGAGCAGGAATGGCATCCCAGCCCCGNTACATTATCTCGCTCTGGCTGGTATTGTCTCACTGATGGATAACCCTGGTGACCAGCCAGGCCAGGAGCGGGTTGGGATCTGCCCAGGTGAGTGCTGGGCTGGAAAGCTCCCGGAGCAGGAATGTCATCCCAGCCCCGGGAGGATGCTTCGGAGCAGGAATGTCATCCCAGCCCCGGGAGGGTGCTCCGGAGCAGGAATGGCATCCCAGCCCCGGGAGGATGCTCCAGAGTAGGAATGGCATCCCAGCCCCGGGAGGATGCTCCTCCACCCCCTCTCCCTGCGGCTCAGACGGCTCCGCTCCAGTTCCCCCCGCCAATGCTGCGATGTTTAATCAGGTGCAAAGAAGTCGCGTTTCCCCTGGCTCGCTCTCCCAAGGATGCCTTTCCCTCCATCTCATTCCCTCCTCTGGCATCCAGCTGGAATGCTGGCCCAGCACTGTGTGTCTGAGGCACCCTCCTCCTTTCCCCAAAAATGGAGTTTTCCCACCAGCTGTGCCCAACCTTGTGGGGTTTTTTAGCTCTGAAGGACAGGATGTGGCAGGGGCTGTTTAATGGGAATTCCAGGTGAGGAGCTGCTTGCAGAGGATCCAGCACTGGAGCATCTTCTGAGGGTGGAAGGGAATGCAGAGCCCTGCTCCCATCCCTGCTTATCCTTTCTCCTCCTGGCCTCCTCCTTTTCTGCTGGAATTTTTTGGGTTTTTTCCAAACCTTAACAGCTGCCTAGTACTTGAAAGAAGGAAAGAGAGAAATGGCTGTTACAAATAAATATTTAATTAAAAGGGCTCAAGCTCTCCCTTTAAGGTAAGCCTGACCTTTAATCGCTGGCTCCATCCTGCTGGAGCCCTGCTGAGCTCCCAGCCCCTCCTGGGTCTCCAGCCAGACCAGGAGCACACATGGATGAGGGAGATGTTTTCCCATCCAGCCTCTGTTGCTGCACTCGGGGAGCCACAGGATGAAGTTGCCGAGCTCCTGATGGCTCCCTGGGCTGTGACATGTTCAATCCCATCAGGAATTACTGCTGAATTACGCATGATTAACCCAGCACAAAGTACCTGCTGGTTGGAAGGGCTGTGGGAAGCTGTGCCAGCAGTGAACGTGGCAGGAAAACAAGGGGGGGAATGGCTGGGGAATGCTGGCCAGGTGTGGGAAGGGGGTTCTGCCATCCTGGGATGGAGAGGAGAGTGTGAGGGGTGTGAGGTTAAATGGGGTCTCCATGTGGGCAGGGCTGTCCCCCATGCATGGGGAGTGTGGCACAGCCCCCCAAAACACCTCGAGCCTTCAGACTGCACCAGCCTCTGGTCCTGCCTGAGTGGCTTTGGATGTAAGGAAATGATGTGCAGGTGAAACCTTCTGTATCCTGTTTCCAGCCCCAGGCAGGAAGGACCTGGGCATTTATTTGTGTTGAGCCAGAAGAAAACTTCCCATGGCCCAGCCCATTCCCACAGAGGAATGGCACAAACTTTCTAGGAAAAGCACAAAGTGGGCAAGTCTGTGTTCCATGAACTTTAAGTAAAGCCTCCCCTCTCCGCAGAGCACCGGCAAACACAGTGGGAAATAAACCCAAAATTACCCGGCAAAGCCTATAATTGCATTTCCAAACCTTCAGCCAGCAGTTCCCAGAAGTGCCAGAGCAGAGCTGCAAATAAAGCAGCACTGATGTGTTCTGCATTCAGGGAGATGCTCCATGGTGGCACTGGGAATGTTTCCTCAGCTTGTAGGGATTTTCCCATGTTCCTTTTACCTCACTAAAGTGATCCCTCTCCAGAGCTGCCTCGGCCTCGTGTGCTGGCAGAGCTCAGGTGGGATCACCAAACCCTGGGTACGCCCAGCAGAGATGCCAGGCTCACACAGCCTCTCATGGCACCCAGGGCTGGGGGTGCTGGGGGGAAACAGCCCAGGGGGGCCTGAGAATGGGCCTGGGTGGGCAGAGGGGGTAGGTGGGGGCTGCTCATCACCTGCCGGGGGAGCCAGCAAAGCCCAGATCAGCACTCGGGATTTTGACGGCTCTTTGGGTCTAAGGTTCTTTTCCAGGGTCTTCTGTATTTTCCTTTCCCTCATTTTTCTTTTCCTCTTCATCTTCCATTTCTTTTTCCCTTTTCCTTTTTACTTTTTTGCTCCTTCCTTCCTTCCTCCCTTCCTCCCTTCCTCCCTCCCTTCTTTCCCTTCTTTCCCTTCTTTCCCTTCTTTCCCTTCTTTCCCTTCTTTCCTTTTCCTTTTTCCCCCAGGATGACATGGTCTCTCAGGCCCTCCCTGGAGCCAAGCACAGATGTCACAAGGTCTCAGTTCTGCCTCTCCAGCCAAGAGCAAGATCAGAACATCCCAAGGGCTCTGTGGGGTAGTGGGAACACCAACCTCCTCCTCCGAGCCCAAAATCCTCCATGGAAGTGGCTGCTGTGGGACCAGGTGGGGACATTGGCATCTGTCCCACTGCCCTACTGCTCTGGAGCTGCCACTGGGCCCCCAGATCTTGCTCTCCCCAAACCAGGCTCCCTCCAAACCAGACTCCCCCTGCAGAGTCCATTGGGCAGCCAGAACCCACAGAAAATGCAAATGGTTTTTACCGTCATTATCCCAAATAAGCTGTGTTTTAATTCAGTTTTAATTAAAGGGGGGGGAAAACATGCTCAGCTAAACAATTTCCAAGCAGATGATGGGTCAGAGCAACAGAGAACTCCTTTGACCCAACTAGCCCAAAATTTTGAAAATTTAATTAAAAACACCCCAAGTTTTGCCCCAGTAAATTGCCCAGAGCCCACAGGCCTTTGAAGAGGTGTAATTAGGGCTGTTGGGCCCCTGTGGGATGCACCAGGTGGATAAACTCCTGAAAAAAGGCTCCTGTGTGGTGGTGGGATGGGAGGGTCTGTGCAGGAGCCCCCTCCCAGCAGAGCTCTGCCTCTGGGTCACCCCCTGAGTCACCCGAGGGTCAGGGGGACACTTCTGGAGCTCCTGGGTCACCTCTGCAAGCTGTGGCTTCCTCTGCTGCAGAACGGGGGAGGAAGCAAAACCCAACTATGGGATTTTCCACCTGAAATCATTCTGCATGTGTGGGATCTGCGTGCAGGGATGCAGGGATGCAGATGCAGGGATGCAGGGACACCATTTTTAGGGATGCTCCTTTGCTTTCCTGTCACAGCAGAATCTCCCTGACAAAGCCACCACTGCCTCTTGGCAGCCTCCACAAGGAACACAAAGGAACCAAGGTCTGTCCAGCTGATCATTCAGGTCAGTGTTGGGACTCCCAGAGCTCCATTCCAAAGGTTGGGAACTAAACCTAGTTATTCCAGGTTTGGAGATGAGGCCAGGTTTCCTAAAGTGCTCAGCAGCTTCTCTTTTTTCCAGTTTTCTTTAAAAACAAAACTAAAATAAAGGAGTCCTTGCAGCAATGGATGGTTTCTGGCACTTGTTTCTGGACCTCCTGGAATGGATCCAGGATGGAGGGATGGAAGAGAAAGAGTGGATTTAGATGAGATATTGGGAAGGAATCCTTCCCTGTGAGGATAGCAAGGCCCTGGTATAGGGTGCCCAGAGAAGCTGTGGCAGCCCCTGGATCCCTGGAAGTGTCCCATGCCAGGCTGGACAGGGCTTGGAGCAACCTGGGACAGTGGGAGGTGTCCCTGCCTGTGGTAGGGGGCAGGACTGGATGGGCTTTGAAGTCCCTTCCAGCCCAAACCATTCCCTGATCCTCCACTTCCATCACCCCCTTCCAATGTCAGATTCACATCCAGCTGCCTCCCTCCTGCCACAGATCCCATGGCTCTTCCCCATGCCAGAGGGACCTGAGGAGTGGACTTTGCACTTCTGCATGTGAACGGAACACCACAGCACTGAATTTTCTTGGAGAAGAAGCCATTCCACAGTTTCTACCTGTCCTGGATTGTAAAATAAGGGTGCATTCTATTTCCCATCTGCTAAGGGTGGTGCAGTTTATCTTCTGTTAGTTGAGCAGTTTGCTTATCTCTCCCACAAACCAATCCCCACTCTGGGAAATACCTTCTGTTAATGGGCCACTGAGAGAAGCTCTGCCCAGGGGGAGGAGCCAAGCATTTCAGACTGGATATAATCTGAGCTTTTGGGACACCAGAGCAGCCTTCTCCACTGGATTTCTAGAGGAGCAGCCTCCTTCTCTGCTGGATTCCCAGAGGAAGACCAGGCCCATCTATACCACCACCAGACCTTCAGAGGAAACCACACTCTTCTACAGGATCCCTGCTCCAACAGAACCACATCTGTCACTGCAGGAGGAGCAGCCACCATCTAATAGGACTGCTGCCACCAACCTGACCCACAGGGTGTCAGGCTGTATTCTGACTCTGTCAGTTTTTCTTTTGTGCTATTGCATGTGGGTTGGGTTGTTTTTGTTTGCTTTGTTTTGTTTTCCTAGTAAAGAACAGTTATTCCTATTTCCATATTTTTGCCTGAGAGCCCCTTAACTTCAGAATTATAATACTTTGGAGGGAGGGGATTTACATTTTCTGTTTCAAGGAAGGCTCCTGCCTTCCTCAGCAGATAGATGTCTTTTCAAAACCAAGACACCACCCCAATTTCTGCTGCAGCTTCAAAGTGAGTGCGAGACTCTCGGAGTCAGGGAGAGGAATTGGATCAAGGATCCCCCGAGCACAGGCAGGGTGGGAAGGCAGAAACAGCAAATACATGGAAGAAATTGGAAAAAGGAGGCAGGAAAACACAAGTGGCTGCACAATAACATTAAAATGAAAAAAAAAAAACGAACTTAAAAAAAAAAAGTAGAGTGTGTTAGAAATGGAGCTGTTCCAGGAATGAAAGCGCTGTGACGGGCAGGTGTTGATGCCACCAGGCATAACAGCAAAGAAAGGAAAATCAGGATAGTGTGGGGGTTTTTTAGCATTTATTCCAAAAACACTTGCTGAACATGGTGCAATCTCTTTGATATGAAGGTTAATTGAAAGAAATGGTACAGACCCCTTGGAACTCAGTCTGAAATAGCTCCAAAGAAGGAAAATTTGGGGCAAATAAAGAAGACAAAGGAAGGGAAAAACAGAAGATTTAATCCAGACTTTGGAGAACAGTGGAGCTTCACACTTGGCTGTCCCCACACCCCCCTCATGCACCGGGGCACTATGTAGGGTAACCTGGGTGTTACCCTAGGAATACCACATGGAAATATTGCAGGATTTTCCTTTCCTGGTGATTCAAGGCAGAAAGCAAAGGAAAAATGACATTAAGTTACAGCCAGACTCAAAACTTCCTGCTCAGGCCTTCACTGGAGCCACGGCACAGGTCACAAGCTGCCATTTGAGGACAGTTTTCAAGGCTGTAGATCCTGTTTAATATTCTTCTCCCAGGCCTCTTTGTTCCTCCAGGCTTGGGCCAGAATAAGAAATGTAAACTCTGAGCTGGGAAAGCCAGGAACAATTCCTGGAGTCTGCAAATCCAGCGAAAATCACCGTGGGGTGCAAACACCACGGGAGCACTCCTGTGCCACGGTTTCAGAGCAAGCTCAGGATCAAAAAGGCTCAGGACAGAGCTCAGAACTGCTGGAAACTGCTCTGAAAATTCTTGCCTCGTCTCCAGTCAGCACTTCTCCAGTTCGGCTGTCAGCATTCCCAAAACCTCAGCCATGAGATCTCTGCTCGCAGGACATGGACGAGCTCCGGCTCCCACATTTGGAAGCTCTCCGTGTTCTCCTCGCAGCGCACACCCCGACAGCCAGACACGGCCCCCCCGAGCCCCCCGAACACGCCCTGGCCACGGCTCCCATCTCCCGGGAGCGTCTCTTGGAGAACGTCTCCCCCTTGGCTCCATCGCCAATATTTGAGCTGTGCTGTAATTGGCCATGGAAGCCTCATGGCGTTGATGTTCGCCTTGATTAGCCGAACGTGCAAAGCACTTACAATGCAAATTTCCCTTTAAAATTCCGTTTCCTGCGAACCCTCAATGAATCAGCTGCGGAGATCTCCCACTGAGAGCTCTCCTGCCAGTAAAAGTTGATAGTGCTAATGTTTGTGGAGTGGGAGCGCACAAGGGGGAAGAAGCACTAAAGCAAACTCATCCAAAGCGTCAAATATTTGCAGAAAAATGCGCCCATTCTCTGCCCCGCTGTCCCGATTGTCGCCCCCCGCCCAGCTGATCGCAGCCGCCCCCCAGCTCTTCCTTTCAGCCCCAAGATGCAGCTGTGTTTTCTTTGTTCGCACTCGCTTTGCAAACGCTGCTCTTGCCTTATTGAAGTCTTTGAAAAATATTCTGTATAGAAACAATTCTGCCGACGCATCAGATTTCTGCGGGCTCCCTCTCCCCGCTCCTGCCTCCCCCATTTGCATGAGAATGGCCGGGATGCTTCTGCAGCCATCACCTGGCACCGGGCTCCTGCTGCCCTCCCCGTGAGGTCATTTCCTCTGCACCGTGATGTCACCGGCCTCAGGGACACCTTGCTGATGGCAGGAGAGCGGCCGAGGTGGCCAGCGAGGCTCCGGCACTTCCCCAGGACAGGGATGCAGGCCTGGCTGGCACAGAGATCCCGGCTCTTTCCTTCCTAGGCTGCTCCATCCCAGCCCCTTCCAACCACCTCCACCCTCCCTGTGTGTCCCAGCCCCAAAATTTCCTCCCCCCATCACAGGGGATCACTGTGACTGATGCAGAGCATCGTCACCTTCTGGAAATACTGGTTTAAAAAGAGCCTTTTTCCAGGCAGGGGCTTCCTGGGGAGAGCAGGACAAAAGGAGCAGAAGGAGGTCAGGGCCCTGCACGAGAAGAGAAGGACGGGGAGGGACTTCCCTGAGAGGGGGGTAATTAATCACCACAAACTCTGCCCTGCCAAACCAGAGTCCAGCAGTCCCTCTGCTGCCTGCAGACCTGGAGGGGGTCCAGGTCTCATATCAAGGGTTGGTCTCAGGCTCCGGGCTGGGAGGATCTGCTCCGTCCTGCACGACACAGGATGTGGAAATGGCTTCAAGGCTCCATGATGGCTTTTGCAAAAGTGGGACCTGGCTGTCTCTGTGTGGGCCAGCTCCTCTGCCTCACTGCAAGGCTTCCCAGTGTCTCTGAGGTCTGGCTAAAGTGTGCCACCATTCCCAGATATTCCCATAGGATCCACCAGCTGCAGCAACGTATCCTTCCCAGTGTCCCACTGAATGTCCCACTGAACCCTTTAGGGACTCCAAGATGTCTGATGGACAACGGGTCAGCAAGTTCCACCAATCCAGCATTCCTGCAGGGCACCATCCACATGCCCAGGACTGGCAGAAAATGCTTCCTGGGACAATTCCCACCCTGCTTTTCTAGAGATGCAAACCCTTCTGGGATGAAAGTATGAAACCATCTCACAAGATTGCCTGGGGCCATCAGAGCTGTAGGTGTTGAGATAAAAAGCTGCTCCACATCTCATGGGCCCTTCTGTGCTGCAGAGCCCTGCTGCCTCTGCCCCTGCTCCTCCTCCCCTTGTGTCACCGCTGGATCCAGCCATCCCCTGGTGTCCCACCCTGTGTCCCGGACAGGCTGTCGGACATCACATCACACCCTGAACTGGCTGCTCAGCTGGAGAAAAGCCCCATCTCTGGAGCCAGTCCAACCCGGCCTGTCCTCCCCCTCCCTCCCTGGAGCAGAGGCCAGAGCAGGCAGGGTGGGCACGGCCCAGGCTGGGACCCCCCTGCCAGCAGCACGAGCCAACTCCTTGTGTCCCACGGTGGGCAGGGAGCCCAGGTACGATCCCAGATCGAGCTGATTTAGAGCCTATCATGTTTTAAAGCTCCCATTACTGTCACGGCCTCAGCTTTTCCTTCCTTTGTTTTCCAGATGGTATTTTTTCCATCTTATCTTCTTTCATCAAACTCTTGTTTCCTCCTTCTGGAATCACCACATTCCTGATCTATATGCAGATTAAACCCCGGGAACAGATGCTATTGTCAACTTTTATTAGTTTATTGCATTAAGAAAGGACGATATCTTTACAGTCATGATATAAAAGAAGACTCATCCTGAGTCTCATCTCCTGCAAGTGACAGTAGGAAAACAAAGGCTCCTCTGCACCAAAGCCATGGTCACAAATCAGGAGCTGTGCATGGATCCCCAAGACTTTGGGAAGAGCAGAGGGATCCCAGGCATGAGGGGCTGCACCAGGATTCCAGAGCTCAGCACTGAGCTTCCTGGGAGCCTCAGCCCTGGGAGAGATGAACGATGGAGCCACTTGAGCAGTTTGTGTCACCCTCTCCATTTGTGCTTTGCTTAAAGAGCCCTCCTCGAGAGCTGAGCCCCTGTTCTGCCATCAGGGCACGGCTCTCCCCCACGCTTTGCCTCCTCGCTGGCTCTGCATTTCTTATTTACACACAGGCCTCCAGCTGCAGCTCTCATCCTGCAAAAGTCATTCAGTGCTCTGCTCAGAGAGAGATAAGAGAGGCAGGAGAGCTGCCAGCTCCATGAGGAGGGAAGGGAGGGAAGGTACCCACAGCCTTTCTTGCCTCATGCTCGTTGGGAACTTGAACTTGGCTCCCTGGGCCAAGGGAAAACACCTCCAACCAATGGAGCATTTGGTATTTGCTGGACACTTGGACTGGAGGGTTGTGGTGAGTCCCTTCCAGATGACAATAGAGTCCTTCTCCTTCTCCTTCTCCTTCTCCTTCTCCTTCTCCTTCTCCTTCTCCTTCTCCTTCTCCTTTTCCCTTCCCATCCCACAGGGATGTGGCAGTGCTGGTTCCAGGACAGACCTGTGCCCCTCTGCAGCTCCTTCCTGCCATTCTGCCGTCACCCTCCAGCCCTCCCCACATCTCTGCTCCCTCTCTGACCCCCTTGCCGCGGCCTGACAAGCTGTGGTGGTTGGAAAGGAGCAGGGACTCTGGAAAAATGCACATGTGGGGTGCAGGAGAGGGAAGCAGGAGTGGGGCAGGCATCAGAGCACTCGCAGAGATGCTTCCCCTGCTGGAATCCATTTATTTTCCCAGTCCCTGCTGGGATGTGCCGGGCTCTGGGAGCACCCACTCCTCACAGGTGGTGTTCTGAAGCTCTGCAGCCCTGGGGTCTCTGCCTTGTCCCTCTTGCCCTGAGTCCCAGTGATGGACACTGAACAAATCCCCATCAGACCCTCCAGCTCCCCCCTCAAGAGAGTTTAAAAAGTGCCAACAGAGCAATTTCCTGCTGCTTGCAGGGAGCAAACCCAAGTGAAAGCAGAGCAGAGGGGATGTAGGAGAAGCAGAGCAGAGGGAATGGAGGAGAAACTGGGCTAAGCTGCGCTTTCGGGAGCAGCCGGGTTTACGTTGGATGTGTTTTCCTGGCAGCCATCCCGGAGCCTCTGCTGTGCCAGGGCTGCTGGGGAGGGGAAGCTGGGGGTCACGGGGGAGCTGGGGGGGCTCCGGGGAATCGCTGCTCCCTCTCCCTGCCGGCATGGAACTGGGTTAATGGGACAGGTATTTTTAGGGCTGACTGGCCAAGCCGGTGCTGCTGCCTGTGCTTAACCTGGAGGCCGCATAAAGCAGGGGAAGCAGAGCTTTCCCAGAAATGAGATTTTCTTCCAAGCACTCATCTTTATACTCGCATTTCCCAGCCCTGTGCTGGGAGTGGGGCACCCACCCATCTCCCCCCTTTATCCTCACATTTTACTGTGTCACAGCAGCTCAGTGCAAAGACAAATTACAGTCCCAGATGGACTCTGTGTCTGTCCCAGCCTGGGAGCAGTTGGCTCACAGAGTGCCTCTTCCCCCCACCCCCTGAGCCAACCTCAGCTTCGGGGAGATTATTTGACTCCTGAATTGTTCCAGGCACTGCAGTCCCAGCCCCGGTGCTGCCAGTGACCACAGGGCACAGCAGCTCCTGCAGGTGAGGCTGCAGCTCCCTGACATGCATGGAAACACTTAACTCCATTACCCAGGCACTTCCACGCTCGCTGGGCTGCAGCTGAAGCAGAGCAGCTTCAGCAGGGAAGCACCGAAGGCAACTTCTTGTCAGTGTGATTTGAAGTGACACTTCCCTTCCTTCCCGGCAGCTCTGAGAGACCTCCCGCTCTCCACAGCTCTGCTTTGGTCCTCGGGTTTTATCTCCCGAAATTCCCTCGTGCAGCAGTGCTGGTGGGTGTGATTCAGCCTGCTCTCAGCTCGAGTGGCCTCACAGTGACAGGAAAAAAAAAAAAAAGGAAAAGAGGACACAGCGATCCCTGTCAGCGGTGACATGAGGCTGTCTCTGCAAGTGGCTGATGTCATCCATCCCCCTTCCCAAGGAAGCATCTCCCTGGGCAGGACAGCACGAGCACAGCTGTCCCATGGAGCACAGGGACCAGAGGGGCTCTGTCACTGTCCCCTGTCCCCTGCCCAGCCCTCAGTGCTCAGGGAACTGCTCCATCCCCAGCTCTGCTGAGGGTCTCCTCAGGGACCACGTCCTGCACCTGCAATTTCTTGGCTTGTGCAACCTGCACTCCAGGCATGTTTACATGAATTCCAATTGGAATCTGCATTCCAGCACGGACTGAAGCCTTGCCTTGCACCCAAAGCCTTTGGTTTCCTTTTCCTTTCTCTTTTCCCCTCCTTTTCCCACCCTTGTTGAGCTCCATCCCGGTGTCCTGGCTGGGGCTGGCAGGCACGAGGGAGGTGACAGGAACCTGTGGCAGGCTGGGAACAGCCACTGGCTCCTGGGCACAGCTGGGATGGGAGCTGGATCCCAGTTATTGATTGCAGGGATGCCGGGGATTTGGAACAGGCTGGATTGAATAATGGCTTGTAATTTGGGCCAGGTTTTGCAAACACATTGATGAATATCCAGAAAAGAAAAAAGGTGCACAAGCTCTGTGGAGATTCCTGGGAGGAGGCAGAGCAGGGCTGTGTCTCCATGAGCTCCTGGGCTGTGTTCTCCCGGGGCAGCTCCTCACAGCAGCCACCAGCTCAGCAAATCCCAGCTGGATTTGGGAAGGGCTCAGGGCTGGGAGCTTTTTGCACCTCTCATCAGCCAACTGGCGCATAACTGCTTCCCACAACTGCTTCCCAGCCTCCCTGGCTTCCCTGGAGCAAGGTTTGAGGCTTGATCCTGATGCTCCAATGGACAGTTCTTTCCCTTCCTAAAAGACAGAGCCCAGGCTGGCCCCAAGCAGCCCCAACACACCGATCTTCCTCTCCCTTTGCATTTTCCCTGTGCTTTTCCCCTCTTCTGCATCCTCTGAGGTCTCTACATCCACAAAACAGGAAGATCACGAGCAGAGAGGCAGTGCTGGGCTGGTTTGGGGTGTTTGGTTTTGCACCACAGCAAGGCTGGAGGTGCTCAGGTACAGGGGGACAAGGAACATCGCTGAGGGACCCCACTCGCTCCCTCTGGAGCTGGGGGGGCTCCCGGCTGCGTGCTGGGGGAGGGAGGGAGGGTTTCAAAGGAACTCATCCCAAGGCCACATCTGCTGCATGTGTTTAAAACAACTCATTAAAGTTCCTGAAAGGCCTAAAAAATGAGTAATTCTCTAAATGAGGGAGGCTATAATAGCCTCTAACAAGCTGTAATCGGAGGCTGGTGAGCACCTCCGGAGCTCATGGGCTGGGGGGGCCCCCCCGCCCCCAAAAACACGGGGATGGAACACGGGACCACGGGGGTGGACAAGGGCACGGGCAGGGAGGGTGCCTGGCATGAAAACGTGGGGAGAGGGGAAATAACAGCCAGGAACAAACAGATTTCAAGGGAAACAGCAAAGACTCCAGGAGATGTATGGGAGGAACTGGGCTCTGGCTGTAGTGGGGGAACCACACCGCCCCCCCAGGGCTGGGTTTGTCCTGCTCTTCTGGGCAGGGGGGAGCTTCTCCTTTCCTTCCAGCAGAAAATACCAAGGCACAGGAGTCCAGCAGGGAGGAGGAGGTAAAATAGCCCAGGGAAATCTTGGGGAGCTTGTGCACAGTCCCCACAGCTCCAGGGGAGTTGGGATGGTGGGAGCTCCTCATCCCCCACTGTCTCTCCACATCCTGTGGCCAGGATGGAGGCCAGCCCATGGTGGCAAGGGGGGCACCGCTCTGTGGGGGTGCTGCAGTTGTCTTCCAGCTGGATCTGGTGCTTTGAAAATTGTCAGAATTGCTTTTCCTTCTCCACCAACTCCATGTCAGCACACGCCGCCCCTTCCCCGAACACCTCCTGCTGCCGCAGCGCCGGCATCGGCCTCGGCTGGGGATGGAGCCACCAGCCTGCACCAGGCCTGCGCTGTCTTCCCACTGCCAGCGAGCAGATGACATTTCCCTGGGCTCCCAAAGAACTGGAGCACATTGGAAATTCAGGATTCAAGATGTTCAGCTCTTGCGAACAGCTCACGCTTCTATACTGGGAGATGATGCACCAGGCTCCTGGCACAGCTCCGGGCTCTGACATCATGGAGGGACATCACTCATGGAGCTGTGCCTCAGCCCGAGCCACGGCCCACACACTCCTCTGGGGCTGCTGTGTCCTTGGGGTGAGGATATTCCCAGTAGGGAGGGGATTTGGGGTGGGAATTGGGGTCTGGTGCAGCCTCTGCCTGCCCAAAGCTAATGTCACCTTTGAGAAGGAGGATCCAGGGGGATGCACAGAAGGAGATGCAAAGGACAATCAGAGATGTGTTCCTGGCAGGTCTGGAGATATTTCACATCTTCTTCTTTGTTTCTTAAAGCTCCAGGCCCTGGAAAAGCAGGTCCAAAATGAAGATTTTGTTGAAAAACAACCTCGTGGCCACAGGGAAAGAAAACACCAGGAACAGGAGTGAGGTGTCCCCAGAGCACCCTGGAGGGTGGGGCCAGAGCCCCATCAGCCTTGCTCCATCTCCTGAGAAGCACACTGGGATTTGTCCCAAACTGTTTCTGGGTGGGCCTTGACTTCCAATCTCTCAGGTTGTCATCAGGGTGTTATTAAACAAAATCATTTAACCGTACCTGGGGTGGCCCTGCTCCCTTGGGAGTGTTACTGCAGGCTGGGCCCCTCTGGATTTCTTTCCTCTGCCTGAGGTCACCCATGCCTGAAATAGGACCCCTGGGTGATCGGATGTGTCCCAGCAGACTTCAGGGCTGCTGAGGTTGTGAGCTCCTCCAGGAGCTCCTGCAGTGCTCCCCTCTGGAGCAGGCACCGTGCTTGGATGCGATCCTTAGAAGCTGGCACTCCGGAGGCATGGCGGGGTACAGGCTGATGTCACTGCTGCTGTCAGGGCGCAGGTTTATTTATCCAAATGTCATAATTAATTTCCAGTCACTCATCCAAGTGTCCTGTTCAAGAGGAAGGTCGGGGAGAGAGGAAAGGAAATGCGAGAGAAACAGGAGAGGCTGTGAGAGCCACCCTGGCCTGTCCACAGGAAGGAAGGAAGGAAGGAAGGAAGGAAGGAAGGAAGGAAGGAAGGAAGGAAGGAAGGATTTCTTTGCCCTTCCTGCTCTCACCTTGGATTAGCGCTACCCCAGGAGGTGTGAACAGGGCTGGGGTATAAAGAGGAGGTGATGTCCTGGATCTGGGAATGTGGGGAGCACCCATCTGGGGACACCCTGGAGGGCTCACAGCCTATCCATGAGATTGTGATTTTGGTATTCCCAAGTCTTTGGGCTCCAATGCTAACTGGAGCCTTGGACCAGCTCTTTACCCAGAGGCAAGTTTCTCTGGAAACCAGGGAATGGGGGAAAATCCTCCCACCTCCCAGCTGCCCGCATGGCTCATGGCTCCAGAGCTGCCTTCCTCCCCCTCTCACACCTCCCTCCATTTCTGCAAGGCCCTGGGAGATGTTAGATCATTTTTCCAGCTCCTCCAGGTGTCCATAAAATTAGCTGCAGATTCTTCCACGGAAAGGGAAGCAGCAGTGAGGAGGAAACCTGAATCCACAGTGGTGCCCCCTCCCCATGGTTTTCCTGGGGAAGAAGAGCAGCTCTGTGGATGGCAGGAGCACCCAGGGCTGTGCCAGGGGCTCACCCCAGTGGGAGACCCTGGGGATGGGAAACAGCTCCCACCTTCACCCATGAACACCCAGTACCAGTGTCCCCATTTGGCTCTTGCTCCTGTTTCACTGGAAGCCACCACTCTATGGGGAGAAGAGAGGATGGGGAAACCTTCAGCTCTGGCCAGAGGTGCAGTGCTGGCCCAGAGAACCCCTGGCAGAGGCTGTGCTCTGCAGGACATCACTGTCCCTGTCCCTGTGCCTGTCCCTGTCCCTGTCCCTGTCCCTGTCCCTGTCCCTGTCCCTGTCCCTGTGCCTGTCCCTGCAGGGAGCATTCCGGGCGGCCGTGCTGGCTCTGTGCTTGTGGAGCGTGAAGCCGTCAGGGCTGGAGAGAGCAAACAGCTCCATCAGGCACAGGGAGAGGGATGGTTTGAGGATGAGGTGGTGGCCAGCAGCAGGTCTGCCCTGGATCTTCATCACGTCTGGAATGTCAGAAATCTGCCGGAGAGACGGACAGGGCTGGGGCAGGTGGAGATGCTGGGGTGCAGAAGGAAGGGGGTGCAGAAGCCAGAGCCAATTCCTTCTCTTCTTCTGTTTCCTTTTTGTGCAGGCAGGAATGATCTCATGTTTTGTCTAATCTAAATTCTGTCAAGCAAGCAGGGAGCAGAAAAAAAGAGACGGAAAGCGAGCAAGGGAAAGCTGCACAGTTAATAAAAATCTGCCAGACACATGTTCCCTGAGTCCAGGGAGGGGAGGGGGAGCCGGGATGTACAGAGCCTTGGGAGAGAAGGGGAAGGAGGGCAGGGGTCTGTGAACCCCCTGTGCTGAGATTCATCCTCTCCTTCACCTGGTGAGAGCTTTTCAGCCAAGGCACGGCCACCCCGGGGCTCCCTGTCACAACCTGGCTGGGCTCACTGGTGGCTGCCACTTGGGTTGGTGGCCACAGGCCCCTGTGTCCCTTTACCTGTGTCTCCAATGCCTCCCAAGGTCATTGGGAAGGAAAGAGGGAATGCCAAACACACCAGCAGCTTCCCTTCCTTCCTTCACATGGCACATTGGCTCTGTGCTGTCTCACTCACTAAATCACACGGAGCGGGACAGACGCTCCCTCGGACGTGCGTGTGGAGGGAGCCTGAGGGAAGGCTCAGAAAAGCCTTTGCTTTTCATTCTCATCCTCCAAAAAGCTTTTCTCACCTGATAGATTTCACCGGCTTTTGTTTTCCTTCACACAGCATCCGCACGTGGAGGAGCGCGGGGCTGTGGGAGGCACGGCCGGGAGGAGCAGCGTGGCCCGGGGGCACGGCTGGAGCCACTGACACCGCCACAAGGGGTGGCTTTGCTTTGAAATGTGGCTTTTCTCAGCCAGAGCTGTTCCTCTGCTGGCGACAGAGGCGTTTGTGCCAGCAAAAAAAGGGGGAGGTGTTATAGGGGTAGGAAGGGGAGGCTGGAGGTGGGAGCAGCCCAGCTTGTCCCCACTGCTGGCTCGTGGTGGCAAATGCTTGTCACATTGTCTTCGTGTCACATCCATGCTCAGCTGCCAGCATGACAACTTCCCAGGGGAGAGGAGTCCTTGCCAGTGTCCCTGTCAGAGTCCCTGCCAGGCTGTCTTTGGCACGGTGTGCTCTGGTTCATCCATGTTGCCTCACCATGGGGTTGGGTGGCTCCAGTGTCCCAGCAGAATCCCCAGCAGGACCATTCAGAGGTGGCCTCTCCGCTGGTGTCTCCAGGAGATCATGGGATGGGAGCTGCTTCCAGGTTTTTGGTACCCAGCTGCTGCTTGGTGCCAGCTTTGGTTGGCACCTCCTGCAGGTGCCCATCCTAGATGTGTCCAGGGATGCTCTGTGTCCCCCAGGGATGTTCCTCCATCCTCCCCACAGCGACATAGCCCCAGGGGGGCTGTGAGGGGATGGGGTGTGAGTGGCCTGAAGGGAACAATTCGGTCCCACAGAGCACGGGGGGAGCAGAGATGGAGACCAGGGAGTGCAAGGGAAGAGCTCTGAGCTCTGATCGAGGTCTCCAAATGAGGATCCTGAAATACATTCCCAAGCCACAGAAACCACACTGGAAAATTGGCCTCGGGTTCCGTGCTGCCAGGGCTGGAGAGGGGGCTCGGCAGAGCCCAGATGGGGCCTCTTGGTGTCGATTAACAAAACAAACAAACAGCGTTGCCCTAATGAGCTCCGGCTCCGAGGGGAGGAGGGGACTGGGACCGGCTGCCACCGCTGCCATGTGCGCTGGCTCCGGGGGCCCGGCCCCGCAGTCGGGCAGTGCCCGTGGCCCTTCCCGGGATGACATTGCCTGGATCCCACAGCATGGCCTGCAGGCACCGGGGATGCCACCAGCATCTTCCTGCGCATGGTTTGGCCTCTCACATTCCTGTTGTTTTACCGCAGGACTAAGTGTTCAAGCCCAGCCTGTGTCCCTCTGGGATGGATCTTTCACAGCACATTTCCAAGAGGGGACACGGATTTTGTCCCGTGCTGGCACTGGGGCCCTGGTGGCTCCGCCCGGGTGTCCCCACAGGGGTGAGCTCTGTGCTACCCTGGGGGTGGAGGGGCAGCCCTGCCCTTCCACCCCGGAGACAGGCAGGACTCAGACCAGCATTGGGCTGCTTGTAATAAAATCCCAGTGCTTGTAAAACCGCTTTCAAGTGAGACCCCAGATGGCATTTTCCCCATTCCGCCTGCCTGCAGCAGTGACGGAGCCAGACCTGTGGTAACTGAGCTGGGGCTCCACTCCAGGGGCTTTTCCCCACTCCCTCTTCACCTTCTTCCCACCTCCGGGGTCCATCGAAGCTCCCAGTTAACTGCTGGTGCTGGGAGAGACCCCACCCCCAGCAGGGACCCTCTGATCCTGCCATGGGGAGCAGGCGGGGAGCACAAACCACCCTGGTCCTCAGCACCTCTCCAAGTCCTCAGTGATGTCAAAGGTCCCTTGCAACCCAGCCACTTTGTGATTCCATGGTTCTCATCACCACAGGCTTTCACACGGTTTGTGCGCACCCAAGACATGAACACGCGACACAAGAGGCACAAAAGCTCGAGACAGAGATGGATGCTGGTGCCAAGGTCCAGCTGATTTTCCATCATACTTATTTACAGCACCCTGGGTGTATCCCTGGATCTCACCCATGCTCCGAACATCCTGGTTTTCCTGCTGTTGTCCTGGAACACAAGGTGGCTTCAGGGGCCTGGTGTGCTGGGGCAGTAATGAAACCCGTCTGGGAGCAATCGCTTCTTTATCTCCCCACTCCGTGTTCCTGAGGACCACATTTTTTAATTTGTGTTGGATAAACAGTATGGGATTGTGTACGCAAAGAAGCTCTAATTATCCCCTCGGGTTGTGTTTCCTTAAAGGAAATGAACTGGGCATGGTGTTCCCTCTGGAGAGGCGCACCGGAGCAATCGCTTCCAGATTTCTCCCAGTGCCACGAGAATCCTCAGCTCCGGCAGCCCCCAGGAGAGCAGAGGGTGCTGTGTGCTCTCCTGGGGGCTGCATCCATGGACACAGGGGGCCTTCCTGCAGGAATAAACTCACAAATAAATTGTGGGGGCCTCCAGCACAGCGGGGGCCATCCGGTCTGGGAAGGAGACCTGAGCCTTTGGAAGGAGACCAGAGCCTTGGGAAGGAGTTTGGAACCTTGTGCAGCAGGGGAGTGGATCAGGCACTTGGAGCTGCCCTCCCCAGCAGCCTGGGGCACCCCTGGCTTTGCTCCCCTTTCCTGCAGATTCGATCCCCCCGCACAGCTCTGCTCCATGTCACAGAATCCTGGAGTGGTTTGAATTGGAAGGGGCCTTAAAGATCACCCAGTTCCAGCCCCTGCCATGGACAGGGACATCTTCCACTATCCCAGGGTGCTCCAAGCCCCATCCAACCTGGTCCTCTACACTTCCAGGAATGGGGCAGCCACAGCTTCTCTGGGCACCCTGGGCCAGGGCTTCACAATCTTCACAGGGTGAATTCCTTCAGGGAAGGATTCCTTCCCAATATCCCATCTAACTCTGCCCTCTGGCAGTGGGAAACCACTCCCCCTCATCCTGTCTCTCCAGGCCCTTGTCCCAAGTCCCTCTCCAGCTCTCCTGGAGCTCTTGCTGCTGCAGAAATGCCACCTCGTGTCCCCACAGAGCCCAGGTTCTCTGGGCAGCTCCTAAAGTCAGAACTGCTCCGAGATAACCCATAGGCATCATCTGCCCATATGAGGGATCTGATCCATGAATCCCCAGTATTTATCCCGCTCCACGACACTCACCAATCTCTATTTACACTGCTGACAGCAGCTCTGGGCTATTTTTAGGCTTTATTGCTGATTGTATCATCAATGTTCTGGGCAGTTAACTTGGCAGCAGGGGAGTAAATTCCAGGGGCTTCAACCCTCTGGGGGCCTGACATCCAACCCTACTTACGGAGAGTGGAATCCAGGGTGGATCCTCCTCTTATCCAGTGGCTCCATGGATCATCTCGTAATTGCACTGATGGGCAGCTGGGGTTGGCACCAGTGCCCAGGGAGGGCTCTGAGCCCCCTGAGCCTCCCGAGCTCACTGCCCTTCCCAGGAGTTGGCTTTTATCGTTCCTGGACCGGGAGCCAGTTGCTCCATTGACATCAGCATCCATTGACATCAGGCAGAGCCAGAGCTGGGATTCTGTGAGGGACACAGCAGGTCCAGGGGTTGGAATGAGCCCAGATTGGATAGGGAGGACACAGAGTTTGGGGGGGGGGATCCCAGAGTTTTGGGGGTTTGTGCAGGAGCTGGGTGGAATGATAGACTGCCTGGCAGTGCTGTGAGATCCCTCTGGTGTGTGAGGAAGACGAAGTGGGCCACACATGGATCCAGAGTGGATGGGTGTGGATGGGAAATGGGGGGATGTTGGCCCCTCGCTGTCCCCAGCCCCCCCAAACCCCCTCCTTTGTTAGCAAACTGCAGTGAGGGGCCACGGCTGTCCCAGTGTAACCCAAACCCATTCCTGGGGCTCACTCGCTGGGAACCGGCTCTGCCGAAGGATTTAAATTCAATTTGTTTTATTGAAGTTTCTTTATTTTCCCCCAACCAATGCATCAAACTCTCACTTTACCGAGATCAGCTGCTCTCGGCCTTCCCTGACACCCCCCCCTCTGCTCCCCCTCCTTCACCCCCCACATCCCACTGTCTGGATGAGCCTCTAATTCTTTCTCCTCTTTCAAGCCCACCAACGCTTCCTGCGGTATGAGCCGTAGAAATGCCATGAATTTCCTTTGTGTTCCTGCATGAAAAAGGCGGCGGGGGGAAGGAGGAAAAGCACAGCGCGTGGCAGCGCTCGGGCTGACAATAATCTCTGCGGTTTTTCTCCCAGCCCCAAGTTTATCCCTGTGCAATTCAGCGTAGGAAAGCTAATAACGATGTGTCAGGAAGAGCTGATGGATATTTGCAGAGTTGAGCAGCGGGGCCAGCGCTGCTCCTGCTCTCCCACCCAGCGCTTAGTCGGGGCTGAAGGCTCCGGCCCTTTCATGCTTTTTAATATTAGTGATTTATAGGGGCGGTGTCTTTTATTTTTGAGGTTTGTTTCATTCCCCCTCCTGCCCCAAAAACCCCAGATCCCTGCCTTGATTGCACCTTGATGGCAGTTCCATCCTGCCAGAGTCTGCATGGGGACAGAGCCCAGCACCCTGCAGGGACCCAGCCCAGTGGCACCAGGACGTCTCACCTGGCCCCAGCCCAGTGCTGGGGCTGCTCCCATTCCCAGCTCCGTTGACCAAACTGGGTGACATCACACAATGGGCAGTGTCCAGGCAAGCCAGGCCCCGTTATCCTGCTGCTCCTGCATTCCTGAGCATGGCTGGGCTCTGGGATGGCCCATGGCCCTGCCTGGACTGGTGGCCCTGCAGATCTGCCAGTGCTGGGACCCAGCTGTGGGAAGGGTGGGGAGGTGTGTGGCTGCCAGAGGTTGGACATTCTCATTTTCCCTCTCTCATTTACAGGTCCCTGTGCAGGAGGGGCCCAGCCTGGGGCTGTGGCACCCAGTGTCCCCAGGCATGGGGACATCGCTGGCCTGCCTGTCCCCAGAGGTAGAAAGATCTGTGAGTCCCCCACGGCTGCACTGCAGAGGGGACAGAGCTGCCCTGTCCTTCCAGAGGTACTGAGATTTCCAGGGATATGAACTGTCTAGAGGAGATAATCCAGGAGCTGCCCTTGTCTCCCAGACCTCCCTTCCCACTGCGACAACTCTCCGGACAGGACGGGACATTCCTCCCACCAGGGACAGGGAGGGTGCTGGGGCTGAGTCCTCCCTGTTCCAGCAGCTCCTACAGGCATTCCCAGAGCTGCAGTGGGAAAGTCAGGCTGGCTCGCGAGGTTTCAAGAGCTGCTCCCAGTTTCTAATATTTTAAAGGATTTGTCTACAACATTTATTTATTTGGGTTCCTTAAATCAGTGGAGGGAATTGCCTGAGGCTCACAAGAGTTCCCAGAGCTCCTGGCTGGCATCAGACAGGGGTGAGGGAAAACACAAACCTATTAGAGCAGAAGAAAATAAAGAAGACAAAGGATTAAATTGCTGCTTTCACTACCTGTGACCTCCGAGTCACAAATAACGGGGACAAGGTAATGAAATCTTTGGACTGAGCACAGCATCTTCTGCTGTTCCAGGATTTTGACTGTACTGGCAGCAGCTCAGGCCTTACACCTCACAGATGGCTTGTTCTGGGGAGATTCCCAAGTTACATCTTCCCTCTCTGCCTTTTCATACAAAATGGGACCATCTGTCTCTTCCTCCTCCCATTTTCCCTCTCTGTGCTCGCTGCACATCCAGGGCCCTTCTTCCCCGGAGTTTCTTGGGGAGCACCATCGGGCTCTGACCTCGCCCAGCTCCTGCTGGCCACGGTGACCCCTGGGCTCTCCCCACCTTTGCAGGGGTTGCAGTAATTCCTAAATCATCAAGCATGAGAAATATCTCACATTAAGTGTACAAACCCTGCAGGGTTCTGCTGTTGGTCCCTGCAGGGATCTCCCGTGTCACACCGACTGCACACGCTGCACCTGGCTGCTCATTTTGGGGATTGCCATTACAAGGAACTTCTGTTTTCCTGTTTATTTGTCCCCAGACTGCTGTGGCACATGTCCCTGGGCACTGGCATGCGCCGTTCACACAGTTTCAAGGGGATTGGGAGGGACCAAAGTGGGGTCACCTGCTCCTTTTTGAGTCGAGTGCTGAGGGTTGCACACACATCTGTGGACAGAATTCTGTGTTATCCACAGCCTGGCACAGCTGTGCACTGGTGCTTGAGAGGGTCCAAGGTGAGCCCCTGCCTTATCACACCTGCCTTATCACACCTGCATCCCTTCATGGGATCACCCCGTGTGGGATGTGTGCGTCTCATCGGATCACCCCGTGTGGGATGGTGTGTCCTGCCCAGGGTGTGGGTGGAGCTGCGAGGTGACGGAATAGGAGAAGTCACCGGTGGTGTGTGGTGTGTGGTGTGTGTTTTTGTGGGGAAGGACTGAAGGAGGGTGAGAAGGATGAGGGGGCAGGATTGCCCCGAATCACCCCAGCCCAGCCCAGCCCCCCATGGCAGCAGCTTTTCCCCCTGCCCTTCTCCAGCCGTGCCCTGCCAAGGTGAAAACCTGGTTATTTCCTCAGGGGAGAACCCACAACTTCCCCAGCTCTGGGCTCTTCTGCTTGATTATCCCACTGCCTGCGCCCGCCACTCGCCGTGGAGAGTCCCCGCACTGGAGCTGCAGAAACAATTATGTTTTCATTACCAAAGCAAATTAAGGCGCTTGCTTAATCGAGTTTATTAAATACCAGTGAAGTCCCTGGGTAAATGGATGGCAAAGCAGCTTCCTGTGCTCGGCTCGGGGAGGAAACAGAAATGTAATCAAGGCGAGGGCTCGCAGGGCTGGGCTGGGCTGGGTTGGGTGGGCACCGGCCCGGTTCCCGTGGGATGTGCCCGTTCCTGGAGAGCGCTGGCCCGGCTCTGGGACCCTATTGGGGTTCTCTGCCCCCGGGCCCCCTCCTGCCACAGGACACCCCCGCAAAGCTGGGGGGCTCAGCAGGAGCAGCGTGGGGCAGCTGGAGGGGGACCCCGTTTCTCCTCGGGATCAGCAGTTTTCCTCTCTCTCCCCTTGCAGCCTTTGGCGGGTTATTTTTAGCTCCCTTATTTCCCTCAGGCCAACTTTTCTGTAACATTTCATCCCTTTCTCCGTGTTTCTGGTTGTTATTTTCCTCCTTCAAGCCGCCTTCTCCTGCAGAGCTCCATCTGCCTTTCCCCCTCTCCAGCCTCTGTGGGATGAGGGGTGAGAACTGGGAGCAGGGCTGGGGCTGGGGCTGGGCTGGGCAGGCGCTGAGCCAGGCTGCCAGCAGGGAAGGGCTCCTGGGGCGGGATTTTGGGAAGCTCTCCCAACGTTGCCAAAGGGATGCACCGAGGTCAGGCGGGAGGAGCTGGAAATCCCCTGGCAGAGCCCCAGAGAGCGGCTGCTGTGCTCCAGCAGTTCTGCCAGGCGGCAGAGAGGAGAGGTGAGGGAGGCTCAAGGAACCCCAAATTTGCAGCTGATTCCCTGCACTCTTCACCAGGAGTGGTCCCTGGCTATGACAAAGGGATTTTCCCCATGCCAAGACCTCCTGCGGGAGAGTGAAGGCTGTGGAGAGGAGCTTGAGAGAGCCACACGTCCCCTGGGGCCCACAGGTCCTTGTCAGCAGGGTGACTCAGGTGCTGGGTGTCCTCCTGTGCTCCCCTGGTCTCTGTCTCAGGGCAGACTGGTGGCACTGAGGCACTGGGGAGCTCCCCAGGTGTTATTTGTCTTTGAACCTTCCTGTGCCACACAGATGAATGGATTCTAACAGACCAAACCTGGCTTATTAAAAGAAAAGATAACCAAAATGTCAGGGCTGATTTGAAATGGAAAACAGGGTCTGGGAAAGAAAAAATAAAAAGTCTAGACTGTTTTCTCTTGAAGTGCATCAGGGGACCAGGCATGGCCTCTTCCCAGCTTCTCTTTGTCCTTCCTTCCTTTTCCTCCAAAGCGCTTCTGAAGTCTTCACTGCTCCTCGTGCGGGTCCGTCCCTCCCCAGCACAGCTCGGGCGGCAGCGGGGCCAGGGGAGGGGGCTCTGTGGGGGTCTGTGCCCTGAGCTTGTGCCCAGAGGTGGGCAGAGGATGGGGCATGCCCGTGCCATCCCCTCCTCCTCCCCAGGTGGGGAAAAGCAGGTGAGCTGTGGAGCTGCAGCCCCGTGCCCAGCACCAGCCCTCTGTCACATCCCTGCCACGGCCCCGCCGCCTTTGTCCCACCCGGGGATGGGGAGCCCGGACTTTCTCCTTCAGCACTCATTTCTCTTCCTTCTGTCAGCGCTGTGGGACCTCGGAGGACTCGGGGAGAGGTTTTGGATCTCTCCACTTGCTCTCCCGAGGGCTGGTGCTCCAACACCGGCAGCACCAGCCCCTGAGAACCCTGGGCATCTCTGAGCACCTGAGCCCTGGGGACAGCTCCCAGCGCTGGATTTGGGACATCTCCCGGCCCTGGCATCGCCCCAGAGCCCAGCAGTGCCTCCGCCCCTCGCAGCCCCAGGAGGGGAGGGGGATCCGTGCCTCCAGCTGCTCCCTGGTGGTTCCCATCCCCTCCTCCCCTGCCGACCCCACACCTGGGATTCGCCACACCTGGGACACCGCACACCAAATCACCCCAGAGAGAAACTGAGGAGGTTGTGATGGCTTGGATTGAGCAGCAAACCCAGTTTATTCATAAACCAGGATATTCATATTTTATAACGTGAAATCTGTGCTTGCTCTGCGAGGGCCTGGGAGCTTGGTGCCTTTCAAGCTCCTGAATAGCAAAATAAGGCTTGAAAGGGAACACTGCTGGGATATTTTCCATCATTTAAAGCAGGGGGTTTAATTCTTTCTGTTTCCATCTCTCTTTCCTTTCCCTTCGCTCCCTCTCTTCTCTTCCCTCAGTCTCCAGTGAGGATGTTCCAAGGAGGCCACCAGCTTTAGGGCCGGGGCGAGTGGGGGTCACACTGAACGGTGGGGGCTGGAAGGTGAATCCTCATGACTGGGAGTCACTTGTGGGGGCTCCCTGCGCTTGGAAAGAGCAAAGATTCCAGGAGGCAGCCGGTGTCACCGGCAGCATGTGCGCAGGGTCACCTCCGGGGCATGGGGGGCCGGGGGACGCTCTGGGGTCCTTGTCCTGCGCAGCCCCGCGGTCCCTGCGGGTTGGGGAGATAGAAGTGCTGATGGCGCGACCGGGGGGTACCGAGACCGGGGGGTACCG
>WEZZ01008229.1:69737-100256 GCA_013400585.1 Chloropsis cyanopogon | reverse complement strand
AAGGGAAGGGAAGGGAAGGGAAGGGAAGGGAAGGGAAGGGAAGGGAAGGGAAGGGAAGGGGTTAGTCCTGAGGTGTGAGGCAGGAGAAGCACAGCTGACCTGACTCTTACAGGTGTCACAGCTGGAAAGTCTGTCCTGCTTTGATGGTATCACCATTTGTGCCACTCGCCCAGACCAACACTACCGGGACTCCGAAATGCCTCCGGAATGCAGCAGTGCTGGGATGCTCTGTGGGAAGTGGAATCACAGCAGAGACAGTGGAAATCAAAGTGGAGGGATTGGGAAATGACCTGTCCTGGCCTTCCACTGAGGCTCGAGCCAAAGATGGGCTCCAGAAGGATCTCTCTGGGTCAGTGACTCTGGTATCTGCACTTCAGGATTTGTTTGCACCTTCCTAGCAGGCACAGGACCCCTATCCCAGGGACACGGCTCACCCCACCCGAGCTGGGAGCAGTGGGAAGGGAAGCTGACAGGGTATTAAATGACTCTCCAGTCAGGTTTGTTTAGAAGCTTTTAGTTTGAAGGAAATTTTTTTTTTTTTTGAGGAAGGGTTGAATTTCAGCCCAAAGCCCATTAGTAAATGTCCTTGGATCTTACACTGAGCTGGTTTGTTTTGCAGAGTGTCCACAAGGACTGATACCAAAACAAGTCACTGTCAGCCAAGGCCAGTGAGGTCAGGAGGGGATGAGAAGGGATGTGCTGGATCTACCACAGTGATGCTGGCTGTGTCCAGACTTGGTGGCTTAGGCTGCCCAGAGCAGCTGTGGCTGCCCCTGGATCCCTGGAAGTGTCCAAGGCCAGGTTGGACAGGGCTTGGAGCAACCTGGGATCGCAGAAGTTGTTGCTGCCCATGGCAGGGAGTGGGGCTGGATGGGCTTTAAGGTCCCTTCCAACCCAAACCAGTCTGTGATTCCATGACTTGAGGACATGCTGGTTTTCCATGTGTGTCTGTGCTTGGTGAATGAGGAATGAGACAGATCCTGCTCTCCTGCTGGGGGACTCTGCAGCCCTGGGGAAGCGAGGAGCACCTGCTCCCCACAGTCACGCATGGGAGGGATTGGCAGAGTTAGCTCAGCTTTGAAGTCAACTCGTCAGCACAATTCCAGGTGTGGAATGGGTTCACGGGGGAAACTCAAGAAAATAAACAGCTGGGTGAGAGCAGCCAGCAAAATAAACCCACCAGAGCTCTGTGTGGGGCTTTGCTGGAGCGGCTGATGAGCTCACGGAGCAGTGCCAGCACAGGGAACAAATCCCGTGGCCCTGGTGTGAGTGGGAGAGGGCTCAGCTCAGCTCCTGGGGAGCAGGTGGTGACTCTGGAGTTCCCTCTCCGTGAGCTGGGGACGGATCACCACGCCCTGTCACAGCCAGGACACGGTGCCTGGGCAGGGACGCGGCTGCGCCGAAGAGCCCGTCGGATCTTCCTTTGAATTCAAGGGAATTCAGACGCGGCTTTGAGGGTCCAACGGGAAGAAGAAAAGAGAGGAAGAAAAAAGGAGGTGAGTGTAAGAAGTTGGGTGTTTCTATAGCAGCAGCAGCAGCACCCCGTGCGCGGCGCCGGGAGCAGGTGGGAGCGCCCGTCACTCAGCACAGCGTGGTGACAGAGCTGGCAGCGCCTGATAAGAGCTGCTGCCTCCTCGGCTGGGGTCCCACCAGCTCTGCCGATGGATCCCTTCCCTGGGAAGCTGCTGGAGATGGTGGGGGAGGAGGAAAGCACAGGCTCAGGGAACCTCGGAGAGCAGGGGGAGGCAGCGCCGGGTGGCACCAAGGGGACAAAACCCGGGGTTCCTGTGGTGTTTCCCAGCTGAGGGGCTGCTCTGGAGCAAGAGGCTCTTCTCCCAAGGAGCTGAATCCCAGGAGACAGTGATGGGCATGGAGGCCATGGGGAAAGGGGCAGGTGGGGGCTCTCTGCTCCCCCATGAGGCAGTGGGTGACAGGAGCTCCAGGGGCAGTGGGACTGGGACAGAGCAGCCAGAACAAACCTTCCTGTGCCCAACGGAGTGTCCTGAGGACAGGAACTGCAAGAGCTGGTGCCGAGTCAAGAGAGCAGCTGAGAAAACACATTAATGCACCATAAAGAATGTCTTTGCTTCCCAATGATCTTTTTTATTACTATTATTTATTCATTTATACGCCACTGCCTTGCCTTNCTTTTTTTCCCCCCCCCCCCTTGTTTTTTTTTTTTTCCCTTTTTTTTTTTTTTCTTTTTTTTTTTTTTTCCTCCTCTCCCAGCTCTTTCAGTGCCTCATACCACCCTCTCCACCCCTGGAGACTGCATTCAAACACTGTCTGATGCTGAGGGCTGGCTAGGGGGGTCCAGGGCCATCAACATGCCTGGCACACGCTGAGCCCAGCCAGCAGAGCAGTGCTGGGCCCGGCCACGACTCCTCCAGCCTCCAAATATTTGGATTCTAAAAAAGCTGGGATAGAAACACCAAGAAAAATAAATATTTTACAAACACAGTAACCGAAAACCTAAACAGGAACCCGCCGCCTCTTTCTGCCCAGGGCACGCTACTGAAGCGGAGCTTGGATGTCACAGCTGTGGCACTGACACTTTATTTCCTTACAAAGGAATGTTCTGCGGCTGCAGCATCGCATCAGGCCGCTCTCATGGAGTTTGGGAAGGAACAAAACCTGTCTCGGGATGCTGGGCAGCTCCTGGGCTGGGAATGTCCCTCTGCTTCCCCCGGGACTCTGGGCACAGCTCGGGAAATCAAAGCCTTCCTCCTCCACACCCCGGGAAGGCACGAGGGGAGCCCTGGCCAGGCTCTGGAGGTGAAGGATGAGGGTGGAATGTTCATTGCCCCAGGAGTCACGTGGGGAGCCCTGACCTGGCCAAGCTCGGGGACTGAAGCACAAGGGAAAAATCAGGGGTGGGATCCAGTGCTGGCTGGAAGAAACAGGACCACAAAGTCCTGAGCAGGATCCCAGGGGATGGGGCAGGGCCTGGGGACCCTCCCCACCCTTCAAAAGCACAGGGACTTCAAAGCCTTCCACTGCCCTGACTGGCCCAAGGGCCTGTGCTGGCGGCTGGAGGTATCTCCTGCGTCAGCCTGGTCTCTGTTTGGCATGGGAATGCTCCCTCCAGGCTCAAACAGTCACCATCCCATTTCTGACACTGTGAGTGCCACCAGCTGGGACCATTGCCCTCGGGAAGCTGCTGAGCCCTTTCAGTCAGCAGCTTTTTGGCTCCAGTTCATGTTCTCTGCAGACCAAAGGAGACCTTGTCCCTTTGACTCATTATTTAGGGGTCCCTCAGGAGCCAGAGACACAGATCCCTCTCTGGGAGAGGAGGAGGAGGGTCGATGGTCCTAAACCAAAGAGGAACAAGATGTTCCAGTGCGTGGTGCTGCGGTCACTGGCTCGGCTCAGCTGGGGACTGGTCACAGAGGGCCACCATCGTGGCACAGCTGTCCCTGGTCCCTCCAATTTGCTCCCTTTGCAGAGCTGGGGGGGAGTGAATGAACACGAGGGGCTTTAGTGGCCTCTCAGCCCTGGACACAGGGTAGGACAGACCCTCAGGGCTCTCCTGCTGCCCCTCCAGCCTCCCACCCGGGCTCACACCCACCCCTGTGCCCGCTCCCCACTCTGGCTTTGGGGAGGGCTCCGTGTGCGTGGCGCTCTCTGGGGTGGTGGTGGTGGAGCCTTTTTGTTGTGGTTGTTATTTTTAATCTGCATATTGTTCTGGATTTGCGTCAGAGACAGCAGGTTGGAGAAACGTGCCTGGCTCTTGGAGCACAACGTGGCAAGGTTGGCAATGCCCCCCGGCTCCAGGAGAATGCGCTGCCTCCGGCAGCCGCCGGATCCGGCAGGGTTGGGCCGAGCCCCAGCGCTCATCCCGAGGTTTGCAGCAGTTTTTAGTCACTCCTCACTTCCAGCCCCAAAAGCCAGGCCCTGAGGATGAGCAGGGTAGGGAGGAAGGGGATCTCAGCACCAGAGCAAGCACAGGATTTGGTTCCCTGGGGCTGCCCTGTGGGACAGGAGCTTGTCCTACCCCTGGGCACGAGGGATCCCGCAGCATCCCACCCTGCGCTGCCCAGGGAGGTGCTGAAGAACCAGCAAAGTCACATCCTGCCCTGGAAGCCCAGAAGTGCCAGCCCAGGGATCCTGGAGCACCCTGTGTGCATCACTCCCAGCAGGGTAAATCCAGCAGCCTCCCGGCACGGAAGCAGCACGGGTGGGGACAGTTCTCCCTGAGTGCCACTCTGCTGCTGGATGGGAACAAACCCTGGTGCAGCCAGCAGGGGGGAGCTGCTGTGAGCCCCCGAGAGGGAGGGACAGCAATGGGACAGCTCGGGAGAGACACGAGGCTGGGACCTGTGACCTCCTTGTCACTGGAGCAGTGTTTGCCTTCTCCCCCTCCTCACTCTGCTCCACATCCCATCCCGTGGGAGCTGCTCCCCACTCGGGACAGGGGCTGCTCCTGCCTCTCCCACCTGTGGGAAGAGCCCCCTGCTCACCTGCCCCTGCCTGGCAGGAACCTTTCTGCCTGGTGTTTGTAAACCTGCAGGAATGAGAAGGAAAACACGCCAGGATCTCACTGAAAGCACCAACTGTTCTCCTCGCATGTAAATGCTGCTGCTCTTTTGATTTTAAATGGCTTTAATGCCGAGTTCATCTGCTAATTCCCCTCCTGCCCCTTGTGTATTGTATATCAGGAGAAATGTTGTTCTGTATCCTGAGCAGTTTATTTTATCGAGTTTAAGAGAAAATCCCATACTGAGATGCTGCAGATAAATATTCATTGTCACATCTGCTTCGGTTTAAGATTGTTGCCTAAAAATGTTAAAAATACAAACATATTTGGTGGGGGAGAGGCTGGGGTGGGAGGGCTGGGGTGGGCTGCTGAGTCTGGGCCTTCAGTGCAACTCGTCAAATGTTTTATCACCAGCAAGGAGAGGAATCACAATGAGGGGAAATCACCCAGGGGAAGGAAAAAGGGAACAGCAGCCTGAGAAAACTTAGCCAGCCCCAGCCCTGGGGCCCGAGTGGAGCAGTCCTGGATGGGAGCATCCCTGGCATCACTCAAGGCTGGGGGACAGCTGTGGCAGTGCAGGGGTGACCCATTCTCAGAGCATCCTCCAGGATCTCTCAGAGCACCTCAGTGCCCGGGACTGGGAGACTGATCAGCAGGAGTGGGATGTTTTCCCTGTCCTGGAATGCTTCACCATGGGCTGGCAGTGCTGGCAGCACCCAGGGAGCTGCCAGGAGGGTGTGCCAGTGCTGGGAGCCCCTGTCCAGCCCAGCTGTGCCTGGCAGTGCCGTGGTGGCCCTGCTTGGCAGCAGTCCCATCCACAGCTGTCCCATCTCCACCTGATGAAAGCGTGATGGGCACCAGGAGCTCCATTGGTGGCAGCTCCAGCAGGGAGGCTGGGAGCTGCCCTGGCTTCTGCTGCCTCTGGGAAGGGCTTGTCCAGGCCACACCGGACACACACAGTGACAGGACAGCTTGGGACAACATCAAGGGGACTCAGCTTGGCAAACTCTACATTGTCCCTGCCCCAGAGACACACAGAGCTCTTCCCTCCCCGCCTCTGCCCAGTCCATTACTTCTGTTCAGCACCACAATTTTATTTTACATTTAAATAAAATAAACTTGACCTTATTTTATTTTTCTTTCAAAGCTTTTGCAGCTCCACCAAGCGCAGCCAGTGGATATGGAAGGCATAGTAATAAGGATAACGCTTTCCACTTGCTGAGCACTTTATATTCTCCGAGCACTGTACAAACATTACCTAATTAAACAGAGCAAGGCAGCAGCCCTCTGCTCCGGCCTAATGCTGGGAAATGGAAACAAGGAAACTCTGAACCAATATGTCAATAACATCAAAGTCCCATTGTCCTGGCCTTGGCTTTGTTGCAAAGGAATCCGAAATTGTCTCAGAGTTTCCAACATGGCTTCGGGCTCTTCACACTTGGGAAACAAGTGTGAAAAAACTGTTTGGGAGTCAGACGACAAGGCCTGATCAAAGTTGGCAGAAGTGGCCACGGAGACCCCGGGACTGCAGCCTCGCCTTTGATGCCGCCTCATGTGGGAGCCATCCCGGCGGCTCTCGCCCCCCAGCCCTTTCCAGGGCTGGCATCTTCCTCGGGGCCCTCGTGTGCATCTGGGGAATGTTTCCTATTAGGGATTCACACTCTGGTTGAGCTGCATTCCTAATTGTGGAGACTTGAACGGCCCTAATAGGAAACACACCCGCAGCAGAGTCCCTGTGAGTCACTCTCCCATCAGAGCAGTCCTTGGGCCGCTGCCACATGGCAGGGACAGGGCCCAGGGGACACAGGGACAGGGCCCTGTGGGGACTCTGCTACCAGCTGTGCCACCATCACTCCAGTCTCTCATGCCAGGTGCTGGGAATTCTGTGCCCGCCCTCTGTGGAGCAGTGCCTTCAGGAGACATTCCATGTTGGCCGTCCCCTTCCCGCAGCAGCACTGGCACCTCTGGGGGCAGGAGGGGCTGGGTCAGAGCCTGGTGCTCTGCTGAGTGCCCATGATCATGTTTCCATGTCATCTTCATGCCATGCTGACGTTGCCATGGCCACGCTGGGGTCTCTGCCCAGCTGGAACCTTGCGCAGCCACTGCCTGTCCTCTGGGATGTGGCCGGAGTGGGAATGCCTCAGTCCCACCTCCCACAGCAGCTTGGGGGTCCAGGCTCTGGCCCCAAAGTGCAGCCACCCCTTGTTTAGCAAACCGAGGTGACCTTGGAGTGCTACCCCTGTGTGCCAGCGCCCAGGTGTCCCATTTGTCACCGTGACAGCCCACACAGCTCTGGGAAAAGGTCACCTGAGCTGTACCAGCCTTTCCCTTTCACATTTATGCTGATGGCAAATTAATTCTTCATCAGAAGCCCAAGTGCCCCCTGTGCCGTGGTTTGATGTTTTCCAAATCTGCCTGGGTTCAGGTGCTCCCCTCCCTCCTCCCCAGCACTGAGACACACCAAAGCGTCAGCCCCTGCGTTTTCAGGACAAATTCCCTGATTCTGGGGATGTTCTGGCTGAATCTCAGAGCATTTTTCTGTGTCTGCTTGACAGCAATACCTGGTGATGTCAGACAAGCCTCTGGGGCCCTCGGCTCTCATTACCAGCCTGTCTAATTAAGAAGAGATGCTGCTGCTGACTGCTTTGGAGAATGATGTGGGGAAGCAACAAATGCCAGTCTCCATCACCAGGGTCTGTGCTTTGGGGTCTGGATCTTTAGAGACAGAAGGGCAGCCCTGACTGTGTCCCAGACAGTGGAATGACAGGTTCAGCAGCAGGAGGCCCCTGGGCAGCAGGAGCCCCTCTGAGCCCCAAAGGGTGCAGGGCCTGGGGAGTCAGGAGCCTGATTTTATCTGAGCAGACTTACTCCAGTTGCTAATAATTAGCAGGACTGGTTGATCATTAAGGCAAAATGAGCCACTCCCTATCCATTCCACCCCAGCTGGAGGTTTGGGTTGGGAAAGTGAGGTCCTGCATGTTCCAGTTCTGATCCCTTTCAGCCCTGCAGCCCCTCTCGAGTTCCCAACGAGGCTGCTCCGTGTCCCCTGGCTCAGGAGGAGCCTTTCCCAGGACTTTCCCTCAGGTTGGGGACGTTTGGCACGGGGGGGAAGAGGGAACTGTTGTTTTTATTCTTCTACAACAGGAATGTTTTTCCTCCTGTTATTCATCAAATTCTGCTGGAATTTAATACTCACCAGCTCTAAACAGCCTCTTGCACTAACAGTGATTGATGGTTTCCAACGAGTCCATAAATGCTGCCCCTCCACAGCCCTGCACTTTCTCTCCTTTTCTCCCTATCGCTCCATCTCTCCTCTCTTCCCTTGCTCTCTGCTCTCTTCCTGGCCAGACAAAAGCTGATCATGCTGTTGTTATGTGGATTGATTTGTTTTCTGTTTCTGCTGTGTTTTGGGGTAGGAAGACATCAGGGATTTGTGAAAGAGCAGTGAAATGCCATGGCCAATGAAGCCTGACTAGAAATTCCTCAGGTTATTATCTCTTAGGTTAGGGAAATCTGGGCAAATTTCTGTCGGGAAACACTTCAGGAGCGGAAAACAGCAAAGTCCAGCGGCAGCTGCCCAGTTCTCCCAGTCTGGGGAAGCCTGGAATGGGAGGTGGGGTGTGTCTGCACCCTCAGAGCCATGTGCCAGCAGACACCGTGGGGTGTAGGGAATGTGCACAGGATTCCCAGCCCAGGGAACTGGTGTGGGCTTCATCCAAGGGAACAGCAGGATGGAGCAGCCCAGGACAAGGCTCCTGAGCGGCCTCGTGCCCACAGGGGCTCGGGGAATGACAGCAATTGCTCAGTTCTCGCCTGGATGAGCAACTTGTAGTCCCAAGGCACAAATTCCCAGGAGTTCTGGCTCTGGGGGCTGGAGACAGCTGGTGCCAGGGAACAACGAAGCGGGGGATAGAAGCAGGTAAGGTGAAACCTGGGGAAGTCACCCTGTGACTCTCTAGAGACAAAAGCATCCAGCAAATGCCGGCAGGGAGGGCACAGTGGGATGCCTGGGATAAGCTGGTGAAGGTGGGGGTGCCAGGCAGGTGATGCTGAGGGACCCCCAAGAGGCAGAGCCCCCTCCCCGCAGGGCTCAGCTGCTCCCGGGCTGTCTCCTTCACCGTCACGGGCACTCCTGGCCGTTTACTGGACTTCCCACAAGACTGGATAAGTTATCCCTGCTTTTCCCCTTCCCTTGCGCTTTGCCGAGCAAAGCTCCCTCCTACCTGGTGGGGGCTGCCCTGCCCTTGGAAAGCCCGGCTCTCCGAGGAGCCCCGGCTCTCCTGTTCCAATTAAGCTACCTGAGATAAAATCTGGGGAGCTCTTAGAGGGAAACAACTTAAAGAGATGTAAAATGGTAACTTGATTTACTCATTTGTTCCTGACCGTTTGATTCCTCCCCGAGCCGCCACCCAGCCAGCTGGGTTATGTGTCACCGGGAAAAAAAAAATCCAATACAGGCAGATCCCTTATCAGATCAGTGCGTTAAAAGGATTTGGGGAATGCTAATGCAGGCACAGGGATTGGGAGATGGGACTCGCTGGCTACGGGTGGCCGAGCACGAGGCAGCACCTTGGCTCCCCCTTCCCCGGCTCCTGTTTCCCCTGGGATGTGGGAGCAGGGCTGAGTGGGGAATCTCCACCGCGTCCAGTCTTTGCCCAGAATCCCTGGGGAATGTTCCTTGCCCCGTTTTTGCTGGATTAAGTCAGTGAATTTCTGGGGTGTGAGTTGGAGGCAGCTGCCTGTGCCTGCCTGGCTCTGCTGGGAGGGGTGTGCTGCACACTCACTCCTGGCTGATGGGCGTCCTGGGCTTTTCCAGGTGCAGGGACAGGAATGCTGTCCCATCACTGACTCTAAAGGCCCAGATCAGGGGAATTCTCTTTGCAGTCTTCCCCAAACAGCCCTGATCCCAGGAGCCAGGACCTGGGATGGGCATTTGAGATCCACAAGGAAAATCCGAGAGGTTGTGGAGTCCCCATCCCTGTGAGTGTTCAAGGCCAGATTGGACGGGGCTTGGAGCAACCTGGGATAGTGGAGGGTGTCCCTGCCTGTGGCACTGGATGGGGTTTAAGGTCCTTTCCAACCCAAACCAGTCTGTGATTCCATGAAAACACCCCGGGATTAGGACCTGAGTCACACTAATGACTGGGAGAATTGTTTGGCAAATTAACAAATGCAATTTGTTCCCCAGTCCAGCACAGAGCAAGGTCAGGCCGGTTGGAAGCCCACGGCTCATTCCCTCTGACAAGTGCAGCTCTGTTTCAATTACTGGTGCCCATCCTGGTGGTGTCCTCGGGAGCAGCCGGAGTCACCCCTGCCGGAGCCGGGAATTCTCGGTAATGGGAGCCCCTCATCCCGCTGGTTCTGCTGTTAACCCTGCGCTGGGACGTGGACAGATCCACTCCTGGGTGTCCAAGTGATGGAGGAAAGATTAGCAAGGCCCTGCTGCATTAGGCTGGGAATATATTTAGCTCCTCAACGTGATGTGGATTAAGAGCAGCAGCGGGAGGCCTGGCAGTTCCACTTCAGAGGCTGGGAGGGAACATTCCCGTCCAGCTGAGCTGACATGCCCTTGGCAGCACCTGTTGGATGGGTGTCCCAGCATTCCCAGGGCTGCTCCCCTGCCTCTGCCCTCAGGCAGGATCCTTCCCAGTCCCTGCTGTCGCTTGGCTGCTCAAAGCAGCTTCTGCTCGAAGCACGAGTCAAGCTCAAGCTGTGAAGGTTTTGAGGATGTTTTAGGGCAAAGAGCCCCCCTTTAGGGTTTGTTCTTGTCCTTTGCTGTGCTGTGCAGTTCCTTTCCTTCCATCAGTCCCTATCCTTGGAGTGGCACTGTCCTTATCCAGGGGGATGAGTTCACATTTTGGGGCTTGAAAATGTGCATTTTTAGCTCTTGCTGCCCCCGTGCTCAGCTCCATTCCATCCCATGGGGCTTTTTCCCTTGGGATGGCTCTGTTACCTGCTCCCCATGCCTGTCCCTGTTCCTGACAGCATCCCACCTAGTTATCCCCATGCCTGGCTCATTTATAAATTGTGTGGAGATACAAATGTCCCCCTGTCACCCACAGGATGTGTCACCCTCCCACGTCTTCAAGCAGATGCTCCCAGCAGCACCAGATTAGAGCAGATTTGTGTTTTTCCCTCACTGATATCCTGGGAGAAAACCTGTTTCCACCACATTTACAAGGGAGGTTTTCCAAGCAATCCTCTCCACAGGGACTCCAGAACTGGAGGTCCTGGAGTGTTCCCTTGTGCCCCAGCAGAACCCTTCCCCTTCTGGATAATCTCATACATCCTAGGCTGGGAATTCCTGGCAGCTGGAGAGCACATCAGGTTTTTTGCAGGCCCCTGGCCATTCTGGGGGCAGTAGGAATTCAATAACCATCCCTGCACTGGGACATGGGGCTCTCCCAGCCCTTGGCAGCCCATCTTTCCACAGAGGTTACAGGAAACTCAGGAGACATTGACAAAACCCAAACTTGCACTCAGTAAAATGAAAAACAAACTGAAAAAAATCCCCTGTCCAAAACCTGCCTCAAGTCAACCCAAGCGTTTGGTTCCATCATCAGGCAAACATTCCATGTGCACTCCAAGCTTTTCCTTTTTAAGCTTCTTAAGTGGGCTTGAGTTAAACACAGGCAAATTTCTCCTGAAAACATCATTCCAGCCCAAATCACAGAACTTCAGGAAGCTTTCCTTCAAAGCCAGCAGAACAAACCGGTTCAACTTGGTGGATTTGGGTTTTTCCCTTTTTGGGGGGTACAGGATCGTTCCCGTTGTGTCGGCATCACGGTTGACCTGCAGCTGCACTTTTGGGTGAACAGTGTGTTTGGCAGAGGAGTTCCCCCCCACTCTGCTGTCTGTGGCTTTATTTGATGGCCAGTGGCAAGGCCTGTGTCTGCTGTCACCCCTGTCACCGCTGCCACCGCTGCTGTCCCCCAGCTCCTCGCAGCCGCCGCGAGCGCGGCCACGCCGAGACACGGCAAAGCCAGAATTTCTGGTTTCCATAAAGGAATATGGAGAATATTATCCAGTGAGATTTGAAACTGAGGTGGGAAAGCTGCCAGCGTGCAGCGTTTTCAAAGAGCCTCCTGTATCTCGTGTTGCTGAAAACTGGGAAGTCCCGTGGGCTCGGGGAGGGGGGCGGGCGGGGGGGGGGGTCCCCGTGGATGGAGGCAGAGCAGGGGGAAACCTTCTGAAGGGGTCCTTTCATATTAGAATAAGTCATAATTAATGCTATCAGGTGGCAGGAAGGCAGCATCAGGTAACATGAGCAGGGCCTTATCTCTCCCTGCATCCCGGGGCTGCGGCTCTGGGCTGGGGGAAAAGCAGGAGACTCACAAAAAGTGTTGGGAGTGGGGTGTGAGGGGATTGGGGCACTGCTGCCATGAGTCTGGTCCTGCCTGGCAGGATAGCCTCGGAGAGGTGAGGTAAAGCAAGCCCTGGAAGGGTGGATAAATCCACACAGATCCATCTTCATCCTGACTGGAGGAGGGAGGATGGAGGCAGTGGAGAAGGGGTCCACGAGGAGCACCAGCAGCACCCACGAGGTCCCACAAGGTGGGTTTTGGCTGTCCCATCAGCATCTGTGGAAGCTCCCAGGCCTTTTGTGGTGCCACCAGTGCCATGGTGACCCTGAGGGCCTGGGCTGGTCACTGGGATTGGTCACTGGTGTCTCTGGGACCCAAGCTCCAGGTGTGCTTTGAGCCATTTGTTCATTAGGGGCTGATCAAACCATTCCCTGCCTGGGTCTCACAAACCCTGTCCTTTATTTACACTTTTTTAGGCCAAGCTCTCTCTCTTTCTGCTTCTCCACAGTTAGGTCACCAGACACACGATTTCACCTTAATTAGTGACATTGTTCCTGACAGGGGGGTTGTGGCCCAATCTGAGCCTGAGTCACCTGGGTTAGCACATCCCTGGCCTCGGGGACAGCTTGAACAGGAGGGTTGAGGGCAAAACACTGGTTTGGGGAAAGCTCTTCTGCCATGTAGAAAAAACATATTTAAAAATAAAGCACTTAAAACTAGTGGATCAAACCTTCCTCATGGAAATGCCTCTGTGGGAAAAAAGCCTCTGTGATCTCAATTACCTTCCTCTGTGAGGATCCTGCATAGCTGAAATTGTTTAGTTTCTGAGCAGCAATGATAAAAAAAACACTTTAGGTTTTTATTTCCCTTCTTTGGCTTCCCTTGGGAAAAGAGCTGGAGCAAGCAATTCCACGCATGCACACAGGCACAGGCACGCTGGGGCACACAACAGCCAGAACAAAATCCCAACAAACACAACTTGTTTGCTTTGTTTTTCACTGAAAAAATGTGAACTTCTCTGAGAAAAGACAATGCGACGGGCTCGGCTCAGCTCTGTGGCCTGCCCTACTTTTGGGGAATTTGTTTTCCACTTTGCAGCCATCCTTAGCCTTAAATTTCTCCTATTAAGGATAAGACTAAAGCAGCCCTAAGGCATTGGCCCTTGGAGGGAAGATGAAGAGGGATAAAAATGCTCATGGGAGGCAGCCTCCGGTCTGGGCAGGAACACAGGGTGGGATTGTTGGAGTGTCCTGTGCAGGGCCAGGAGCTGGGCTCGGAGATCCTCGTGGGTCCCTTCTGAGTCAGGATAGTCTGGGATTTCATCCCCCACGTCCTGGCTGCTCAGCCTTCCCCCGGTGCAGTTGTGCAGCTGACGGATGGATCCAGGGATGGATCCGGGGAGGTGGTGGATGGTCGCCCTGCCTGGCCCCGCGCTTTCATCCCCCCCATCCCCCCCCAGCACAGAGCGAGTTGTCAAAAGCAACAACACTTCAAGACCAACCCCAAACAAATACAGGAATACTGGGTGATGAATGGTCCCTGCTCTGAAATCCATCCTGGGAGGAGATGTCGGCTCCCGAGCACAGCCGCAGGGAGCTGCTCCAGCTCGGCAGTGCCACCTCGGGAACGTGTCACCGTGTCACCGCTGCCGGTGCCACAACACCCGGGGCAGGGCCCAGGGCAGCTGACGGGGGTTCGCAGACGTTCTCCTGCGCATCCACTCGCTCTCACCGCTGCTCCCTCCGTGACAGCCATGGGAAATGAGCCGGCCGCGGAGGCGCGGGGAAAGCGCCGCTCCCAATCCCCGCATCCCTCTCATCCCTCTGCCGTGCGCCTCTCCTCTCCGAGCGCCGGCTCCCCCGAGGCCAGAGCTGACTTTGTTTTCCTGTCTCCCGCGGCACAAGCAGCCCGGGAACGCGGGATGAATAGGAATGGGAATAACAAATGGGCTGCAGATAAGGCAGCGTCTGCGGGAGTCACCGCGAGGCACCGGAGAGGGAAGGCGGAGGGGGAGGATGCCGGAGTTAGCGGTGTCCAAAAGGGATTAGAGTGACAAATTTCAGGGCGGGGGGTTGGTTGGAAGGTGCAGCAGAGGTGGAGCACGGAGCCCTCCCTGCCTGACTTTCCCCGGAGCCAGGGCTGCCCCTGCTCGGCCAGGACTTGGGAACACACCCCAGACAGCAAGGGATGGAGGAGACAGGACAGGCAAGGGGAGAGCAGAGCCCAGGGAATTGCATGGGGAGGGCTGGAGAGAAAGAGGAGAAGGAGGAGAAAGAGAAGGAAGAGAAGGAGGATGAAGAGGATGCCCATCTGGGTGGGGTGGCAGATGTTCTCACCTGTGCATGGCCAACATTTCGGCACAGCTGCTGGAAAACTGGGAAACCTCCACTGCAGGAGGCTGAGCAATTCACCCCGAGGCTTTTCTGTTCATGGCTGTCACCTGGGATCCGGGTCATGGAACCAGGAGGGAAAATCAGCTGTATAGTGGGGGACACCCCATGGGGACAGTCTGTGGACTGGAACCTGCTGGTGTTGGGGTGTAAGAGGCAGAAAAGCAGGGGAGAGGTGTCAAAGCATTGACCTTCAGCTGGTTTAAAGGTGTCAGCAGGCAGAAGGGAGGGGAATGATTTAGAAAGGTAGAGGAATGTGGAGTTAGGAAGGTGGAATCGAGGAAAGGAAAACAGATGATAAATTTCAGGGAAATAATCCAAATAATCCAACAGAGAGAGGCAGAGGAGTGAGAAACTCCTCTCTGGGAAGAGATGGGACCATCTTGCTGTGGCCCTGGGAGATCAGCTGAACGTCCAAAGTGTGCAGCCCTGCAGCTCCTTGGGGATGGCACGGGGAGCGGGGATGGCTCATTGCAGCAGAGCCACTCGGGAAACACCAAATTCCTCTTACCAGAGCACCTAGTTCTGGTGGTGTTCCTGCATGCTGGGACCCAGCCCAGTCCTGAGAGGAGCATTCCTGGCTTCTCCTCCCTGTCAGTAACAAATCCTGGAGCAGTTGCACCATCCAGGGTTGGACACTGACAGCTCACCCTGGCGCCAGCATTGGCTGCACTGGGGCACAGGAGACCAGCCTGGTTTGGGGTAATTCCAGCCTTTTTTAGCTTTATGGGAGCATCTCAACAAACATTCAGGCTGGCCTGCTTCCCAACAGCTGCACACAGAGAACTGGGATGCACAGAGAAGCTTTATGGCCTCTGCAGCTCCAGGTAAGGGTTGATGGGATTGAAATGAGCTGAGGAAAGCTCAGAGCCCACGAGCCTGATGCTTCCCATGTCTGCTCCAGGGAAAATGGGGCCAACCCAACCACACACACTGGGCTCCCTGTACTGCCAAGCTGGGCTGAATAAGGTCAGAGTTAGGCAGAAATAAGAGACAGAAAAGGCTGATTAGGTCACTTATTTCATCCTCTTACCAATTAGACAGGAAATTATTTAACTGCTTTATTTATTTATTTAGGAATGTACCTCAGCAGGAAAAGCCCAGCGGCAAGAGCTGCTGTTGTGCAGAGGGAAGGGTGGAAGCCCAGCTCCTCATTCATAAATACACACTCGTAAAAAAGCATCTTCTGAAGGAAAATCTGGGGAGGAAACCTCTCCTGACAAGCCTCTGAGGCTATGTGGGCTACAGGGCCAGAAGTGGGATTTGCTGTGTCCTGGGCATGGGTGCTTTTCTGGAACACCCCTGTCACTTTATCTCCTTTGCTAGAGACATTTTCCAATTCCAGAGGAGCCCAGGAGACCCTCAAACCCCACCCCCTGGGCTTGGGGCTGTGGCTCCTGGGGCAGCACCAGCCCCCTGTCACCCCTTGCTCACCCAACTCAGCCCAGCTCAGCCCCTTTCTGGGAGAAGCTTTGGCTGGTGAGGAATTTGCAATGCAGCTCCTCCAGCAGGATGGGAGGGTTATCCCGTTGGACAGCTGAGAAGATTTATGAGGTCCATAAATGGAACTCTCTGGAGAGAGCCCAGGAATGGTTTGATCTCTGCCCCAGGTCCTTCATCCACAGAAATGCAGGATTGCAGGGCCACGGTCACAAAGAGGGAGAGCGGTGCCAGCAGCTCCCTTCCTGCCTTGGTGTCATCAGCACTTCGCTCCCTCTTCAAAATGATGATGAAAACCAATTTCCAAACCTCAGGGTTTGTTGGTTTTGGGTTTTTTTTCCCCCTAAATGGAATTCTTGCTTCCCAGCCAGCCTCGGCTCACTGGTGAAGCAGAAGGATAGGCAGGAGGCTCTCCTGGGTGGAGATGGGCTGGAACGGGCTCGGACTCTGCCTTGGAAACCAGAGGAGAGAAACCCCACGGCCGGGGCTGCAGCACCCAGGGGTAGGAGGGGAGGGAGGGCAGGTCCCAAAGGCAAACGGGGCCATGGCCAATGTGTCTGAGCCAGGGGGACAAGATGGAATTGGTGACACATTTACCCACCTGCACACTGGCCCAGGAAGGCTGTGTGTGTGGAGTGGGGAATGCTGTGTGTGGAATTCTGTGTGTAGGGAATGCTGTGTGTGTGTGGATGCTGTGTGTGGAATTCTGTGTGCAGGGAATTCTGTGTGTGGATGCTGTATGTGGAATTCTGTGTGCAGGGAATTCTGCGTGTGGATGCTGTATGTGGAATTCTGTGTGCAGACAATGCTCTGAGTGGATGCTGGGTGTGGATGCTGTGTTTGAGGTGCCCTGCTGGAGCACACCTGTGCCCCACACACCTGTGCCCCGCTGGACCAAGGCTCCTGCTCTGCCTGGCTGGGCAGGATTGGATTGGACACATTCCCACCTGTCAGGGCCTCAGCCAAGCAGGGCACGGCAGGTGGCCGTGTCTCCTCAGGCCGGGGCTGTTTCCTCTCCTCGCTCTCCCTCTCCCCAGCCCTGGGGGGACATGGCACAGCTGGGCTCTGTCCCCCTGGGTGGTGGCAGAGGCAGCTGGGCACTGCTCCCGAGAGCAGCGCTCCGAAGGATCCCGGCTCAGGGACGCAGCTGCTCTGCTGTTATCACACAAGAGCAGAGATGAGACAACCCAGTTATCGAGGAGAGAGAGAGAGAGAGAGGCTCCTTCTCCCCGCCATCCCCTCCACCCCCCACCCTTCTCCGTGATCATTCTTGTTATTCATTTCCCCTCTCTTCTCCTTGCCAGGCAGACGCTTTCACAGGGCAAATCCAAACGAAAGCCTTGCAAAGAGGATGCTCATAAAATATTTATGGAGAACTGCGGTGAACACGAGTAGGATAATGAGGGTCTGTGGGAAATGGGATGTGTCCAAACTCGCACAGTGAAGGCCTCGTACGAGGCAGAGGCGCACGGTGGAGGCCATTAGTGAGTCCTGCAGGGTCTACACTCATTTCCTTCTCAGCTGCCACACACAGCTCTGCTTTGGCTTTCCCTCGCTGGCACTGGGGCTTTTCCTCCGTGGCAGCTGCTGCCTGCCCTGCAAGGGGAGCTGGGATGGCTGGAGTGCACTGGGGGTCTGTGCCATGGTCTGTGCAGTCCCACAGCTGTGCTCTCTGGGGGCAGGACAGGGACACTGTGACACACAGACACTGTGCCACCTCTGGGATGCAGCCTGGTCACCAGCCCTCCCCTCCCAGCCGCTTCTCCTGTGCTCCAGCCCCATGACTGTTCTGCACCCCCAACGTGGCCACACAGGACAGCAGGGAGGGCAGCAAGGTCTGGCAGAGGGGTGGGAATCAGTTCCCTTCATCGGGGTTGCTTTAGGAAGTGGAAGGGCTCAGGTCTGGGCATCTCCTTCCCCCCATCCTTCCCTCCCATCCCCAGCAGTCCGTGGGGCTGTGCTCCCATAAACCCTGACACACCCAGCCCTGAGCCCACGATCCTGAGCGCTGCTGGTGCCAAGAAAGGGCTCTGAGGCTCCGGGTGAGCTCTGGTAGAGTGCAAACCTATCCCATCCTGAGAGCAGAACCCATAAACACAGCAGCCTCCCTACGGCAGGGACGAGCTGCCTTAAACCAGGCCCTGCAGCAGCTTATCCAGCTCCTTCTCCAGTTACCAGAGCGGGTGTCCCGCAGCTCCCGCAGCTGGAATGCTGCTGACCTTTGGAGAGTCTCGCTGGCTCTGCCCCAGCTCCAGCCCAAGCTGCAACTCCTCTGCAGTTGGCCAAGAGGGACCTCGGGGGCACTGCTGTTCCTCTTCCTCCCTGGACTCTCTTGCAGCAAGCCCCCAAGAAGCCCTTGAACTCGTGTCGGAGCGCGGATCCCGCTGGGAGCCATGCCGCTGGCAGATGTTTGCTGTGATACAGGACACGACAGCTTTTATGACTTGTCAGCTGGAACCCAATCTTTTCGGGTCTTTAGGTTAAAATGGAAAAGCAAAGCTTGCACGCACGGCTGTGCCAGCAGCACGGCCTGCTGAGCCTCCCAGCCATCCCAGAACCTCCTGGAGCAGGAACCTGGGTGTCCCTCACCATCAGCCAGCCCAGGCCGGCAGCCCCAGAACCTCCTGGAGCAGGAACCTGGGTGTCCCTCACCATCAGCCAGCCCAGGCCGGCAGCCCCAGAACCTCCTGGAGCAGGAAGCCGGGCTGCCCTCACCATCCCACTCTGACAAGGCTGCTTCTCCCAGCCCCATGTCCCAGGACATGCCCTGCAGTGACACATCCATGTAGTTGCGATGTTCCTGACCCCAACCCAGATCGCCTGAGGTGGGCATCTCTCCTTCCAGCCCCACAAAGGAACAAATGAGCGAGGTCACACATACTTTCCTGATGATGTCTGCAGGGAGATTCCCACCTCTTCCAGGCTGGGAAACCCCCACAGCGGCTTCAGGCTATTGCACATTGCCAAACATTACCAAATCCTGGAGAATTACAAGAAACCCCACATCTGCTTCACTCCCACTGCTGAAGGAAGGAGAATTGCCCGCCCCCAGCAGCTGAGAGGGTTCCTCACCTCCCCAGAAGTGCCTGGTGGAATTGTGCTGTCTCCTGTGTGGGAGCAGGCAGGGATGGTTCAGAGAGCCATGGAATAGTTTAGGTTGAAAAAGACCTTTAAGATCATGGAGTGCAGCTGTTAATTCAGCACTGCTGAGCCCAGGTTTAGGTCTAAATAAAACACTGCCAGATTTCAGGTCACCCTCACCACCTGTCTTGGTGCTACCACAGCACCCGAGGAGGTCACGTGAGCTGGGTTTGCCAAAGATCAAATCATTGATCAGGGTCACACCACAGACCTCTGGGGCATGAGGCACAACGTGGTGGGAGGGAGGCAGAGAAGCTGCTCCCTCAAGGTTCCTGAGTGCTGTCTCACCCTGTAGACCAGCATGGGACACTCAGGAAGTGCTGCTTGGCTGATGGATCCCACCCTGCCCTCTCCCCCTCCATCTCCATTGCCCACAAGTCTCAAAGTTCAAGTGGTTCAGGATGGGGAAGAGTGTTCCAGACATGAAAGGTATTTCTGGGCATGGGGGAAGAAGTGATTAATCTCAATTAAATGGTTGGACACTGCATAATCTGGGGCAGCAGATTGGGTTACGAGTCCTCCTTCCCATGGCTCTTGGAGGGGGATTCCAGCCTGAGGAAACTTTGGAAAGATGTTTTGACTGCTGAAGTGCCAAACTTAACCCTGTTGTAATTGGGGCTGTGGTGTAACATGGATGTTGTTTTTTGCTTCCTGAGCCCCCCGGACAGCCCGAGGTTTGTGCAGCTGCCACCTCTTTCCCATTCACAGCGTGACAGCTCTCACCCCAGCTCACTTTTCCCAAGGTCACTGCTCAGAAAAAAAAAAAAAGGGAAAAAAAAGAGAAACCCACAGAGGCTGGTGCTTCCAAACTCCAGGAGCAGCTCAGCAGCCTGGGCAGAGGTGGAAGGAAGGGACCAGCTCCCAGGCTTCCTGCAGCTGGATTGTGGTCTTCCTCCTCCAGCCCAGACCCTGCATCTCACCAGGCTCTGCAGAGCTCCCACTGCCTCTTCCCACAGCTCCATGGCCAAGCAGCTGAGCATCCCCCAGGCCTGGGGGCTCCTTGGGATCCTGCTGGGGTGCTGGGATGGAACAACCCCACGGGAGCTGCAGCTCCAGCAGGATTTGAGCATCAGTGCCCGAGCAGAGCAGTGGCTGTGGAGCAGTGAGGAGCCCAGACACACAGAGCGAAGGGTTTCATCCAGCACAGCTCTCAGATCCTCCTTGTTATTTAACAGCCTCTTTCCCTGGACTAAAGAGCTGTTCCTGATGTTCTGTAGGGACTAATAACAGCCTAATCCCAAGTTGTGACGGGCTAAACATACCCAGTGTGTTCTGAGGTTCACCAGAGAGATCCCACATCCCCCCCTGTGCTCTGCATCTTTTGTGGTGTCACACAGCACACGGCCCTCAGTGACACGAGACATTTCTGGGCAAGAAGTTAAAAATAAATATATTCCCAGGGGGAGCTGCAGAGGGATAGACCGAGCCAGGGTGTAATTACCTGAGCTGGAACAGAGCCAGGCTCTAACTTGTATTGCAAATTCTTTGCATTGCTTTAGATACCTGCTAACAAAGTGATTATAAAAACCATATTTATAGAAGATTAGGAGCTATGCAATAGATCCACATCCGTAATTAGCCATAATAGATCTGCATTGATTATTATTGATGCTAATCCTCTTCTAAATATATGCACATTAATTAGTCAGCGTTTACCACAGACGCAATTATTTTAGGAACAGACACAGTTGGTGGGGGCAGCAGACAACGGTGTGTTTATTCCGATTTTAGTGTTTATTTTTCTCTCTGCAGCAGCACCTACATCAGGTTGTACAAGAACAAAGAGCATCTGAGTCCAAGGGCCTGGAGCATCCAGGCTCCTGTGCCGTGATAAGCACTTACAAGTGCCTGGGAAGGATCTTGCCAAAATATTTTTTTTGATGCATAAAATATTTCCTCGTTACTATGAAACACAGCACAGTGCCAGCCTCCGAGGGTGACACTGCTCCTTTTCCTGGCTGTCTGTGGGGGTGTTCAGCTTCAGCACCACGTGTGCCTCATCCCAATGCTCCTGGTGGCTGGATTGGGGGTGGGAATTGCTTGTTGGGAATGAAATCTGGGTGGGCTGGTGGGGGGAGCCTCCAGGACACCTCCTGGGCAGTGCTCAGCTGGGCTGGCTTTCAGGAGCCTTGGAATTTGCTCATCACTTTCCCCGCTGGAGCACACGGGGTGTCCTGGTTTGGGCAGTGAGTAAGTGCAGCCTCTGGAATTCTTTCCCCATCACGATGATCCGACCCCACCAAGAGCTGAGGACCATCTGCACTCAAATGACAGCCCCCAAGAGCCACCAGGTACCAGAGTCTGCATGTCATGGGCTGTTCCTCTTTGAGACACCCCAGAACCTCCCAAAAACAGCTCTGCACAGCCAACAGGCAAGGGGAAAACACCTGCCCTAGCTTCTTCCCTTCTCTCCTTCATCTTCTTTTATTTCCTTTATTTCTCTCTCTGCCTGCAAGCAGGAAGAGCAGGAAAGAGTTGTTGCACCCCCTAGATCCCACATCCTGCTCCCACAGCCCCCTGTCCCTGTGTCCCACTGTCCCCTCTCTTCTCCATCGCCATTCCCATGGAGATGCCTCCCACAAGACAATGGTAGGGAAGATGATTCCACCACTGGCACTCTCACCAGGCCAGAGCATCTCCAGTGGTGAAGAGTTTTGGTCAACTTTGGGTGAGAAGAGTCCATGAGCATCCCCCCGCCCCAGAAAGGGCAGGAAGCGGTGCTGGGGGAACTGGAATGAGGAGCTGGAGGTGCTGGGTGAAGCTGCAGGACCATCAGGTGTTCCAGCCCAGCATGGAGTGGGGTCACAGCTGCCACTGTGGGACATGGTCCCTCTCCAGAGGAGGGAGGAGGAGCTGCCCTGTCCCACACACTGCTGCCAGGGCGATCCCAAAATCCCCATTGCTCCCAGCCCCAGACACCTGATGGCTAAAGCAGCTTCCCTCCAGTGCTCACTTGTGCCCAGAACACAGCAATCATAACCCAGATCCTGTTTCCCATGCTGCAAACCCCCTCTCCAAACCCAGCAATTAGCCTCCAATTTGCTTTCCCCATTAATGGCAAACGGGGTTTCTCTGGGACGCTCTGATGAGACCCTGTTTTCTCCACCAGTTCAAAACCTTTCCCTCTTATTTATTTTTCACCCTTCCCCCAAATGCATTTCCCACCACAAAAATAACATTTTTCAGATCTTTGCAATTATTTGTTCCACATTTTTCTGTCACAGCTTTGCAGGAATCAGCGTTTCTGGTGGGAGCAGGGAGGGAGGATGAGCAGCTCCAGCCTCTCCTTCCACAGCTGATGAGCTGGGGTCTTATTTGGGGTCGGTGGTCCAGGAGTGCCCCCGTGACACCCACAGAGTTCAGACCAATTAGGGACTTCTGACTGGAGGGAAAAGGGGAAAAGAAAGAGCCAGGGAGGCTGGGCTCGCCTTTTTCTCCTCTCGTCTCATTCCTTGTCTTCTTTTTAATAGCAGGCCCCTGGGGGCTCGGCGGCATCCTTCAGAATGGAAATCCTTCCAAATGGAAATCCTCCCTGCCCCTCACGGCAGCGCCTGAATGTCACAGAGGGGATGAAAGGGAGCCAAAGGCGACCCTGCTCCCTGTGGCATCGTGGGGGGGACCGAGCTAATGGCAGGACGGAGACATCAAGGAGGGTGTTCAGGGGCAACCTGAGGGGTTTTCCCTCCTCCTCACTGGGAAGCAGCTGGAAGAAGGAAGAGAAGCAAATGAAAGACGCCAGAACTGTGACATTTTCCAGGACCTGTAGACAGTGTCACCCATGGAGGCAGAAGGCTTTGGAAAATCAGGAGAGAATGTGCTGGCTGGGAAGGGGGCTGGCATCACAGCCAGCCGGAAAAATGCTGAATAATTTTGGTGGCCTTTAAATCTTTGCTTAAAATAAACCTTTGCTAGTTGAGCCCTCAGAGCACAGTGTCCCCTGGGACCCCCTAGCTCAATGCCCAAAGCAAATTAGGGACCATCCTGGACAAGGACAATCCATTCCCTTTAGGAAATCCCAGATTTCCTGGGCTGGGGCCGCTCTGTGCTGGGAGGGTCTGCAGGCACATCCCGTTATGGTAAAATCTGCTGTTCCTGGGTTTCAGCTGGGATAAACCCCAGGGAAATAGCTCCACTTCATACCCATGGAACAATGCTCCAGAAAATGGAAACAGCTTTCCAAAGAAACCTCCTTGGTTTTCCGCCTTTGTTGTGCTGCTCTGCCAGGGCTCTGGGGAGGGGGATGAGTGTCACCCCACTGGTCAGGTTGGTGTTGGGTTTGGGATCAGGGTCTTTGGGCCAGAGGTCATCCTGTGCCACAGCCCCACAGGACAAACACAGCTCTCTGTGCTGCTCAGAAAAAAAGGAAAAATCCGACAGAAAAGGGATTCCTGGAAGAAGTAAGGAGCAACCGGTCCCACTGGTACCTTTGGTGTGTGTGAAATTCTCCTCTGGAAATGCTACTAGAATATCCCAGTTTAAAGGGCTTGGGAAAGTAAATTATTTGCGGAATTCTGGGAGCAGAAAGAGGTTTTTGTCCAAAGCTCAACTCCAGCACAGGCTCAGATCTGTTGGTCACACATCCCAGCCTGGCCAGGGGTGCAGGTGACAGCCATGGATGCAGGACCTGGCTCAGCCAAGCCCTGCTGGGGGTTGGAGCAGTGTGGGGAAGGGACGGCTGTGGGATCTGGACTTGCTCCCAGCGCTGGGCTCCTCCAGCTAAAGCTGGGGGAAATTTGCTTGGAATGAAAATGCCAGTTCATCAAAACTGAAATATTTCATTAACATATTTTGGGTCTGGGAAGATGCTGCCTGCAGACTCCCAGCCACATCTCCCAACTGGGTTGCTTTTGCCTGGAAACCCGATGGCCCTGCCCAGGGCTCTGGGGTGGCTCCCTGGGTGTCCCACACTGCTCTGACACTGGGGCCAGGGGCTGAGGGGTTGTCTGGGAGCCCCCGCCCCAGAATTTTGGAATCACAGGATGCTTTGGGTTGGAAGGAAAGCTCACAGGTCTCTGGCAATTCAGAACTGCCTGGATTTGCCATGTTTTCAGTGGGAGATGGGGACAGGGAGAAGTGCAGCTCCTTCGTACTGAAGAAGTGGAACAGGAGGGAGAGGCTTGATGTTGATTGAGAAGGAAGTGTTTGAGATGGAGAATTTTAAAAATGAGCCCTTCCCTGTGGCCGTGCTGCTGTTACAGGGACTGCAGAGAGCGAGGAGGGGGTGAAGGGCTGCTCCTTCTTGAAAGCCTTCTTGGTTTCACTGGATAATCCCAATTTACAAAACAGCTGAGTTTGAAAATGCTGCAATAATCCACTCATTAGCCCTCGCTGCGAGGCGGCGCCTCGGGGCATTCCCAGAGGAAGGTGGGACGGGTGGCTCAGGAGATAATTGCTGCACACTTGAACCCCTCCAGAGGTGGCGGATCCACTAATTTTGGAGAATTCCTTTGTGTCCACAGGCAGCTGCCCTGCATGAGGGCTGTGCCATACCTGCAGCGGGACTCCCAGCAGGGCCAAAGAGCTCCACACAGGAATTCTGCCGGCTGCGTGCCAGCCCTTCCTGCTGCTCCACAGGGAATGGCAGGGTTGGGATACGGGAGTCAGCAGAGTGCCTGAAGACACATTTCTGACATCAGCTGCAGGAGCAGAGAGCTGGGGCTGAGGAGAGCACCGAGCTCCTGGGGCAGCTCCCAGCTGGAAAAGGACAAGGGAGAATTGGAGAAGGCAGATCTGGGCTGCTGCTGCGGGTGCCAGGCTGAATCCCCTGAACAAATCCCAGGTCATGGAGCTGTGGCTGCCCCATCCCTGGAAGTGTTCCAGGCCAGGTTGGACAGGGATTTGAGCAGCCTGGGACAGTGGAAGGTGTCCCGGCCCATGGCAGGATGTGGAATGAGATGGGCTCTAAGGTCCCTTCCATCCCAAACCATTCCATGATTCAATTTATTGCTGGCCCTGAGCATCCACAGGAGCACCCAAAGGAGTTTCTCTGAGGAGAGTCCTGCTGCAGGGACGGCTCTGGACTCAATTCCCATTGCTGGTGGTGCCTTCCCATGGTCCCAGTTCTGCCTTTCCTCATCCCAGTGGCTGAGTGGGTAAACAGGCAGATGATAAATATTTTGAGGCTCATTTAAGAAAAATAAGCCCAAGGATTGTTTGTTTCATAAACACAACCCTTAGTGAGGTTTAACCAAAATTACATTCTGAAAATCAGTTTTTTTGTTTCTTTCTCTTTGCACAGCAACCTGTGAAACAGAAATGCCCGTGTCCCTCATACTGAGTAGGGCTGGAGGTTTTTCAGTGAAACCTCATTTTCCAGACCAAGGATGCAGGTGGAGTGAAGCAACTGCTGGGAAAAGACCAGAAGAGGTTCCTGACTGTTGGAAAAATGGAGTCAGCTCAGCCTTTTATGACCTCCAAATTTTGGGCAAGAAGGTTGCTGTTACAGGGGAAAAATATTACAAAGCAAGAGGGGTTCAAAGAACTGACATTTCTTGGCCAGTGACTGGGAGAATGACAGGTGGGAGGTGAGGGCACTGGAGAGCAGACGGACATGCTGGAGCTGTGTCACCCTTCCCACAGTGAACCTCTCCCACACACTCTGGTGCCCAGAGCCTCTGATTTTCCTCTCTAAATTGTCACCACTGTCATTCTCTGTGCCCAAGGTGGTCCCCATGGTGTGAAGGTGATGGATGGTGGCTCTGTGTCGTGTGGGGTGAGGCAGTTCTGTCCATGCTTTGAAATCAAATCCTCAGCAACCAAAGTAGGAAAGCTGAGGGTTGTTCCCCATGCCTTTTCTCACCCAAATATGTCCAATCTCATCAGCATTCCCCTGCAGCTGCTTGAGAAATTTCCAAGAGCGCCTTGTTTTGGTTTGGGTTTTGTCAGAAAATGTGGAGCTGTCAAAGCCGAGGAGTTGTGTGGAAATGGAATGGTTTTGACGAGACTGTCATCGGGGGAAGTCTCTGAGCTCCAGGACGGAAGGGCTGATCAAACCCAGACACATTGGGGGAGACAAACGACCCTGAGCCAGCTCAGCAAGGAGAGCCAGGCCCCAGGCTGCAGCGAGGCTGAGCCTGGGGCAACTCCCTCTCCTCCCCTCTGCAGAAATTTGGAACAGGCTGTCCACAGAAGCTCTGCCTGCCCCATCCTTAGAAGTGTCCGAGGCCAGGCTGGATGGGCTTAGAGCAACCTGGGATAGTGGAAGATGTCACTGCTCTGGGGATTTGAACCAGATGAGCTTTAATTTCCCCTCCAATCCAACCATTTTGAAATTTAATGACTCCATTAAATATTTAGGGGAATAGCCTGAAATCCGTGTGCACCCCAAAGAGAAATTCATGGGGGGGTCATGGAAGGCACACCCAGAGGAAGTGAAGACTCCTCTTGCTGATTCCAAACAGTTCTGGCTCTCTCTGCCCAGACAGACCTAAAAAGGGAAACTGTCCTTCTCTCCAGTCGAGTTTTTTAAGGCAGGGCCTGGGAGAGTTTTGCTGATCTCTGTTTTCACCTAGATCCATCACCAGCCCATCAGGGACAGCAGAGTTTGCAGGGATGATGTGCCAAGGACGTGGCATTGGGACACTGGGAGCTGCTGACAGCAGAACATCGCCACTGCCAGGGCTCAGCCACCTTGCTCAGCTCTGCTGCTCCTCAGGAAATGGATGCAAAGTATTTTATAAACAGCAACATTTGCTTTTCAAAGCAGCACCTGGGTAAACAGCCCTGGAGCAAGCACATCCACCGGGAGCCTCTGGCGAGCACCCAGAGCCCGTCCCGGAGCAGGGGCAGCATTTCCTGCAGCCCAGGCTCAGGAGGGAGGTTGGACCATTGTCCTGCTGTCCCTGTTCCCAGGTCCAGACACGGCACCTCTGCTCTTCCCCTGCCATCCCAGTGTCACCCTTCTTCTCCATGGGCAGGACAATGCCAGCATCACTCTCCAGTGGTGGTGACAACAGGAACACAGAGAGAACATCCACGGAGAGGTGGTGCTTGAGCTCAGCACCCCAGGGTTCCCCCAGGACAGCAGCACTCCCAGACTGTGCATTCCAGTGGGTATTCCAGTGATCTGCCAGACAAGGACATCGGTGCTGAGAGAGACAATCGGTGTCACATCCCCTCTGTCTGGGCCTCGCCAGCTGGAACCTGGGGTTAATGATCTCTACTTCAGAAAGTGCTTCAAGATCCTGGGCTGAAAAAACGAGCTCAAATGCAAATGATCCTGTTCATGCCACGGGGAGGTTTATGGCCTGCACGGCTCTTAATAGCCCATTAATTAGGGCACAGGATTAAAAGTGTGCTGTGATTAAGCAAATAATTACAGAAAGAGAGGAGTGAATGGGGTGCAGGGTGCAGTGCTGGCTCCCGGGCTGCTCCCACTCCACACATTACAGGTCTGTGTTTGCAGTTGCTCTTGGCTTTGCCAAACTGGAATGGTTGGAGGTGAAATTTTCCGGGCCGGTGTCTGCCTGGAGCGAAATCACTCTGCGAAGTTTCAGCCAAAATGCTGAAATCTGCTCCCAGGAATGAAGCTCATGAAAAAATGTGCTGAATTCTGGCAAACGTTTCTTGACGATGCTCTCGCTCTTCCCTGGGTCTCTTTGCAGCAGGAGCTTCCAAACTGGGAGGATGTTTTTGTGTCTGGACACACCCTTTGTGTCCTCCTGCCTGGAAAGCACGGCTGGGCTGGGCCATGTGCTGAGCCATGAGGAAGGACAGCTCATCAAAATTTGCTGTATCTTTGCCATTAAAATCCTGATCAGGATGTGGACTGTGAAGCAGGAAAAGGAAGGGATGGGAGATGGATTTGGGATTCAGGCATGCCAGCACCCCTCGGGGTGCAGGTGCAGTGATGTCTGCTGGTGTCCCCAGCCACAATTTCCACTGGTGAACAGCACATCTCATGTGAGCCTTGTGCCTTAAATATCCAAATCCAGGATCCTGGGAGCTGACTTCAGAGATGCTGAACATCCCTGGCTCCGGGGAAAGCCATCAGGAGCTGGGCTTGGAACAGGCAGGCTGTTAGAGAAAAGGCCATGTGCAGACAAAACCATCTCCTGCCTCAAACTGGGCACCAGTTTGCCAATTCTTTTTATCCCAGGATATCTGCATGGCAGCACTCGGTCAGCGAGTGGCAGAGCTGGCAGGAATTCGCATCCATGGGGGAATAACCCTGCTCCAGGGGGAATAATCCTGCTCCAAGCAAGCAGAGGCTGTGGTAGGGCAGGAGCAGGATCCAGAGGGAAGCCCAGGAGGAGAGACTGAGCAGCTCCAGCCCTGGTTTAGTTTGAGCTGTTGTGTTGCTGGAATGTGATGAATGTCCTTCCGTGATGAGCCAAAGTGGGAATGGCGGCTGGGCAGTGCGATGAGAGACTCCTCCATCTGTGGGGTCAGGAGGAATTTCTTCATGGAAAGGGTCAGGCACTGGAAGGGGCTGCCCAAGGAGGTTCGTAGTCCCCATCCCAAGGAGGTGTCCACGGCACTCAGTGCCCTGGGCTGGTGATGAGGTGGGGACTTGGCACAGGTTGGACTCGATGATCTTGGAGAACTTTTCTAACCTCAGTGGTTCTGGGATTCCAGGATTCCACGATTCCTCCTGCAACCCTTGCTTCCCAAGGTATTGAGTGGTCAGGAACTCCTGGGCACATCCCAGGATCTTTCATTCCCAGCCACTAGAGGTGTTGTTGCTTTTGGAGCCTCTCTGTGCCAGGGAGCTGTCAGCAGGCTCAGGATCTGCCTGCAGGAAAGATCTCTGAGGCAGCTGCCTACATTTTAACTCATCTTTATTTATCTCGGCCATATTTTGTTTTTAACCAGAAATTCCTGTTTTGGACAAAAAGGCAGCAGTTGCACTCTCTGTCTCTTCTGGCAGTCTGGTTCTCCCTCTCTCCAGGCAGCTCCAGCCTCCCTGCTGTGTCACATCCGAGCATGAACAGCCAGGGAATGTTTAATGTTTGTCACACAGGTGCTCTGGGGATTGTCACTGACACTGTTTGTGACACCCTGAGCACACCATGGGCAGGACCTGTGCTGGAAAAAGCCCCAGAGTGGTTCCAAAGAGGGGACAGAGGCCAATGTCCAGCTGGAATTCACCTCGGAGGATGTGCGAGGGATGTCTGGTCCCTTCTTCATCCCACTGGGGCTGCTCTGCTCACACCTGGAAAAAACAGACCCTGGGCTTTGAGAAGGGGAATCTGACCCCATCCAGCTTCTGTTCCAGACAGCCTTTCCAGGGTGATCAGTTGTAATTCCTACTGGAATAATTCCATCCTGTCCCAGCAATGTTTTTCTATTTTTTTAAATTTTTTTTTTTTTAATGCTCATTTTAAAGGGCCAAAATAATAATTGCAACTCATTAAAACAGCACAAACCCCTTTGCTCTGGAGCTGGGCTGGAAGAGCTGGTGGAGGTGTTCACCTGGAGAGGAGAAGGCTCCAGGGAGACCTCAGAGCCCCTTCCAGGGCCCAAAGGGGCTCCAGGAGAGCTGGAGAGGGACCTGGGACAAGGGATGGAGGGACAGGACACAGGGAATGGCTTCTCACTGCCAGAGGGCAGGGTGAGATGGGATATTGGGAAGGAATTCCTGACTGTGAGGGTGGAGAGCCCTGGCACAGGGTGTCCAGAGAAGCTGTGGCTGCCCCTGGATCCCTGGCAGTGCCCAAGGCCAGGTTGGATGGGGCTTGGAGCAACCTGGGGCTAGTGGAAGGTGTCCCTGCCCATGGCAGGGGGTGAGATTTAAGGTCAAGGGGCTTTAAGGTCAAAGGTATCAAACCAACAGTCTGCAAATTCCAACTTCCACCCCCAATTCCAATTAACATCCCCTCAAAGTGATCACAGGAATATCTGCGGATAAAAAAACAAAACAAAACAAAACAGAGCCTCCTAAATGCCTTCAGGGTCCTGATCCGAAGCTCAAGCAAGTAATGGAGAGCCTTTCTTTTGATTTCCAATGAATTTGGTCAGCTCCAGTCAAAATTGGAGAGATTGATCATTAAATAATTTTTGAAGGATTCTCCCAGTGTTATCCATGCACAAATGGCTTCGGCATCTGCCTAGCTCAAGTCAGCAATCCTGGGGTTTTTTAAGCATTCAGGTCAGACATTAAAATACCAATTGAGAATATTTTTGCAGGTTTTATTCTCGCACCAAGCTGGCAGTCAAGCTGGCACTTCTCTTTTCATCTTCACTTCCCATCGCCTCAATATAGCATGTCCATCAATTTGCTTTTATTTATTTTTTCCAGGCTATTTTAGACAATCTGCTGAAGAAATCTCACTCAGCAACGAGTGCTGACCTTGAGCCGCTCCCTTTCTCTCCCGCTCCTTTATTTAAGAATGTGCAATGAATTAAGACATCATTTTATCCCTGCGCTCCGTGCAGGCAGCAGCAGCTCTCCAATGGAGCATGAATGGCAGGGCTGCGGGCAGCGCTGGCCTGGAAATGTGATCTTATGGAAACGAGGGGTGACCTGCTTCCAGACACAACAACGTGACGGGAAGAGCCCTGCCTCCCAAATGGGACACGAGGGATGCGCCCCCGAGGGGCTCTCGGAGCCTCCTGACGCCTCCAGAGGGAGGATGTGGAGCGTGGAGGTCTGTCTTGGTTTGAAAAGACAGTTATCTGCTAAGGAAGGCAGGAGCCTTCCTTGAAACGGAAAATGTAAACCCCCTCCCTCCAAAGTATTATAATTCTGAAATTATGGGGCTCTCAGGCAAAAATATGGGAATAGGAGTAACTGTTCTTTACTAGGAAAACAAAACAAACAAACAAA
>WEZZ01008229.1:9160-67854 GCA_013400585.1 Chloropsis cyanopogon | reverse complement strand
TCCTCCTGCAGTGACAGATGTGGTTCTGTTGAAGCAGGGATCCTGTAGAAGAGTGGAGTTTCCTCTGAAGGTCCGGTGGTGGTGTAGATGGGCCTGGTCTTCCTCTGGGAATCCAGTGGAGAAGGGTCCTCTGGTGTCCCAAAAACTCAGATTATATCCAGGATGGAATGCTTGGCTCCTCCCCCTGGGCGGAGCTTTCTCAATGGCCCATTAGGAGAAGATATTTCCCAGAGTGGGGATTGGTTTGTGGAAGAGATAAGCAAACTGCTCAACTAACAGAAGATAAACTGCACCACCCTTAACAGATGGCAAATAGAACACACCCTTATCTTACAATCCAGGACAAGGCCCCAGGAACAGGGATGGGGCCACAACCCTGCTGAGCTACAGGGGACTGGCCCCCAACCAGGCTGCTCTGCACCCAGGCACACGGTTTGGGACACGGTGGCATTGTCCTGCCAGCGCTGGAGCTGCGTGTGGCACCTGCCTTTGGCTCAGCCATCAGGGCCAGCTCAGCCAGGCAGCCTGGCTCTACTTCCCCCTCCTAATTCCCTCATCCCACCTTTCCCTGCTCCTCCCAAGGCACTGGCAGGGTGTCCATAGCTGGTGATTGCCTCAAAATCCTCCCTGTCATGGAGCTGAAACCCTGGCAGAGAGGGGTCTGCACCCCAGAGAGTGGCTGAGGCAGGGCAGAGAGCGCAGTGGGACCCTGCCACTGCTGCTGTGTCCCACACCATTAACTCCCAGGAGTTACCAGCGTTCGCTCAGGAATGAGCCTGGGTGGGAAGCAGCCACCCCAGCACTGCATTGCCAGCACCACATGTCACAGCCCCGCGCCGAGGGGACCTTGGTGTTTAATTGCATTTGGAGGGAAGAGGAAGGGAAATTCCAACAATCACTTGCTTTTTTCCAACTTTTCTATACCCAAGTCTCAGAGGTAACGAGGAATAAGCACAAAACCCTACCAAACAATAACAACAGCATTCAATGTGCTCCAAAACTCTTGGGAACCTGAGAGACAAAAGGAATCCGTGGCATTGGGCTCGGAAAGGCTGGAGCTGTCAGAAATTCCAGCATTTCTTCTCTCTCAGCATGAGGGGCTGCAGGGCCAGGGCTCTGAGCAGGGCAGGAGAGCAGTGTGTCCCCAGGGACCCAGCCTACAGCTCCCCAGAGTCCCATCCCAGTCCCTTCCCGGTCCCATCCCAGCCCCAGCCCATCCCAGCCCAGATGTGATCAATAAAGCCCCGAGCTGCGGCCCCGGCTATCGGATTGCTCTGCTTTGATTTAAGGAGTTTCCCTGCCACCAGGGACAGAACACTTGGGATGTTTGCCTGGAAACGGGATCTGTGTTTAAGTCATTAGGCCAAATTCACTGCAGGTGGAGGCAGAGGCAGCCCCGGGACCAGGCTGGGGTTGTGCCCACGCCGGGGCTGCGTTCGCTCCGTGCTGTGCTCCTGCACACCAGGCAGAGCCTTTGGAGCTCCTTCCCTGCTCCCAGACCAGGCAAGGCATGCTGGCTCTGCTCCAGATCATGCCAGGAATTAGGAATTTCTTGGTGGAGTTCTGTGGGGTCCCCACACCCTCCATCCCACCCACCAGCTATTGCCTGCACCTTCCACACTGAACCGTGATCTCACCCCCCAGGGCGGAGGTGCTGCTCCCTCCATCTTCCCCTTTTCCCTCCTTACAATTCCAAGGAAACCTTGATGTCACTCAAATCGGGAGCAACACCACTGCCCAAGGCTGGGAGAGGCCCAGTGCCACACACTCAGTGCATCCCTGATGTCCCATGGAGCACCCACTCCCCTCGGGGACCTGGGGTTGTCCAGCACCCCCGACCTCACATGTGGGGCTGGAACAGGCTTGGGGCCATCAGCAAACCCCATCTTCTCCTCCCTGAACCCTCGGACCTCCTCATCCGCCTCTGTCCCCCACCACCATCCCGTCTTCTGAGTGGCCTTGAGCCTTCAAAGAGAGGGGGAGAACAGGGGGCAAAATCCACAGAGATGACTTTTAAAAAATTTAAAGCAAAATATCTGGTCTTGGCTGCTGTTAAAATCAGAGCATTTCATTAAAAGGCTGCAGGGCTTTTAAAGACAAACTCTAAGCAGAGCCATGAATAATGCAGCTCCTATTCAGAACATGAAGATTTTAGCACATCCATAATACATGGGGTCAACCTGAGAAGAGGCTGCTAATGCACGGGAATGCAGGAGGCAGCAGCCTCAGCTGCTCTGAAAGGAAAACAAATGCGGGATCTAGAGGAGCTCTCCCACTGGCCGAGCACTCTGGGGTATGGCGAGACTCCGAGGGATTTTTAAATCCTTTTTATTGGTGTCTTTCTCAACTAAAATAAACTTTGTAATCTCATTAAGAGCTTGGGCGCTGATGCAGGCGTGCTGGATGTGGCCCACGGAGCTCTGTAAATAACTGACAGTGGAGCTGGCTCCACGCTCAGGGCTGGAAGCTGGTGGGGCACAGACAGCTCGGGGTGTCCTGGAGTGCTCCACATGCTCTGGGCTTTGCTGTGGGACTCCTTGGAAAGGGAAAAGCTGGACAGGGCTCAGCTTGGGCAGACACCACCATCCCTGCGGCGCTGGCTCATCCCTGGAATGAGTTGGTTGTGTCTCTGTGGGTGCTGCAGCCACTGGGTGGGATGAACTTAATGGAATCACAGAATCATTAAGGTTGGGAAAGCCCTCCAAGGCCATCGAGTCCAAACTGTGACCGATCCCCACCTTGTCACCAGCCCAGAGCACTGAGTGCCACCTCCAGTCCTTCCTTGGGCACCTCCAGGGACAGGGACTCCAAACCTCCCTGAGCAGCTCCTTCCAAAGCCTGGCCACCCCTTCCAGGAAGGAATTCCTGCTGCTGTCCAAGCTGAACGTCCCCTGGTGTGTGGGACAGTGGGTTTTAAGCCAGGCTTCCCCTGCTCCTCCGGGCTCTGCAGCGAGCGCTGGACGGGGCCCTGGGCGAGCCCTGGATGTGTCTGAGCTGCGGGAACAGAGCCAAGGGATAAACATCACCCTCAGGAAAACACAATCGCTGCGCTGAGGAAAATTGATTCCTCAAACAGTTTTATTCACAGAATGTTTGGTGGCTTTACCAGAGCTCCCAAGTTATCTCCCTCCTCCGCTCTTTAGCGCCGCGGAGAGAGTGTTCTCCCAATCCCTTATCTCCTTAATAGCCCTTCCTTTGGAGAGCAGAGATATCGGCGGATCTGCCGCGGCGTCGCGTCCCTCAAACATGGGCTGCTCTTAAAAAACGGTCCCTTTTTACAGAAAAAGCTGTGTAGGAGTTGCTCGTGCCCATAAAATGAAGCTAGAGGGAAAAAAAAGGGGTCTCTGTGGCTTTGGTGGGACTGATGGGGAACAATCCATCCTCTGCATCGGGGCTGGGTAAATCTGGTTTGGCTGCAAATCTGAATTACTATTTGCTTTTTTTTTTTTTCCCCAGTGAAAGAAGATTTAGTGGCAACCCCCCCCGATGTTGGTTTGGTGCCTGTGCAATCTGTCAGCAAGGACAAGTTCCCCACACTTAATCCAATTACACAAAAATTCCCTCGCAGAATTATTTGGGGATGAAATAGGCAAAAAAAAAGTCACGGGGGACCCTTCATCCCCTGTTTTACATCAGTGCATGAGCTACTCCTCCTGTCTGGCGGCGGGCTGGAAGTGTCACCACAGCACAGCCCACACAGAGGGACCCCCATGGGAATTGCTGGTGCAGGGAGAGCTTGGGATGTTTTATGGGATTCCCACTCCTGCAGCATGAAAACTCCCGCTGAGAGCTGAGGTGAGTCTGGGCAGGAGCTGGGAGGAGTCTTCAACTCCCAGGGCTTGGGGGACACGTGGGACCAGGTGACTGGAGGTGAACAGAGTCAGCTGTGGCTCCACGCTGTGGGAATCATGGAATCTCAGACCAGTTTTTGTCCAAAGGGACTTTGCAGCTCATCCCATCCCACCCCCTGCCATGGGCAGGGACAGCTTCCACTAGCCCAGGTTGCTCCAAGCCCCATCCAACCTGGCCTTGGACACTTCCAGGGATCCAGGGGCAGCCACAGCTTCTCTGGGCACCCTGTGCCAGGAATCACCCTGACAGGGAACAATTCCTTCCTAATATTCCATGTCACCCTGCCCTCTGGCAGTGGGAAGCCATTCCCTGTGTCCTGTCCCTCCATCCCTCGTCCCCAGTCCCTCTCCAGCTCTCCTGGAGCCCCTTCAGGCACTGGAAGGAGCTTTAAGGTGTCCCTGGAGCCTTTTCTTCAGGCTGAACACCCCCAGCTCTTCCAGCCCAGCTCCAGAGCAGAGGGAATTCAGGTGGAAAATGAGATGAACCCATGGATCCTACTACCATGAGTCCTCTTTTACTCCAGGGAGGGAAACAAGTGGATGCTGATCCCAGCCCAGCCAGTGCAGGGCCTTGCAGGTTTTGGTCTGCTCTAAGCTGAATCTCCCTTCTTTTCCCAAGACGTGGGGCTGGTCCCCATTCCCGGGAAGGCAATCGCTCTGTCTGACACCTCGGTGTGCTCGGAAGAATTTCCTGATGCTCAAATTTCCTCTTCCCCGCTGCCTTTCTCACACTTCACGTCTGCAGCTCTGCCTCCATCTGCTTCCCCTCCTTCCTTTCTCCCTCTTGGGCAGGTGGGGAAAAGAGAAAGTGCCTGTGGACAGAGAAAAAATTCACTGTGGCAGACGTGGAGCTGATTTCATTCCTAGGGTAAACTTGGGAAAGGCTCCAGGGCTTTCCTGGGGGGGAATTTGGCCAGAGGGAAGAGGAGGCATGGGGAATACATTAGGAGGGTCACCCCACTGGCTACAAACAGGCTTCGTATTGTTGCCAAATGGTCATTAATCCAAAAATAGAATTTCAGAAATGTTCAACTTTGCACAAGGAATTCAGACAATCCAGGAAATCCAGAGGTAGCCCCGTGACCTGGAGAAAGCCCTGGGGTGCCCCCAGGAGAGGGGGTGTGGATCAAGCTGGCGGAGCAGCTTCAGGGGATGGAAACCCGGGACTGTTCATACATCATCGCTCCGGGGAGAGCCGGGGGGCAAAAGGCAGGAATAAATATCCCATTGCCTCCAGATCCTGACGTTTTGGGCAGGAACACAGCGGAGAGGCGGCCACTGCCATCGGCTCCAGGCTGGAGAGCTGGGGGGACAAAGGAGCTGCTTTGGGGTCTGCTGTCCCTGCGTGTCCCCTTGTCCTTTGGTGAGTGCAGTTACCCTGTCCCCTCTCTGGAGCCTGCACTGTCACCTGCAGTGACACCAGGACGTCCCCTGGGGTTGGTTTGCTGCAGCCCCACCCTCACGAGGTCCCCGTGCCCAACACTGGGGCTGCCCCGGGTCCCAGCTCGCTGCAGCACCGGCACGGGCACGGCAGGGCCTCGATGCAGCCAAGAATCGTGCTCTGGAACGAAGAGGAGAGTTACAGTCAGCGCAGAGGAGACAGCCTGGGCTCCGGGGGTGTGGGAGCAGCTCTGCCCCAGGCCAGGTTTGCCGCTGCTCTCCCCAAGGGAGCAGGTCCATCCCAGAGCCAGCTTTTCCCACATCCAGGGACACCCTCCAGGTGAACACCTGTCACTATTGCTCATAGAATGGGGAGATGAGACTCTGAAAATTCTCGTAGATTCAGAAGGCTATCTGTTTATTAGAACAAAGCACTCTTTTATAGAGCCTTTCGCTAACAGCTCCTTGATTGGTTAAATGACACGACGCCTCTCTACCACCATTGGGTGAGATAGAGAGAGCGTATTTTGAAAATGCACACAAAGACATGGTAAACTAAAATGAACAAACAGCACCTGTTATTTTGAGAATGAGAAGTGCTCACAGAATCTCTATCACTCTCTTTCTGAGAACATGAAATGCCTCCAAGGCTGTTCTCTTCAGAGGAAAAATGTTTTTCCTTGGGAACGCTCGAGCTGCTGCTGAATTTCTCTAAAATCCACCAAATGTCAGCCCCACAGAAATCCTTGCACATCTTCCCCATCGCAGCTGCTCTAAAGGCAAAGCTCCTTGCGGTGAACCCGACGAGCTGAGGGTCAAACCTCCCCCTGCGCCCCCGGGAGCATCCACGGAAGTGCCCCAAAAGAATGAGGAGGGAAATGTGAAGCGATTTGGAGAATTGACTCCAAGAGACACAAATGTCGCTGCCCCCGCCCCGGTGGCTTTAATGCATTCTGCCTTTGGGCCTGTGTGAATGACAATGGAGAAACCATCCCGGAGAGAGTTCAGCCACACAAAGCACGGCAGCGGTGGGGCTGGGGGTGGATTGAAGCACAGAAAACACCGAGAGCACAAAACCTGCTCAAGGGCACCGATGGGTTCATGAGGAAGGATGGAAGCCCTGTGTCTCCACGGTTTTTTTCGTGTTTTCCCAATGGCTGGAAGCATCGTGGTTGTTGCTTCCCTGGTAGGAGCCTTGCAGCAGGGAAGTGCTGCTTTAGAGGCTTGGCCACAGCTGATAAATGGATAATTGTGGAAGTTGAAGTTGGACAAATGCATCTATCAGCAGTTTATGAGAGGTGCAAAATCCAGGGGTGGAGGATTCCCAGGATAATGTCAAGTGTAAATCAGGGAAATGGATCTGGGAGAGCTGCTGAGCCCAGCTGGGCTTTCACCTGGAGAATTATCAGACACTCTTAATGATTTGTGCCAATTTTCTCCCTGTTCCATCGCTAGTAACAGCAATAGCCAGTGGCTCTCTGGAATCATCTCCTGGTGGGAACACCAGGGATGGGCAATGAGCTGGACAAGTTTAATGAGACCTGGGGAGTGTCCCCGACCAGATGCTGCCCTGGGATGAGATGCTCAAGTTGGGTGTGTAAAAGTGCATCACTGCACCCAATAATTCTCATTTCTTTCAGCTCTGGGTGATTCTTGGTTGCTTCCTTGGATTCCCAGTGTAAGACAAGGAGCTCTCACTATAACCCATTTCAGAGATTCCTCAGGATGAACAAACTCTTTACGCCTAATTTCAAACCCACTTGAACATTATGGGTTTGAGAGTTTGTCTAAAGGATCAAGTGTTATGGAGTTCCTGTTCCAGGAGAGACTGGGAAAAAAGGCACAGAGGAAAGTATGCTTCAGCTAAAATAATTCCATACATTTTACTCCACACCCTCTGCTCACTCAGCTCCAGCAGAAATCCTCCCCCCAGCATATAGAAAATTCCCTCCATCATATTTTAATTTTATTTTAAATCCAATTTGCAGAGGAATGGCTTGAAGTCTTTGGGAAGGTTATTGTTCTAAAAATCAGCGATTCAGTCAAACTTCTAATAACATTTCAAGATAGTCACAAGTCCTTTGGGTCCCTTCTGATCACTCTACCAAAGCCAACAGATTGGACACACATCTGAGACTTTTAAATCTTTGTGGGCAACTGTTAACAAGCAGAACATCGGGAAATGGCATTCCATGGAGTTCTGCTGGCACGGCCCCGGCACGAGACGGGAGCTGAGCTGCAGATGAAGGGTTGGGGGCTGAGGCACCTGGCCCAGATCCAGCCCAGCAGTGCAGGGGGTGCTGAGCCTCTCAGGCAGCCTCTCCTCTCCTGACACGTCCTTTGAAGCAGGAGGGATGGGACAACCTCCTGGCGACAATCCATGATCATGCTGGACCCACCTGGCTTGTGCAGGGAGGTGAGTCAGGAATAAAGGGAAAAAGGGGAATCCATTCTGGCCATGGGAATGGAGATTGGGCTAACTGGAGGTACATAAAATTCCCCTTTTAAATGAGATGGGAAAGTTCTTCCTGGATTGGAAAGCAACTTCTTTGTGGGTCATAAACAAGGGTGCCCCAAAACAGCCCAAGAGGTGCCAGAACAAGCCTGGAAGTTCGCTGAATTCATGAATTCACACATGAGATACTGCCTGTGAGACTGTGGAGTGTAGGACCGCGGCATGCGTTTGGTCCCTGGGGAGAAGAGGACGATTATGGAGGGAGGAAAAGCCGGGAGAAACGAGTTCTTCCTCTTGATCTTTACTGGAGAAGACAATGAGGGGAAACATTTCCATTTCAAAGGCATTGTGCATAGGAAATCAGAATGTGACCTTAGCGGGCTGGGCAGTCTCTAAGGAGGAAATCAGGGAGCAACTGGAGAAAGTGTAGTAAATCCCCCGGCCTGGATGGTATTTATCCAAGATTTCAGAGAGAAATCAAGTGTGAACTCCCGGGAAGGCAGCGACATGGATACTCAGCACAATCTGGATCGCGGGAAAAGAAACCACGATAACTCCTCTGGATCAGAAGGCAAAGATGACACCAAAATCAGAGTAACATGAGAGGCAGGCACAGATGTTTCCAAATTCTCCAGAAAGATTAAAATTAAAGCATAGCTTGGGAAGAGTTCTCCATCACTCCGTGGTCAGCCGTGGATCACCAACGGTGTTTGGATCTGACAATATCCTGCTACTTGCAGGGTTGACGCTCACACGCGGTGTTCCCGCAGCAGCATCCACAGGCGGCTCCTGTCCCGCCTCCCCCGGACGGGGACGGTCCCCACGGCCCGGCCACGGTCCCCCCGTTCAGGTTGCAGCCTCCAAACTGCGGCACAGCTGCCAGGAAGCGTTTTCCCGACGTCAGGCACGAACTCCCTGACAACCGATACCACAAACCCCATAAACCGAGCCCCGCTCCGAGCCCTGCCAAAGCCCCCGCGGCGAGCTCGGCGCTCCAGGCGCAGCCCCGGCAGGTGTCACCTTGTGCTGTCCCAGCCAGGTGGGACACAGGGGTCGGATCCATCAGCAACACTCAGATCCCGGAATGGCGGGATGGAAACGGGATCATTACATGCTCTAATTCCTGCGCGGTGACTCATGCGACAGCAGGGACCAGGTGACAAAGTCTCCCACCCCGGGAAGGGCCCGTGAGGGAGGAAGAGCCGCTCCCACCCCGGGGGTCCCTGCCCCCTTCGCTGGTCGCCTGTAAAATCAGACACCGAAACATCCCAGCTGGGGGATCCGAGCCCACGCAGCGCCGCATTCTCCCGCTTCTCCTGGTTCCCATCCAAAGGAATAAAGGCTCCTTGTGCCGGGGGACGGCCGCGTCCATTGAGGGCCGTAATGGGAGCTGACAGCTCCGGCGGGCAGCGGGCGCGGGCAGCGGCGTGGGCAGGCGGAGAGCTCCGCTCGGTCCCCCTGACAACGCCAGCCCCGGCCCATCGCGCTGCCTGCCGGAGGTTCAACACGAGCCGCTTCCCTCCCTTCCATTCTCAGCTTTTTGAGCGCCATTGTCTCCGTTGTGCGGCGGGGGGAGCAGAGCCGAGCCGCGCTGAGGAGCTCTCCCGGCGGCAGGAGCGAGGAACCCCACAAGGAACCCCACAAGTGCTGCTGGAATCCCAAATGCCGCCGCAGTGCTGGGGTCACTGTCCCAGCACGGGGGGCAGCCACGCCGAGGGGAGATGTGTCCCAGCCACGGGAGGGACGGGAGAAGGGGGAGAGGGCCGGGGGATAACAGCCACATCCCTGCCCCGTGCTCCTCCTTGGGGATCCCGCACATTCCACAGGGAGGGAACACAAAGGCTGACAGGCGCTGGTCATCACCGCGTGACAAAGGGTGGCAAGGACCAGTGGGATGCACCTGGAGGGACAGGCTGCTGGAATCCTCGGTGCAAGGCCCTCCCTGATGAGGGATCCAGAGCCCCTGTCCAGGTACGGAGCGGTGAAGCCCCCCAGGAGCTGCCGTGAAGGAGGGGGATGCTGCAGTGCCATGGCAACAGCCCTCCTCTGCATCCCACGGATAATGGGCAAGCTCTGCTGGAGTGGTTTCGAGGGCTTTGAGTGCAACTTGGAATATACAAGAAGGACAAAGAGAAGCCTGAGAAGGCTGTGGGGGTTTGGGGACACATGGGAGAGCCCTTTCCACAAATATTATCCTTTGGTGAGGGAGAAAGGTCTATCCATCAGCTGCCTGGAACATCCCATGGACCTGTGTGGCCACCCCGAGCACACTCCAGCTCACAGACATTCCCGTCATGGTGGGCTTTTGGCTGGTTTTAATTTCAGTTTGGGAGGAAAGAAAGGAAAAAAGACACCATCACCCTCCCCCACTTCTGTATCTGCTGAAGAGAGGAAAGGAGAGGGCAATAAATTCCAGCTCAGAACCAAATCCCTGGATGCATCCCATGCTCCAGCAGATGCCCAGGCACTGAGGAATGGCTGCACAGCATTCCCAGTCCCTGAGGACATTTTGGTGGGACAGACTGTGTGGCACAGCTCCAGGCACTGAGAACATGGCCTGCACCACCAAGCACCCAGAACCTGCTCCTGCCCTCCGAAGCTCCAAAGTTTTCTGCAATGTGTGGCTCAGGAGATGCCTCGCAGATGCTGTTGGAGTCTTCCTGCTTTTTATTTTCCTGGCAACAGCCATCACAGGGAGGGGACTTCTGTGGTTCAACAAGCGGCTGGGGACCACAGATCCAACCCCTGCAAATCCACAAGTGGAAGAGAAGAAACGCAGGAGATGTGAGAAGAGCCCTTTCTTCTCAGCCTGTGCATTTCCCAGCTGTCAGGACCAGCCCAGCTGACTGCAGAGTTACGGTGGCATTAACTGATGAAATTCCAGGGGGAGAGTCGTGACTTACCATCGCTGTGGCTCCAGCACAGAGGGAAGGTGTCCCAGGGAGGTGGCACTCCTCAGGCTCTGCTCCCAAGCAGATGAAGTCCAGACTTCCCAGGAAAAATGAGAGTGCTCAGTCCTCCTCAGCGAGGCCATCCCATCGAAGGATAAACTTCATCCCAACAGCTCATTCCTGCTTTGGCTCTGCTGCCAAAACAGCCCACAAGCAGGACTGGGAAAGGGGGAAGTGGTGGGACAGGGACAATTAGAGCCAACTGCGGTGGAAGGATTTTGAGTTGATCTCTTTTTTCCCCTTTTAATAGCGCTGGATTATAGATATGGCAAAACCACATGTTATCAGACACAATGAAACAATTACCCTCAGCTTCCCCACCGTGGGGATGGGCCTTGGCGGGGGCCTGGTGCTCTCTGATGTGGACACCTGCTCTCGAGAAGTGTGATGGGTGAGCAGCAGCTTCACCAGGATGTGGGGCCCAGAAACACCCCAAAGTCAGAGCACATTTAAGTCATGACCAATTGGATGCTACCGAAGGATGGACCCATCCGGGTTGCTGAGTCATTTTAATCCCAGGCAGCAAACAACACCCTGGGCTGGGGCTCCAGCACATGGTTTGGATTTCTTTGGAGCAGGCAGAGCCCTGGAAGGTTTAATGGATGTCCAGGCAGCTGGGGCTCACCTTGGCCTCTCCTGAGCAAGTTCAGCTGGACACAACATCACCGATTTTTCTGTCCCATTTGCTCTGCACAGTTGTGGTTTTGTGTTCATCAAAGCCCACTCTGGGTCCGCCCTGCCCCGTGTACATGTTCCTCTCTCTTCCCTTCCGATGTCAGGAAGGTTTTTCCTCGAGCAGGGCAGGCTTCCCCCCGGCCTGGGCTGTTATTTATGGGGCACCCCCGCGCAGAGCCCAGCCAGGGAGGTGAGTGAGTTATGGTTCTGGGTGACATCATGGACTGGACTTCATAAAGGGACTCAGCCGATGGTCTCTGAAGACAGCTGCAAAAAAAAGCAGCCCTGAAGGAGATGATGGAGTGGGTGAGACATAAATTTCTTAGGACAGGCAGTGAAAAAACGTTTACAGCCCTTCTTTCCTGAGTCTGGTTTCAATCAGAGCTGCAGCGGCTGCAGCGATGCCGCGCACCGCGCGCTCGCTCAGACACACGCTCTGTACGCTCAACCTGCCTTAGTTCTTGGATTTTATTCCCTTTTTTACTGGTTTGAAAATGCCCTGATGCAGGATGGCTTGCAGATCCTCAGGCAGGCAGCTCCCATGTCAGGCAGCCTCAGCCAAGGGCTGGATGCGGATCTGGCCTGCAGACGGGAACCGAGTAAGAATAATATTGATAAGGGTAATGAGGGGCCGGCTTTATAAACCCATCACATTGCAGTCGCAGCCTATAACAAACGGGGTATTAACTCTGACATTCATTAAGGCACTTTGCCATTTCTTCCAGGCTTAATGGAAAATCTGTCTGCTTAGCAGGGCTTGCTGCAGCGGCTGGGGAATGGGGAGGTTACTGATTAGAACAGCCCCGAGTGCTTGGCTACCCCAAAGGGCATTTGAAGTTCATTCTTGAGCTTCTTGTTCCTAATTTTATTTCATATCTTTGGGCAACTGTTTTCTACATTTACTGGGGCTGTCCTCAAGCAGATGGATGAGCTGTCCCCATCTGAGCCCTCCATGGCTGCCCAAAGTGCTCCAGGAGACCTTTGGGATGGAGCCCCCACATCTGAAGTCACCTTGCCAGGCTGGAGGAAGCGTTGCTCCCTGTGAACCCACAATTTCTTTTGCTACAGCTTTGTCCCGTGATTTCCTTCTTTCCTCCATCCCAGATATGGAGAAGATGCTATTTCTCAATTATTGCAGCCCAATTTTAGAGGTCTGAGGACCCTTTGGAGCCTATGGAGCAGTTGATTAAACAAGTTCATTCAGCCCTTTCAGTGGGACTTGAAATTCCCCAAAGAGCTCAAGGAAAATGAAACACCCCAAACCTCCCATGTGAGCAGCAAGTCTTGCATTCCCTGAGTGCCTGGCTCCCTCTCAGCTGGGACAGTCACAGTAGCTGTGCCTGATTTTTGGGTGAGGAGGCATCATTTTCACCCACATCCTCACAATATTCCCAGGGATGCCCCAGAAGTATCCATACAGGTGTACAGGGGGTGATGGGGAGCAGGGCTGTTGCTGAAGCCCACCTGGAGTGGGACCTGATGATGGGACCTCCCTCTCCCTGAGCTGTGTCTGTTCTAGGCAGGGCCCTGCTGGTCCCTACACCAGGATTGAACATCCTTTCCATGATCCTGAGCTTTGCAAAGCTCGTGCTGCACCAGGCCTGGAGCCAGGAGGGGGGTGTGAGCACCTCTCCAGGGGAGCAGCACCTCTCCCAAGGTGTGCTCAGTGCTCTCCCCGGCTGTGCCACACGGACAGGCCGTGCCTTTTGGTGTCGGCACATCCTGGGGCTCTCCATCTTCCTGCAAAGAACCAACTTCCAGTCAGTTCAGCGAGTTAATCTCCATCTGCCTCTCCTGTAACCAGCAATCTGCATTTTCCGTGGATGCGCGAGGCATTTAATAAAACCCAGAGCGAGGAGATGAAAGATTTATCCGTTTGCCCCCAGAGATGTCCCTTGCGAGGGCAACGCGGGACTCGGGAGCGGAAACCTGGATTGTTTTTTATGGCAGCTGCGTGAGGAGATACAGAGCCTTTGAAGTGCTCCCGGCCCCGCTTCCTCCCGCCTGCCCCCGGTGCCACCGGAGCGGCACAGCGGGGTCACGGCACAGCCAGGACGGGCAGCTCGGTGGGCAGAGCACGGTGGGGCTGGTGGGAAGGGAAGGAGGGCACGGAGAGGGGAAAGCAGAAAGAGGAAAAGGAGGAACAGGAGGCCAAGCTGGCCATGGGCGGAGCAGGCTCAGCCGGCTCCCGAAACTGGTGAACAAGCTCTTGTGTTAGAAGTTTTGGGCATAAAATGGTAACGTGGAACCACTGCCTGCCCAGGAGGTGAGAGATGGAGAGAAAGAGCCACATCTCCACCGTGCTGAGCCCCGGGACTGCTCTGGATGCTGCGGGACAGCCAGGAATGGCACGGCCGGGGCGCACGGCCACCAGGTCACCTCCTCGCCCCTGGCATCCTCTCCGCCAAAGCGCAGCGAGTCCCGGCTGCTCTGCGGCACAGCGGAGCATCCCGAGCTGCCGGCGCCGATGCCGGCCAGGAGCAGCGACTCGGGAGGGGGAAGGAGCGGTGACATTTGCCTGCAGTTCCCCCGTACCCATCTGCAGAAGGGCGGGGAGGCGCCGGGCAGGTGCCAGCCCAAATAAATACAAGGCGAGTGCTCCCCACGGAACCATCGGGGCTCTGCCAGGGAGGGGGGCACTGCCGGTGCCGTGGTTTCTAATGAGCAATTTTAATTTCTTCCATAAACAGCTAATAAAGCTCATCTCTCTCTCCTTCTCTCTAATGCACCATTTATTTCTTGCTCTGAAAGGCGAGCAAGGAAATTCAAGGCAGGAGATGGGAGGGGGGGTTGATGCTAAATGTCAGCGCTGCCTGACGAAGCCTAATTGTCCCTCGGAGCTGCTGCAGCAGCACTGGCACCCACAGGAAGAGCCCGCGGGCCCTGGTGGCAGGGGGCTGGCAGAGCCTGCCCCGGGATGCTGCTGGAGCAATGGGGCAGGGGTTTTATCCGAGGTTATTCTTAGGAACAGCCTCAGAATGGGCACTGCTCGTTACTCTGCAGGGGGACTGGGGACTCATTGCTGGGCAGGGACAGCAGAGGAACAATGGCCAGCCCCTCACCATCCCTGCAAGTGTTCAAAACTCATGGGGATGTGGCACTTGATGGAGTTTAGTGGGGAATATGGGGATGGTGCTGGGCTGATGGTTGGACATGATGATCTTTGATGTCTTTTCCAACCCATTTGATTCCATGATTCTCTCCTTTTCCCTTTCAGCAGCTCCAGATCTACCTGGGCTGTTTTCTCCTTTTCCATTTCAAGCCAACTCTGAACTTTGCAAACACCATCAGAAGGCTCGGGAATGTTGCTTGTCCTCGTGGATTGTGATTATTTTTAAAGTTACTGCAGGATAATTGTCACCGTGCCAAGAGGCTGGTGACGATTTCCAATTCCAAACTCGCCAGGCTGGGCAGGGAGAGCATGGAGCTGGTTACCCAGGAATAACCAGGGTGTTGCTCTGGTGTCTGTGATGATGATGTGCAGGACAGAAGGAGGTTTCCAAAGCTGCTGTAGTTGTGGGTTTAGGGCCAAAGCAGAGAAATTTCCCATGGAAGTCCCTGAACAGTGGGAATAGTTGGGATACAGGTGTTCTGCCATAGAACCTGGGAGCCATGTGTGGAATCTGGGCCTGTGTGCACATGGGATGTTTGGAATATCAAAGAGAGATCCCTTTTCATCTCTCAGTCTGCCTGGAGAGGGGACATGGGACAAATATTTGCACCATTTTTTCTGGATTGTCAGTCTTTAGCATGATAGACAGGGAGGAAAGATGTTGAGGAGGCACAGGAGGAGATGTGGAGCTTTGGGCCTGTCCAGACTTTGGCTTCATGGAAGATACCAGGGCACATAAAATACAAACCCTGCAGGAATGTAGGGGCTGGAGCTTCTGAGGCCCAGGGAAGTGTTAGGGCTTAAAGGATTTGACATTTCTGAATCTTTCTCTTTCTTGTTGGTTGTTTATTCTCCAGGGTAGAGAATAAACAGTCTGGGAAGTGGCACTGATTGCTTGTGGCTGAACATCCCTCCCTGTGGTGATATTCAGGCTGGATGTCCCTAACACCCATCAAACATCACCAGGCTGGGCCTGATCATGCTCTGGAAAGATCTATAGGTTAAATACAGACACCCATATATATTTCTGTGGAAAAACCGTGGCCATTCACAGCACCTGAGTTCCCTGAACAGCTGAATTCTTGCTCTGCATAAGGCTGTGGCCATTCCTTAAATCCATGAGACCTCCTCAAGCCTAATGCAAGAGAATTTGGTGTCACAAAACCGTGGATCAGGCCTGTGGCAGTTTTAAGCAGCCTTAAGTTGTACAAAGAGAAAAATTTCCACTCCCCAGTTGGAGCTGTTTCCCAGTGTGTGCAGAGGAGCTTTGGAATATTCAGGACATGAATGATAAAGCTGAGAGAAGACTGTAAATAATTTTCTACTCCTGTTAACTCAGGATTTTCAAACAGTTCCTTCAGCTGCACTGGAGAATTACTGTTCCTTTGGGGAACTTTGAAGCTGTTTCCACTGGCACGGATATTCCAAAATTCTTATCAATATTTTGTGTCTGGAACACACACACAGAGCTGAGTCCCAGCCTTACACAGCCCATCCAACTCTGTGCTGTCCATGGGCACAGCCCAGGTGGGACTGGGGAAATTCAGGGGTGGAAGAGCCCACCCTGACCATGCTGTTCCTCATGGAAACAGCATCCTGCCTACAGACATCCCAGAGACTGAGGAGGGAGGAAATTTGTCAGGTGAATTTGTCAAGCAGGGGTGATAATCATTCATTTAGCCTGTAATGACATGGCACTTACCATGTAATAACCTGGATATTGCATGGAAATTACCATGTAATCCAAGGCTCGGGAGCTGCCATATTGTCAGGGGCTCCATGGTAATTTGTACCCTCTCATTTACAGCCCTGAGACTGCTTTTATTGTGGCAACAAAGCGGAGATTCACAGTTTGCCAAAAGGAGAATCTCCAGAGGGATGTTATGAATAATTAGGCAGCCACGGTGGTTTTGGATAACATCTTTACTGTAACTCCATTAACGAACAATTGATTGCTTTCCTAGCTCTGACTTGCCTCCAGTCCTTCCACCCAGAGCTCCTCTCCCCACTGCAAAGCCGGCTCTGCACAGGCGGATCCAAGCGGGGTAATTGCTCCGAGAGGATGAGCCCGGGAAGCAGCGCCCGGGAAGAGGCAGCAGCTCGAGCAGGCCAGTGTTCACTGGAAAGCAGAAATGTCTGTGCAAGTGTGGGGTCACTCCTCAGCTGCTTCAGTGATGATTTCCATGGGTTTTGGAGGAAATGCTTCTGGAGAACCTGGCCCGAGGTTTCGCTGGCGCTAAGGACGCCCAAGTGCAAATGGCACTGGCACAACCATCGACCATCAAGCGGATGCGACCTCCTCCAGACCAAAATCCACCTTCAAATCCCACCCTCAGGTCTCTCTGTCCCCAGAAAGCTCCTTTAGAACTCACTGATCAGGGTCCAGACCTGACCCTTGCCACCCTCCAATTCACATCCCCAACCCTGCCTTTCTGCTGAGATAAATTGTATTTCCCTGAGCCACCACTGCACTGAGAATGGGTTATTTTTAGATGGAAAATCAGGAGGTCAGAGGGAATGTTTTGCATTTAAGGATGGGAGGGAGACATGGCCTGTGCTGCCCCTCTGCCCTCTCCCTCTTCCCTGCTCCTCATCCTCCTCCTGACCTGCTGGTAACCCCCTCCCACGGAGCCTCCCCATCCTCCTCCCTGGGATGCAGTCCTTGCCAAGGGGCAGCAGCTCCCAGGCCTTGTGGAACCATGGAATCCTTTAGGCTGGAAAATACCTTTAAGATCATTGATCCAACCCGTGCCTGCTCCCTGCTCTGGACTCCACAGTTCCTGCTCCTCTTCCTCGCTCAGCTCTGCCACTCCCTTGGAAGTTGATCTGTGGAGGGAGCAGCTCTGGTGTTGTTGTTTGCTGTACAAACTTGGGAACCGGGCTGTGCCTGCAACAGGAGCGGGATGAATGTCTGGGGGAGGTTTGCAGTTCCCAATGATTGAGATCCTCTGCTTGGAGAAGCCTAAACAAACTCTGTAACCTCAGGGGAAAATCTGCAGTATTTTAGTTTTAAGTGTTTCCTCTAAAAAAAATAACTGTTTGACCTAGAAAGCTCCCAGGGAGCATCCCTGGGGCTGGAGAAGCTCCAGGAAAAATGCCTGGAGATGGGATTTGGATTTAAAGTGTGAACATAGAGAACCACATCTCTGCTTTGAGCTCAGACTGGAAAGTGCTGCCCACCACAGACTCACCTCTGGTTTACTTCCCACCAGGGCAAGTCAAGGAAAATCCACCTGGAATCACATCCCTTATTCAAGGAGATGGGATTCTATAGGATTACATCTATCCATACCCCAGGGTTGGTGTAAGGATGGGGTGAACTGGATTCAAAAGGGGAGAGCCCTGAATGTGAATGATCATTCATTTCACTCCCAGACCTGTCTCACCTGGGGATGGAAGAGGTGTCCCTAAACCCTTCTCTTAACCCTTTTGAATGTCTCCCATCTGTGGTTCAAATTATATTTTTTTCAGAAAAGAAAAAACCCGGAAATTGCTGACCCATTTAGAGCTCTCTAAAACTGCCACTTTTAGAGCCCCCAAAATAGCTTTAGTGAGTAGCAGATGTGCCAAAGTGGAGAAATAAACACAAGTGTGCTGCTTTTAACCTCCAAACTGCTTCTTGTGCAAGGCTGCAATGAAACCTCAAAGTGGGCTCCAGCCCAGAATCCAACCCTGCGCCCACCACGGCTCCTTACCCCAGTGCTGGGGATGTTTCCCAAGGGCTCCCAGCCAGGAGGAGCCCAACTGCTCCCACGGCCAAGGAGCACCAATAAAACATGGAATTAGAGAATCTCCTGAGTTGGAAGAGACCCACCAGGATCATTGAGTCCAGCTCCTGGCCCTGCACAGACACCCCAGCAATCCCACCCAGTGCCTGCCCAAACCCTCCTGGAGCTCTGGCAGCCTTGGGGCCATCCCTATTCCCTGGGGAGCCTGTTCAGTGCTTGACACCCTCTAGGAGAAGAACCTAGTTTTGATAACCACCTAAATCTCCCTGACACAGCTCCATCCATTCCCTGGGTCATCGTGTCCCTGCTCACAGAGAGCTGAGATCAGAGCTGCCCTAGCCCCCTGCTGAGCTCTGCCCTCAGTCTCCTCTTCTCCAGGCTGGACAATCGAAATTCCCTCAGCCGCTCCCCATCCTGTGTGGCCCCTCCCCATCCCTGTGTCCCTCCTTTGGACACTCTCTGATCTATTCTGATGTTGCAGTGACCAAAACTGCCCCAGGGCTCAAGATGAGGCTGCCCCAGGGCAGAGCAGAGCAGGACGATCCCGCCCTCAGCCAGACCCCCATGTCCATAGCCCAACCTGGACATGCCAAGAGTGGGATCAGCACCAGCACTTTGTGCTGAGCACCAGGATGCAGGTGCAGGAGAACACCTCAAGTTCCCGATGAAAGGTGAGTGTAGGAAACGTCTTTGAGTCCTTTGCTGGGATGGCCTCAGAAATTACAGCAGCTCCCTCAGCCCCGTGGCTTTTCCAGCCAGTGCAAAGCCTGCTCCCAGCCTGGCTCCTTGTCTGGAAGCTCTGCAGCCAGCAGTAATTGCATTTTGTCAAGTGGTTTTAGCAAAGCAATCCACATTTATTAACCATCTGGATTAGAGAAATGATCTTCCTGATTCCAACTGCCAGCCCAGCCAAGGACTTATCACAGAAGGGAATAACGGATCCCATTCCTCCCTCCCCACGTCACCAAGGGTCTGTTCCCTGCACTTTATTTACTTGGGTCACTAAAGGAGTCTCTCACACAGGTCACTGCTGGGATCAGCCTCCTGCATTCCAGGTGACAGCCTCACTCCTGGATCTCTCCAGTGCTGTCCCTCTCTCCTGTCCTCACAGAAGGAGGAAGGAACTGCGACATCAGAGTCAACATGGATTTCACAAAATCACCTCAAGCTAATGGGAAAAACTCATTAGAGGAAGGAAGGAGGGGGGGAACGCTCCTGTCTCTCGTACATCATCCCTGTCCTCCTCCCTCCCCTCTAACGTCCTCTGCCAGAGACAGGAACTTCCCTCCTCGCTTTGATTGCATTCATTTACTGCAGGTTTCATCCTGTCAGCTCAGTGTGGGGACACAAAGAGCTCTGTGGGCACAGGCAGACAAAATTCTCCGTGTTTGAGGTGGAGACTTCTCCCAGCTCCATCGCTCCCTGGCAAAGGGGGTCCTGTGTCCCTCCCTACAGCTCCTGTTGCTGCCATACCCAGAGCATTCCCAAGCTCAGGAAAGTTCTGCAGGCTGTTCCCAAAGCCAATTTTTTGGGGATCTGGGGTGCTGCCGGGTCCCATGCAGACACCTGGCTCCGGGAGAGCTCTCCAGGCACAACAGCCTGGGTTTGATTGCTCTGGGAGCCAGGTTACAGGGACCTGCTGTTCGCTGCATCCAAACCCACACTTATTCCCATTCCCACGGGGTTTTCCCTTAATTGAGCTGCTGACTGCATTAACCTGGGAAGGGAGTATTGATTGAGCAGCCGCAGGAGCTGAGCTCAGCTCAGGGCTCAGCTTTTTACAGAGATGTGGTGGGAGCTTCCAAACGAGGACACACATGAGCTCATTGGGATTGGGATTTCCTTGGAGGGAGAAGAGAAGCCCTTCCATCTTTCTACCACACCTGGAATAAGACTGATCCCCTTGTAATGGAAATTCTAAGGCTTTGCCTCCCTCCATCCACCTTTGTTCACAACATTCCCAGCTCTCCCAGCAGAGCCACAGCTGAGGGAAGGGAAATGGGGTTTCACCCCTTGCCCAGTCCCTGACACCTTGAGGGCTGGGTCACGTCTGGAGGAGCACCTGTGGGACCTGGCAGCAGCCCCCTGTGCCAGCCCCACCCGAGGGAGCACCCAGCTCTCCCTGTCTCTGCAGCTCAGAATTCTGCAGCAATTCAATGAAATTCCTTAAATTATTAAGTCCAGGTCATTGCAGGAGAGATGTGAGAAGGGAAATTTAAAAATAAATGAAGTCTTCCAAAGCTAAAAACAACACTTCAGCACATGCAAGGACTCAATCCAACAGGGATATTCCCGGAGTCCCAGGATGGTTTGGGCTGGAAGGGACCTTGCAGCTCATCTCATCCCCCCCCCTGCCATGGGCAGGGACACCTTCCACTATCCCAGGTGACTCCAAGCCCCATCCAACCTGGTCTTGGACACTTCCAGGGATGGGGCAGCCACAGCTTCTCTGGCCACCCTGGGCCAGGGCCTCTCCACCCTCACAGGGAAGAATTTCTTCCCAATATCCCATTTAAATCAAAAGCCATTCCTGCAAATAAAGTTATTCCAAATCAGGTGCACTTTGGAATGCTCCCAAAGCAGTGTCCAATAGATTGGGGTTTCCAGTATGGAAAATATTGACGTTCCCAGGTTGTAGCTCACCTGCAGCATCACTTCAGACACTTCAATCACTGCAAACTTTTGGAAGTCACCTGAGGAGTCTTCTCCTTCCCCAGCTGCTGCAAACCTAGGTTAGGAATTTTGTTCTGGCTTTCTTTGGGAAAGTTAAAATATTTCTCTTTTATCCTCTGCTTGGAGGGGAATAAGACAAGGCTGTTAGAGCTGGCTGCAGCACAACATCCCCAGTCAGCCAAAAACACCACTGTTCCAGTCTTCTTTCATCCCAGATTTGAGCAACAGTGTCAGCAGCTCCAAATTTCCAACGAAATAAAAATTCCAAACCCCTACTATAAACACTGGAAAGCCTTCTCTAAATATTTTGCTTCAATCAGGCTGAAGTCACTCAGCTTTATCATTTCATGAACTCCAGCCTGTTATGAGATCTCAATGATCTTGTGGCTCAGTGACAGGGCTGTGGCTGAGGGACCTCAGGTGACACAGGGACAGGGATGCTGCTGACACCCCTGGTGCTCTCCTGATTTCAAAAGGTTTTCACCCTTTTCTTTTGAGCTGTTCCACAGAGTTTTGGCTCCTCCAGGGAGATGGCAAGGCACCTTTGGCTGGGGGGTGGGTGACGTGAGGGGTCTCCAGACCCCCCAGTTCCAACCACATTGGAAACATCTCACTCAGGAAACATCCCTCTGGAAATGCTCTGATTCCTCTGGGAACAGCATTGCAAAGGTCTGAGCGAGTCATTTTGTGAGGAACAGGCCAGGCAGGGAGAGCAGATAATTGGGAATGTTTCCCAGGAGGCAGATCCTGGAGTGCAGAGCCCCGGGATGCAGCAGGAATGAGCCTAAAATCAGCCGGATCATCTGGAAAACAGCTTCATTTAGACTTCAGTTCCAGGTGAGGAAGGGAATTCAGCACCTTTCTCATTTCAGCCCGTCCGGGGCTCATCACACTTGGGAAGTTCAAGTCCATCCATCACCCGCCCCTGCCGGAGCAATCCCTCACACTCAGCAGTGCCTCACTCCGGGGAAATCCCGGCAGAATCCATGGCGTGCCTCAGAGAACGAGGTGTGCCCGGGCAGGGAGAGCAGCAGGCTCTGCCCTCAGGTTTGTTGTACCAATTCCCAGAGCTTTCCCCGTGATTTCCAAGAACATTTCTGCAGCCCGAGGATCTCGGGGAGCTGCTGCTCTGTGTGTTCGTGTGTTTGAGCTGTTCCACGGCTCTGTTTACACCTCAGGCTTCTCAGGCTTCCTGCTCTCCACTTTCCTGTGCTATCACTAATCCTGTTTAATTGAGGCTTCCTTGGATTCGTGAGGATGAGCGTGGGGGTGTTGGCAGAGTCCAAGGGCAGCTGGTCCTTCTGTGGGCACGTGGGAATGCTGGTCAGGGCAGGAAGGGACAGATGTGGAACCAGTTCCAGTGAAATCATTGGGTAACAGGAACAATTTACACCCGAGGATACAGGATACCCCCGGGGTGTCTGCAGTGTTCCTGATGCCCTTCAGAACACTAAAATTGGGATAAAGGCATGGGAGAAAGCTGCATCCCAAGAGTGCAGAGCCACATTTCCAACAAACTGTCCCGAGGGGCTCTTGCAGGTTCCCAAATTGGGATAACCAAGCTCCTTGGCAGAGCAGCGTCCAGCTGGGCATCTGCCAGATGTGCTCAGTGCTGCCTGGAGAATCCCAGAATGGGTTAGGATGGAAGGGACCTTAAAGCTCATCCAGTGTCACCCCCTGCCCTGGGCAGGGACACCTTCCACTATCCCAGGTTGCTCCAAGGCCTGTCCAACCTGGCCTGCTGGGGCTGCTCGTCCCAGCTGTGGCTGCCCCATCCCTGGAAGTGCCCAAAGCCAGGTTTAACCTGGGACAGTGGAAGGTGTCCCTGCCCATGGCAGGTGTTGGAACAAGGTGATCTGCAAGGTTTCTTCCCACCCAAATAATACTGTGATTACATTAATTATTATTATTATTATTATTATTATTATTGTTATTATTATTACACTCCAAGTGCAGGGCAGGAGGGCAATGACGAGGAGAGGGAAAGAGAGCCTTGGCCAGGGGGTTTTTGCAGCCAGGTTCAAGCAGCCCTTGAACGAGGGGCATGAAGAAGCACCATCAGCAGTCTGGGAACCTTGGTACACGTGGGGGAAGATGAAGAAATACAGAGTGGTTTGAAACTGCAGGTAGTGAGTGATAAAAGCTGCTTATCACAGGCTGGGAGAGGCAGAGCTGACCCTGCACTTCTGTCTGGGAGAGTGATGGGGGGAGTTGGCTCCAGGAGGGGCTGAGAGATGAAGACAAACACCTTTGTGGATGGGAGGGAAAAGGTGGGTGAGGGAAGGAAAAGCTGTGCTTGGCTGCAGTCCCAGCTGAGGGCCAGAAAAATGAGCTTGGTAACAGTGCCTGGCTGGCTTTGAGCAGGCTGGGCTGGCTTTGAGCAGGCTGGGTAGGTTTGAGCAGGGCTGGCTTTGAGCAGGCAGGGCTGCCATCAGTCATGGCTCGAGACAGGGATGTGTCAAACCAAGCCACAGAGAGATAACAGCCTGGAAAGTCGGCTGTGGATGGACTGGCAAGGTCACCCCTGGGAGCTGGGAGAACAGAGGGGCTCTGGGCACACAGCCCGAGCCAGGGCTGAGGCAGAGGATGCCCAAATGGTGGGGGTGAGTGATGGAAAAAAGGCTGAGGCAGCACAAACCTCCTGCTCCTGGGAGGAGAAAGACAAGGAGAGGTCAGTGGCAAGAAGGAAAACGCAGGATCTCAGGCAGAATCTCAGCCATGAGAACGTGGCAGTTCTTCACGGGAATGTGCCAACCCTCTCATTTCCTCTCGCCTTCCTCCTCATGCTCAGGACTCCAGCCTGCTTCTCACTGCACTTCCCAGCCTCCTCCATCCCTGCATCCTCCTCATCCAGCCGTGCTCTGGGCTCCTCTCTTGGTGCTGCTTTCCCTCCCCTTAGGCCCTTCCCTGTGCCACCCACCCCTCAGGAAAGCTCCCTCCTTTCTTCTCCCCTGAAAACCACCACAGGCAGAGCCCTGAGCCACAGCCAGCAGCTCAGGCAGCTTTCCACTGGGAAATTACCTGTCCCAGCAGGAGCCTGACCCCTTCAAAGTGCCTGGAGATCCCTGCCTGGTGTGAAACAGCCTGAGACGACACTGAGGGAAGATCTGCCTTACTGAAGTCGGCAGTAAAAGCTGTTTGGACTTGAGCAGAGCTGGATGTTTACCTGGGAGAAAGATTTCTTCCTGGGAGTTTTGTTCAGCACTTGTTAACCCTGGAGCAAGGGGTAAACAGCAAACACCAACCACGGGGCTGCTTTAGCTTTTTCTTTTGGAAAAACACCTCTGCTTAGCTTCCTTGGGAGCTTTGGTGTGGGCACTGGGAAAACTGGACCTGGCAGGGGGATTTGTTGTGCTGGTGGAAGGACCAGACATGGTCCTGGCTGNAGCACTTGTTAACCCTGGAGCAAGGGGTAAACAGCAAACACCAACCACGGGGCTGCTTTAGCTTTTTCTTTTGGAAAAACACCTCTGCTTAGCTTCCTTGGGAGCTTTGGTGTGGGCACTGGGAAAACTGGACCTGGCAGGGGGATTTGTTGTGCTGGTGGAAGGACAAGACACGGTTCTGACTGTCCCCAACCCTCCCCTTGCTCTGACTGTCCCCAGTCTCCTGGGACAGCAGAACAATTCCCTGTGAATCATGGACAGTCCATCCAAAGCTGCTGCTTGGCCTTTCCAAGTGATGATGGCATTGCATAGAGGGGTTTGGGGTGAAAAAGCCCCCCTTGGCATCCCCTTGTCTCCCCTGGGTCTTGGGGCTGCAGAGGAGCATCATCCATGGCCCACATCATCATCCCTGGATCCTCATGCCCTTGGTGGTGGGATGGACTGGGAAGGGGAGTGAGGACCCACTTGGACTCTCAGCCATTGTCCCGAGCTCCCTGAATTTCCTGAGAGGGAATTCCCTCCTTGAGAGTGAATTCAAAATCCAGGCTGTGGGCAGGACATGGAGAGGGAATTCCCATCCCAGGCTGTGAGCAGTGCACAGAGAAGGAATTCCCATCCCAGGCTGTGAGCAGGGCACACCTCACCACAACTGCTGAGGAGGAGGCAGCATGGAAGCAGGAGCTGCTCCAATGGCAATGTGTCTGTTCCTCCTGCAGGATCTTTCCTGACCGTAATCCCACCTGGAAGTGAGCTGGGAGCTCTGGATTTCCCAGCTCTGCAGCAGAACCGTGTGAGCACAGAGCCCACAGAAGAGCTGCTCCCAGTTCCAAAGAGCCCTTGGATGGCAGCAGTGCAGAGGGAGCGGAGCAGCTCTGTTAATTGAAATGTTTTTATTTATTTCCACTTCATTTTTTTGCTCAAAGCCGTGTTTACAGCGAAGTTTCAAAGCTGCTAAACCATGGAGCCTTCAACCCCCTTGATGTGTACAGAGCTGGCAAGAGCAAACACAGCCTTGTTATTGTTCCTTCGCTTCCCACCCTTCATCCCTCGGCTGCTCCCATTTGTTGTGTCTGATCTCCTGCTCAAGGGCTGTCTCCTCTCCGTGTCACTACAAAGCCCAACACACGGATCCCTTTCTATCTTCCAGAAGTCCCTGAATGTTGCCATGGTAGAAATAATAAATAATAACTCAGAGAGGTTGTGTTTAGCCGGGCTGAACATGTGTTTGCTTGTTTGCTTTCGAAAACAAAGCTGATTTTCCTGCCCCGTGGAGGGAAATTTCTTTTTAATGACCCTGAAGCCTTTCCCTTCTCTTCACCCATCCATCCTCTCCCTGCCTGTGTCCTGCTCTCCCAAATGCTCCAGGGAACTTTCCCAAGGGGCTTTTTCCCCTCTCAAAGCTTTTCTCAGCTTGGCTCTCAGCTGTGAGCACTTCTCTCCTTTCCCAGCTGGGATCCTGTGATTCCCCCTCCCAAAGCTCCTCCTGCTCCTGTTTCCATCCACAGCAGTGTCCATTCAGGGCTTTGTGGGGTGGCTGGAGGCTGCACAGGGAATGCTGCTGTCCCCAAAGCTCATCCCTGAGCTGAGAATGGGCTCAGCCACTAGCACGGTCCTGCTACCCAGGAACAGGAGCCTGCCTGTCTCCTCCAGGCTGGGCTGTAACTCAGAATTTCATCCCACGTTTCCTGCCACATCCCATGTGTTATCGGTAATAGATATTAGAGCCAATTTAATAATTAATTAAAAAATGAAATTTTATTTCACGACCGAGATACGGTCGCAACAGCCACAATCAGAAGGAAATGATACAGCGTCAGCCCCGGGACCGGCGCGGGGTGAACATTCACTCCGAACTCTTTCGCTTCCAACTCCCTCTGTTCACGGAGTCTGCCTCTGCTGGGGCAGTTTTTATACAGTTTTTCATGCCTGAGGTAGAGTTTTCACGTTTCTATTCACGGTTACACATATTCATGTGGTCTTCTTTCTCCATGCAGAGCTGGACAAAGCAGTTTTGGAGGAGCGATGAGCGCCGATCCAGGGGTGACTGGAACTCAATATTCGGATGCATGTCTCTGCCAGAACCGGGTATTTGAATGTATGTTCTGACGGAACTCGGTTTTCGGATTCATGTTCCTGATGGCTCCAGTAGATATTTATCGGGTATTCATGGCTTGGATTTTTCCTTGACTGTTCCTTTTGGTCCTCCTCGGAGGTTTCGCATTCCTTGCCTGAGGCATTCCTCCTCCCAGCCCCGGTTTAGGTTTAAAACAAAAAATATAAACTTATCTCTATGTGAATACAACTTATTCCGAATTATACCATACATTTCACATCAGCATGAACTATATATTACTTTTCACAAACGCATGAATCATTCCCAATCACATATTACACCGTGGACACCACAGACATTTGTTCAGGGTTGTTTCAGCCTGGGCCAGGCTTTCCATGGGGTCAGTGTTCGGAAATGGGAGGACATCCAGCCAAATCCTTGGGTCCTACATCCCTCTGCCCTTCCCTGCTGTGGGATGTGACCTCCCTGCAGATCCACCTCCCAGCTCTGCAGAGGGCTGAGACTTTGGGAAAGGAGGGACAGGGAGCAGTTCCTCCATCCCCCATCACTCAGAGCAGCTCCAGACCAAGGGAGGCTGAGGGGCCCCAGCACCTTCCTCTGCCACCCCACCCTGAGTCCCAAACCCTCTGGAACAGCCCAACTGCCCTGGATGCCACTGCTGGAGCTGCTGGGATGTGCAATGGGAGGGGACCAGGAGGGGAGCAGGGAATGGGGACAGGGATGAGGAGAACCCAGCTGGCTGCTGTTTCTCATAAGCTGTGAGTAAAAACCCCTCAGTTTTTCCTAAGTGGGAACATTTGCCTTTAATGAGCCTGAGAGGGTTTTTCTTTCTCTTGCTGGCTTTTTTTTTTTTTTCAGGGAAGCAGGGAATGGAAAAAGGTTCTTTCCTAATAAATAAAATATCAGACCCATCTCTGGGTGTCAGAATAATGGCCCTGCCCCAGAGTTGGCACCCCCAGCACTGCGCTCTGGCTGCTGCTCTGGACTGAGTCCACTTCCCCCCTCCTCCCCTATTCCTCCCTTTCTCCTCCCAACTTTCCAAGCATTTTCCCCTTCCTCAACCCCTCACGGATGCTCTGCCTCTCCTGGGGGTCCCAGCACCCCCCAGCTGGCAGTGCCACAACCAGGGTACCCCTGTGCCCCAGCCTGTCCCTGTGTCCCACTGAAGGGACCCTCTGCAGGATTTAAAGATGTGGCAGAGCTGAGCCCAGCACAGTCCCACACGGATCATTTTCCTGGAGTTACAGTGTTGGAGCCACTTCTCCTTGTGCTCTGCATTTGCCACACAAACTCCCTCATTTTGGTTTATACTTTGGGACATATTTGCTTTGTATGTATTTATGTGGCTATTTCAGGGCATTTCTGCATTAGGTCTGACCACGGTGCTGCTGGTCAAGGAGCATGGGAATGTTGTTCTGTATGGAATCATGGAATCCCAGGATGCTTTGGGCTGGAAGGGACCTCAAAGCCCATCCAGTCCTGCCCCTGCCATGGACAGGGACAACTTCCACTATCCCAGGTTGCTTCAAGCCCTGTCCAACCTGGCCTAGGACACTTCCAGGGATGGGGCAGCCACAGCTTCTCTGGGCACCCTGTGCCAGGGCCTGCCCACCTTTTTTTCTTCCTCAATATCTCTCCCAAATTTCCCCTCTTTCAGTCTGAACCCATTAGTCCCTGTCCTACCACTCCATTTCCCGACAAAACTGGGAGTAGACACACCATAGCTGACCAGAAAGCAGATTTTTTCAGTCTGAAGGCAGTATCAGTATTCTGATTTTCCATAAACAGCTAAGAGCTAAGAGTTCCAGAAAAACAATCCAATAAATTTTTTTCAACAAGAACCAAAAGTTTGTTTTAATAAGAGAAAGTGGTTTGGTCTTGCTACAGGCAAAGCTTAATTCCAGTGATATCAGAGCCTGCTAATGAGAACCAATCAAACAAGGGCACAGGAGATACAGCAAATATTAACAATTTCTGTCACATCAAACTGAGAGCGTGGACTGGGAAAACAACTCCGAAGTGATTCCCAGGGCATGGCAGGGGGATGCCAAGGAGGATGAAGCTGTGGCAGTGAGGGCAGTGACCCGTGCAGCCCCAGGATCCATCAGGATCAGCTGGCTCCAGCTCAGGGTATGGTTTGTGTCATGTTATGTTTGTTTGGAATCTCCATCCCAGTTTTGTTGCCACTCTGTCCGAGGGTGTTGAGTCCCCCATGTTCCTCTCAGCGTTCATCTGTCACCACCTTGTCTCCCAGGGCTCCTTCCAGAGCATTTTCCCTTCAGCCTGAGGTCTGATCCCAGAGGAATGCGGGCCCTGGAGTGCAGCCGGGACGGGCAGTTGCAGCCATGGGCTCCCAGAGGAATTTCTTGGCATTCACTGAATAAGGAGCTTCAATGCTGAGCACCCAGCCAGAGACCCAGAGCGAGGGGTTAATGATGGAGCCTGACCTCCAAAGGACAGGGCACGAGGCATTTCCAAAACCACATTAAATGGGACACATTGAAATATTGGTCCTATTTCCAGGAATTGATGGATTGGTTCCAGACCAGGCGCAACTCTTGGCTTGCTCCAGTTTTTATTTGTTGATAACAGTGATTTGTCCAAGACACTTCTCCGTTAGGGTCAGATCTGGTTTTGGATCAGGGAACAGACCAAAAGCCATCGAGGTGCCTCTGGTTACAGCATCCAGCCTTCCACATTCCCTTCCCTGCCCCTGCAGGTCCCCATGTCCCTGCTGTCCTACAGAGCCAGGAGAAGTGTCCCACTTTTGCATGGAAGAGATTTAAACACAAACCAAGACACAGCTTCTGGCCCCGCTGGTGTGGAATGATTCAGCTCTGGGTTAAACATAAACTTGGCAAATTCCATAAAGAATCTTCCCAGCCTGGCTCAAGGGATGGGGTCCTGTGCCCAAGCTGGTCCTGACTTCCCCCATGCCCCTGCAGCTGGATCCCCACAGCACCACTCCCAGAGGAAAGGGATCTTTGGTTAATTCCCAGCATTAAGCCAAGGGAAGGCTCAGATCTGCCTGAGTTTCCATGTTGGACATTATTTTGTAAGTGCTCCCAATCCTTGTTCCCAACAGCAATTTTGGGGTGGTTGCTCAGACCCTCCCCACTCCTGAGGCACCACAGACAGCGCAGATCACCGAGTTTATCACCCAGGGAAAACCTGGACCACGTTCAGGAATCACAGAGGCCTTTCTAAGGAACGCCATCATCGTGGAGCCAGCCGGGCCTGGAGGAGAGCTCTGCCCACAGAACCCAGCAGGAATTGCTCCTCCAGACTCCCACTGTTCTGTGCCAGATCGAATTTGCCGTTGAGAATGGGAAGAGATGAAAGCTTGGCAGACAGTGTGGTGACATTCCCTGTAAAACAAGACCTCCGGGAGAAAAGGATGCTATTTAGTGGTCATCCCTCTGCCTCCACACACGGAGACCACACCAGCTCCTGGCACCCTCTGGAGACAGCCCTGGGCAGCCATGGGATCTCGGGTTCAGCCTTCCCCTGTTCCAAGTGGCGCTTGCCTTCCCATCGCCCTTCCCGCTCAGCCCCATTTCCAGACTATTTGTGGAATGAGGAGCGTTGCTATCATGGTTTACATGCTCGGAGAGAGGGAATGAGAAAAGGGAGGGAGGAAACAAAGACAGCATTGTTATCTCTTCCAAAAAACTGCAGACACTGGGGCAGGGCAGAATGAGGGGCTGGGGCTGTGGTTTGCCTCCACATCTGTGTTTAACCTCGGGAAAGAGTCAACAGGCTGGAAAGAAAACACCACACTCCAAGGCACAGCCTGCCCCAGCTCCCAAACCCTCGGCCTGATTTTCCAATTTGGGGCTCTTGGCTGGAGCCCAGCCTGGATCCTGGGATGCTGCTGGAGTCCGTGAGGGAAGAGTCCCAGCCCCAGCCAAAGGCATCACTCCCCTGTCCAGCAGGAGCAGCACATCAGCCTTATCAGCTCTTGTCTTATCAGCTCCCAGCAGATGCTACAAGAGGATTTGTCATCCCAGCCCGGCCAAGCTGCCGTGAGCGCCAGGAATGGGGGGAGAGAGAAAGGACAAAAAAAAAGGAGGGGAACAATGCAGTGAAAAAACAGGAATTCTGCACCCTCTAAATGGGAGCGGGAGCTGTGGGTGCCATGCCAACTTTCCAGGGTTGGGAGCACAATCTCTGCTGTGGCACCACCGCTCCTGGTGGAGTTCTCCTGATGCTTCCCATCGGGAGGCTCTGCCGAGTGCTGGCAGCCTTGGATCAATTGGGCTGAAATTTCCCATGTTTGGTATCTCCCTGAGGCAGGAGCTGCAGGAACAATTCCCTCTGCATGGCACAGCCACTCCTGGGAGTGCAGAACACACAAACCCCCTGTTTTGCTGCTGGAAAACAGGAAAACAACCCCATTTCCAATTATATTTAGTTTATCTCCCTGAGAAGTTCTTGCTCTCCTGTGACGTGGAACGGATCCACAGCATTTTCCAAGATGCAGCTCTGGAGGCAGAGATACGTCTCCTGCTTTTTCCAGGGAAATCTGCCCCAAATTTGACTGATTTGAACTGCCTCTGGAAAAGATTCACCCTTCCCATGGAGCTCCCTCTGACTGTTCCCACCTCTCACAGTGGGTGTAGGAGGGGACAGGAGGGGATTTGGGGACAGGCAGGGGACACAGCGTGGAGAGGGGATCGTAGGGAAGAATGAACCCAGGACTGGGAATATCAAATCAGGAATATTTTAGGGATGAGAGCAGTGGTAGGAGAGTTTAAGCCTGTGACCCCATCTGGGAAACACTGCAGGAGGTGAAGGCTCTTGGAACAGAACCCAGGTGAGCAAGGGACCCCAAAATAGGACCCAACTTGCAAGCTGGGGTGGTGACAGGGTGGGATGGACCCCCACAGCACATCTCAGGAGCAGGGGGAGCACAGGGTAACATCCCCTTAATCCTTCTGGGTGGAATCAGAGGAATGGGAGTGCCTGAGCTCCCTTTCCCTGTCTCTCACAACCTGGAGTAGGAGCTATATTTAACTTCCTCACTACTAACTACAGGGTGTCAGTGGCTTCTCCTTCCTCTCCAGCGATTCAGCCGAGCGCAATCGCTCATCCAAGTGGAAGCAGGAAAATGTAGAGCCAGCACGGAGGGTGCTGGGCCCAGCCCCCCCAGCCCTGCCCTGCCTTTCCCTGGCTCCCGTTTCAGCTCTGCCAGAGCCCCCCCAGCTGAGGCTGATGAGCACAGACCTGGCTCAGAGCCTCCTGCTCAGCCACTCTGCCACGTGGCTCGTCCCTCTGCACCGTTGGGATGGCAGGGACAGCGTCAGCTGGAGATGCTGGGAACTGGGCAGAGCAGACTTCCGGAGCTGCTCTCCCTCCTTTGGATGAGATATTCCGTCCTCACCGAGGAAATCCTCACCAACTCAATTTTCATTGAAATCCTGATGTCTACACAAAAGGTTCTGATTTCCGTGGATCAGAATAGTTCAACAACAAAAGAAGAAAATTCACTGATTTGTTGAAATTTCCCACTATGTTGGGAGAGGTCTCTGTTGGAATCGCCCCAGGTCCCAGCAGGAAACCACCCCGCCCCATTTCAGGGACCACAGGATCCATCAGAGGTGACCTAATTGTTTTACCCTCATTAATATTTGGGGGGCTGCCTCCCACCCCCACCTCAGAGCTCCTGGGTGGCCACAGGACAGCAACATCAGCCTGAATGAGCATCTTCTGTGTGGCTCCAGCGACCACCTGGGGCTGTGCTCCCCTTTAATCCCAGTCCAGGAAAGGGAGAGGCGGGCGAGGGAATAAATCTGCGCACTCTGGGAAAATCAAAAGGGACAGAAGTGCCTTCCCACCAGATTTCCCCCCTTTCCTGCCCCGTCTGCAGCTGGGGAAACCTCTGCCATTCCAGTGGGCGCAGGCTTTGGAAATGTGCAATTCCATCCCCAGGCCTCCCTCTCCTCGTGGCTGCGGCAGGTTTAAGGTTACAGCAGGCACAGGAAATCTTGGCCATTTTCTCCCTTCTTTCTGAAATGATTTTTTCAAGGCATTCCCAGTAAAGTTAATGAATCCCTCTCCCAGACAAGGCTTTGATTAGGGGCCACGCTTTGGCCTAGATTGCTTTTCCTGGGGCACAAAGATGCCAATTCCTTAAAAATGGTTTGTGTGAAACCTCCAGCTATTGCTGTGCTGAAGTTTTACCTCCACACAACTGAAAGAAAAATATGAATTCACCTTTTACCTTTAGTTTTTGGTGGCCACAAATGACCCCAACCAAACCCCACCCAAAATCCTGCTGGGGGTTTATTTTCCTCTGATGTGCTTCCACCACATCTCACTTGTCCAACGACCCCTGCAGCATCCCATGGGCTCCCTACAACCCTCAGGACAGGGGTTCCAACCCTGGGACAGCCCCCATGTCCCACCTTCCCCACTCCTGTGAGGGATATAGCCCCTAATCTGTTATTCCACCCAAGCTTCTGGGCTTTGAAGAGGTGGGAAATCCATCACCAACGGCTGCCACTGCCTCCTGCTTCGCAATAACACCATTGCTTTGGAAAATCTCAATGAGAATCATGCAAGTTTTATTAAAAACGCAGAAAAAAGCCATAACAAGCTTCCCCTTTCCCCTCTCCCAGCTGCGGAGCAGCAGGTGTGTGTCACTCGGCTGGCCACGGAGATTTACAGCCTGCTCCAGGATTTCTCGGCCAGCCTTTGGTCGTGGAAGTGTTTTCTGCTCCCAAACAAAGGAGTTGGAGCGAGGGGCCCCAAGGGACACAACAACCGGAGATGAAAACACAAATGCATCCTTCCCTAATGCCATTAAAACAAAACAATCCAGTGAGGCAGCAGGGCTGGCTGGCCAAGGGAGGACTTGGAGCTCTCTGCTGCTTCTTCCCTTCCCACCTGGCCCCCTCCCTCCCTCCTGGCAGGAGCAGGGGGTGCAGGAGGGGATGGAGTGGTCACCTCCTGCCCACCACTTTTGTGGCTGGAGGAGCCTGGCTGGGCCCCTGGCCCCATCACTAGCCAGTGCCAAGCACCATGACTCAGTTCCCTGTGTTTCAGCAGTTTTTCTTAAAAGTAGATCAAAGCTGCGGCCGAGGAAAAGCCACGGGAAGTGGCTTGGCCTGCCCTGGTCCTCACTCTCCACCCCACACCTGAGGACCAGCAGTTATTCCTGTTGTTTTCCATGTTTTCCATGGGGTGACCATGTCCTTCCTCCATACCCACTCATGCCCAGCCCTGTCACCACAACCCCTCTGGTGGGATCTTTTCTCTCCTGGCTTTGCTCTCACTCAGCCGGTTTTCAGGAGCAGACCTGGGCAGCATCTCTGATGCTTTGTTAGTGGGATCCTTCCACTGGGAGCAACTTGAAGCAAGGAGAGGGAAAAAAATCCCAATCATTTGTTCCTCTGACACAGAGCTCTGATTTCTGTGTGTGGTAGGAAGAGCATGTCCAGGACATGGGATCCCTCCCTGGAGAACTGGGAAGATCCTGGGGGGAAGAGAGCAGAGGCCCGGAGGGACCTGCAGATGGATGCTGCATCTGCTGGGACACCTGGATGATCCGCAGCACCCGATCCTCAGGGATGCTTCCCAGCAGCTGCCAGGCTACCTCTCCTGGTCCTCCCTGCTGGAATCGTGGTTTGTGCTGCAGCTGAAGCTTGCTTGGAGCAGCAGCCTTGGAGCAGGGATTGCAGGATCATGCTGGCAGGGTCAGGGGCTGTGTGACGGCACCAATGCCCCAGCCCTGAGGGGTGAGAGGTGATCCCTGCTGCCTGCAGGTGCCTGCGGGAGGCAGAGCATTCCCAGGCGGAGCCGCAGGGCAAATCCAGAAGCATCAGGGTGAGAACGAGCTCGGGAAATCTCAGCTTACACAGCAGAACTGACGTAAGAGGGGATGATTAGGCTGGAGGTGCCGCTGCCAAAGGAAACACTGCAAGTCCCACTCGCCGGACTTGGAACCCGTCAGGGTGAGACCGGGGAGGCACCGGGCATGTGGTGCCTTGGCAGGGACCCCTGGCCGGCGGCAGCTCCGTCCCGACAGCCCTGCCACACGTCAGGAGGTGACACCGGGGCCTGACAGGGTGACGCATTCCCTGGATGCAATCCCGGCTCAGCCTGGCACAGGGCAGGGCCGGCGGCCGGAGCAGGCCGCGGTATGCGCACAGCTGTGCACATCTGGAAGAGGCTCTGCCAGTGGGACTTCCTCGCCAACTCTTCCCTGGGCTTGGGAAGAGCCCGGTGCCGGCTGCTGCGGTCCATGGCACAGGGAAGGCCTGGCTGGAGGCCCTGGAGAGGGGCTGGCACGGAGGGAGCCAGGGCAGTGAGATCCCACAGCCCCCACAGCCCTTCCCAGGAGCTGTGGGGTCAGCTCAGACCCCACTGCCAGGCACCAGCCAGCTGATCCCAATAAACAGAAATGACAGGGGAGTCTCCTGGCCCTTGTGAGCCCCACCGGCCCCCAGGAGCCCTTCCCAGCTCTCCTCAGCAGCAGTCCTGGCTGCTGGGGCTCCAGAGTGGAAGGAAGCACATGGCTGAGAGCGAGAGGAATCAGCCAGGAGAGTGCTGCCAATCCAGGAGCCAGAATTCCTGTTTTCCATATCGGCTGCAAATGAGCACCCTGACCCCAGTCCTAACTTGGCCAACAGCACCAGGAGAGCCACAAATGGAGCAGGGTGTGACCTCAGAGAGGCTGTGGACTCCCCATCCCTGGAAGGGTCCAGGGCCAGGTTGGACAGGTCTTGGAGCCACCTGGGACAATGGAAGGTGGTGCCATGGCAGGGGTGGGGCTGGATGGACATTGAGGTCCCTCCCATTCTGTGATTCCATGATTTTATGATGATCTCCAGGGGTGGTAGAAGAGGAGCCGGAGCCACCAGCACAGAAGTTCTCAGCTCTCCTTCCTCCGAGCCCAGCCCCAGCCCTGAACAAGCAGAGCTTTGTCCAAGTGTTTACTGCAGGCAGGAGATGAAACCAAAGGAAACAAAGCGGCTCAAAGGCTTCGGGCTGGGCCTCCCGCTGAGCCCTTCCCGGGCCGCCCTCACTCGGCAGTTGCTGTGTCCCACATGAAAAATGGCGGTGTCCAAATAAATAAATAAAAGTCAATAAATCTCCCGCAGCAGAGCTGGTGAGTGATGAGGGAACAGAAAAACCTGTTCAAACACAGCGGCGTGTTCCCGGCACAAAATCCAACGTCACGTTCCGGAGCTGAGAGGGGACACTCTGGAGGCAGGAAGAGAAATAAATACACATTTCCCAACAACTGCCTCGACTTCCAGAAAGTATCAGCTGGTGCTGGTAAGGTTTGTGATCAGGGGGGCCGAGGAGGGGGAGCCAGGCAGGCAACAAGGAATGCTCAGGAGCTCTTGGATTGGAGGGATGAGAGGGTTCTGAGAAGGTAAATCAAGTAGCATGGCAGGAGAGCCTCTGTGGGCTTCCACCAGAGAATCATGGAATGGTTGTGGTTGGCAGAGACCTTTTAAGACCATCCCATCCCATCCCATCCCATCCCATCCCATCCCATCCCATCCCATCCCATCCCATCCTCCTCTTCCACTGTTCCAGGTTGCTCCAAGCCCCAGTGTCCTACCTGGCCTTGAATCCTTTGCCTCCTCTGAACCACAAGATATGGGAATACTTGGTGACCCCTGTGCTGTGCTTGGAGCTGTCTCCACAGACCAGCAGAGTCACCAGGAATATCAGGACACTCCTCTGTCCCTCTGGACCTTGGACACAGAAGGAACCACACTTTCCAAGCTGGAATGGCAGCTGACAGCCGGTCCATCAGGGATTGCTAAGCAGGCACAGGATGGCGTGGAGTTGATGATGGAGCTACCTTGCTACCAAGAGTTACATGGACAGAAACCTCATGCCCCAAATTCCCACAGGATGCATCCCACAGATCCCACTCCACTCCAGTTACCGCCCCTAGTATGGAGCAGGAGGAGCACACAAAGGGTGGGATGGATGGACCCAAGGACCTGAGGCTGCTCTGCTGTTGAGCCTTGGATCTGGAAGCTGCTTTTTGCCCAGGGTGACTGTCTTCCTCCCCAGCCCTGGATACAGCTGAGAGTGGGAATTGTGGTGTCTGGAAGCAGGAGGGGAAGCGGCTCCCAGCAGAAGGAAGCGGTTGCAGCATTAAGGCTCTAATGAGACAGCTCTGGGCTGGCCTGGCTTGTACAGGAGGCTGGGCTGAGGAATCCAATGGTCCCTTCAGCCTTGCAATTTGTGAAACTGTTCCATTCTGGGAGATACTTGGCTCTGGCTCCAAATCATCCTCTGCAATCCAACAGCAAAGAGCTGGGAAAAACAAAGACTTTTGGAAGGGCCCCAAGAAGCTGCTGGAGTGGTTTGTGATAACATCGCCAGCCCGCTTGCTCTCAGTGAGGTTTGATTCCAGCCTGGCTCCCTGCAAGCAGGGACTTCACCCCAGGGATCTGGGGTCTGAGGGGAATTCTGCAAGCCCCCCTCCTGTGATTCTGGATGGATGGATTCGGGCACAGGCGCTTTCCTCGCCTGAATCCAGCCCCGTTTCCCTGACAGTCAGAGGAGCAGAGTCCAAGCCTCAGCCCCCGGCCAGCCAAGAGCATTGTTTTAGGAGGATTGGCTGCTGGATGCAGCTCTTGGATGTGTCTCCCCCACTGACTGGAGAACAAAACCCCCTGGAAGCACCCAGGGCAGCGTGCGCTGGCTGGAAGGGCCCAAGACCTCGGAAGTGCCTCTTGATCAGCTCTGCTGGGCTCAGGATGCCTTGTTGGGATGCCAAGACAAACAAATAAATCATATTCCAAGGCATCTGCCCACAGTAGTGCTGAAGTCAGGGAAAGATGAAAGCGGGAGCTGGGGCAGGATTCTTGTTGGAATCAGCAGCCTGGCTCAGGGCGTTCGTTTGATTTTACTGCTGCTGCTGCTGCCGCTCGGACCAGAGGGATTATTGATTTTATAGCCTAGCCTTGGCCTGCTTTCCTGATAGGAATCTGGGAGATTCTTACACCATTCCCTGGCACGGTGGGGTGATCTGCAGCTCCACAGAGGAGCTCCCACCCCGCCAGGGAGGGGCACAACCTCCCGACTCCATTTCCCAAACACCTTCCCTCTGGTGCCATTCCAAAGCTCCTCGTGGGGGTCGATCCAGCAATGCCAGGAAGGCAGTCACTGATATGAGAGATATTTAAAAGCTTCTTGGAGCAGGATTGGAGGAAGAAGACAAACTGGAGAGTCGGGCTTCTCTGGGGGCTGCTATTTTTACCCCAGGTAGGATTTAATGAGGACACTCCAAGCGTCTTTTGCCTGGAGGATGAAAACATTTAAGTCTCTTTAAACCCTATAAGTGGCAATTTGCCACCACCAGCTCTGCTTGAGGAGCCTGGTTTGGTGTTAATGAGAGGGATCCCCAGGAGCTCAGGGAATTCTTTGGGGGTCTCAGATGCTCAGACTGGTCCCACTCAGGCCCCACTAGTGGGGACAGGGGGACCCAGCCTTGGGATGCTGCCAGAGTTTGGGAAAGGCTGGGGGGGTGTGGGGTGAGGACAGCTTGGGCAGGCAGCTGTGGCAGCACAGAGAAATCCAGGACGTCAGCTTCAGTCCCAGACTCCGGGTTTGCCAGAGGTTTTGTGCAAAGAACTGGAGGAAATGAGCTCGGAGCAATCAACTCGGTCATTCCTCAGCCTCGGAGAGGCCAAAAGCACCTCATTGGGAACTGATCTCAGCTGTTTGTTTGCCAGGACTCTGACCAAAAAAAGCTCTGTCTGAATTAAAAGAAAAAAAAAAAACCACCAGGAATTTCCTTCCCCTGATGGTTTGGATTGTTTCTTAATGTTATTTTAATGTCGGGCTGTTTGGTGTTTATTTGGAGCTGGAGGTGGTGGAAAATCAGCTGTGGATGGAGCTAGGCATCTGCTGGGGATGATGGATCCTCAGGAGATGGGAAAGGTGAATTACCTGGGCTTGCTTTCCTCCCAGTTATTCACAGGTGAGGAATATTTAGGAGGAAGAGCTCTTGTGGGGTGTTGGCTTTGGCTCCTGCTACTCCTGGCACAGGGAGCGTGTGCCCTCCTGGAGCATCCCGGCCTCCTCGGGAATACACAGGGGTGAGCAAGTCCCTTGCCTTTCCCTCCAAATTTTCAGGCAAATTATTACTCATACAACAATCTGACCGAGTTTGGGGACCTGTGACTGGTTTAATAAATCCCCAGGGATTGTCTGGCTCTTCACAAAGAGTGAAGAACAGGATCCATAAATCAAGGCAAAACAAACTCAGCACTTCGGGTCAGGAAAATATTGAGAAATCTGTGGGTTTGTCTCTAATCCTCCCATGGCAGGGGCCCTGGAAATGCACTTTTTTTTGGGGGGGGGGGTTTGGCATCCTTCTGGCTTTAAGACTGAATTCATTTTCCAGCTGACATCCTGCCAGGCTCAGCAGTGTCCTGGGCATCTGAGGTCCAGCTCAGCGCTGCGGGAAGCGGGAAAACTCCCCAGGGATGCGATGAGCCTGGCACTTGTCCCAGCCAGAGAGGAGCTTGCCCACAGGCTGGAGCTTCTGGGCTTCCACTAATCCCTGAGTGCTGTGCAGCCTCCCAGACCCCCTCTGGAGTGTGCTGGAGCCAGGCAGGGATGTGGCTTTGGCTGGATGCTTCTCCCTGCTGGCATTCCGGGCTTACACCCTGAGCATGCACCAGGACATGTCCCTGCACCTTCAAGTGAGGGGCTGGATCTTGAAGCTTTCCCTCCCTCTCTGCTGCCTCCTTGCTTTGCAGACACACCAGGGTTTGGGTGCGGGATTTTTGGAACAATCTGAGCATGGAACTCGCTGGGGCTGAGGGTGGCCACGATCCTGTGGTGGCTCCTCAGGCCTGCGGCTACCACAGGCTGTCCTTGGCAAGTGTGGAGCAGCTCATGGCAGAGCTTGCCCAGCCCTGGATGGGTGGTCTGGGCTCAGCAGCAGCCCAGCCCTGGACCTCCCACCTGCCAGGAACATCTGCTGGCCAGAGGAGCCAGGTCCTGGCAGCTGCAGGGGGACAGTGCCACCAGGAATGCAGCTCAGAGCATGGCAAGGAGAGATGGGACAGCCCAGAGCACAGCTGGAAAGGGGACAGAAGGGACAGGAAGGGGCAGGAAAGCCGCCCTGCCCAGTGCTCTGGAGTTCACCCTGCAAAGCAAAGGGCTGAGGGGTCCTTCACAGCCAGGAAGGATCCAGGGATGCAGAGCCAGGGGCATGTCCCCAGCACTCCTCTCCCACCCCATTCCTACCCTCTGGCACCCTCAGGATGTGCCCAAGGGAGAGGGGCATGGCTGGGCACCCTTCTCCTGGGGCACCACCATCCTAATCCCAGCACATGGCTGCCTTTTCCAATGCTGTGGCCACTCTTCTCGTGGGACATGGCCACTCTTCTCGTGGGACATGACCACTCTTCTCCTGGGATGTGGCCACCCTTCTGCTGAGCTGGGACTGCAACTCCTCTCCACTGTTGTTTTTCTGGGCCAGACTTGCCCTTAGGAAAGCTTTCCAACCCAGGAGCAGGACCCTGGTGCAGGCTCTGACCCTGTCCCCATCCCCCAGCTCCCTCCCTGAGCCCTTTGCTCTCACGAATCCATTGGTGACTTCAGCTGGAGCTGGCTGCAGTCTGGCATCAATAAACCGAAACATTTATTGCACTGTTTAAATCTAACGCAGATTATGGCAACCCCGCTCCGTTTAATGCCTGAGCCAGGAAGCAGCTCCATGAATTCCTGCTTCACAGGCTGGACTCTTTTCCCAACCCCTGGAACTCCATCCCAGCCTTTGGTCCGAGTGTCTGGTCCCCACCTCCTCCATCACCGTGGTCACCCTGTCACTTCTGGCCTCTCTCCATCCACATCCTGTGCCCTGTGGCCAAACGTCCCCATCCCCATCCCACATTCCCTCTGTGGAAAGAAGGAGATTTCCTTCAATCCCTGTGACATCCAAGCCCTGCTGCGGAGCATAGGTGGGGGAGGAAGGTCGTTCCTTATCTTGGGATCTGCCCCACAATCCCTGCCTCATTGGCCGTCTCTGCCCCAACCAGGAAATCTGATTTGCGATAATAGAATGTTCCTTTAAGTAACATTTGCTTAAAAGACATCAGTGAAGTTTAAAGTGGGGGCCAGGCAGCAGGGAAGCTTTAATTCCACATTTTGCAATTATTTTCCCAGCTACTGTTGTTTAACCCTTGGGAGACTGAAGCCCAGCTCCTCTGTGGACTGTAAGGCTGGGATCAGCCAGGGGGGCTCCAAAGACAGTTTCCAGCTCTTTTTGTCCAGATGTTGGATTAAAAAAAACCCACCTGGGAAGACCAAGGAAGCATCTCAGGTCCAGACCCAGCATTTTTCCAAGAGCGCTGAGGTAAATCATGTGCACAGCACAAACCCCGCCGCCTTTTAATGAACTCAGTGAGGTATAAATGGCAAATGCCTCGTTTGCTCCTGATTTACACGGCGGGTCGGGAAGGCACTTCCCTGGCATTTGGAAAAAAAGGGCAAAGCAGGCGTTGGGAGCTTTGTGAGGCTGGAGCAGAGCCCACCCCGATCCCGCTCGGGGGAGGCCCGGCATGGATGATGGCCAGGAGGAAAATGAGTTGGGAGCGATTGGGTTTCTCGCAGACACCCAGTCCCGCTGCCCCCGCTCCGCAGCTCCCGATCTGATTAGGCTTCCCAGGATTGTCTGCCCGCTCCCGCATGCCAGGAATCGCTAACAGGGACCGGCTGGAGCGAGAGGGAGCCCTCGGTCCCCTCCCTCCCTTCGCCATGGTATTACTATCAGAAATATCAGACGTTTCGCCTCAAATTAAAGTCAGGTTAAATCTCTCAAATGCAAAAATCCCACACGGTTCCAGATGGGAAGTGGTTCCTCGCCTTCCCAGCGACCCAAAAAAAACTGAGGACCCTTTCAGCCCCGCGCACCCCGAGCCGGGGAGGGGCTGAACCTGAGAACTTTGAAGTCGTAATTGGGCTGGGCTAATGCAAAGCATGACCCGCTGCCATGGGGGAGAGGAGCGGATTCCTGCTCTGCCCGGTGGGAAATCCACGGGAATGATCCTTCCCAAAGCAGAACCATGTGTGGGGGAGCACACGGGTGACACCACCAGCTCCCACATGGAGGCACAGGGATGAATCCCTGGAAAACGCCCGTACCCAGGAGCCCCAGGGCAGCACACGGGCACAGCTGGCACTCGGGGCCACCAAGGCGCTCACGGTGACAGGAGGGGACAAGAGCTTTAAACACAGGGAGGAGGAGTTGATTTAGGAGGGGTTCTTCACATGTTCTTTTCTTGTTGTCCAAACACAGATACCCCTAGGGAACAAGGGAAGAAAAGGTGAATTTTGGCAGGATGCTCTCAGGACACTCAGCAGGTTCAGCCTCTCAGCCCTCCCTGCTTGGGTCGGGTCCTTGAAGTTCAGATCTTGTTCCAAATCCATCCCAAATCAGATGGAGTTGTGGAGCTGGGGTTTGCCCTGTCCCTACTGCTATGAGACCAGCAGTCCCACAGGTGTCATTGTCACCCAGCCCAGAATCCTCACAGGACAGTTAGGATGGCCAGGGATCATCCACCCATCCCAGCACATCAGGCCTTTTTATTTTGTCTCTCTCCTGTTTCTCCAGCTCCTTCACCTTCCCGTGGCATTCCCGACCTTGCCCTTTGGGTGCTCCATGGTCTCCAGCTCTGCATCCACACCTGGGCAGGGCTGAGCTGTCCCCGTGTCCCACTGCTCTTGGGCTGGGGTTCTGACTTCCCTCTCCTGCCCTTCTGCCTGGCCTATCTCTCCTCAGGCTAATCAGTGGATTAACTGCAGCTACCCCTCCCTCTCTCCTAAATCCTTATCCTTCATCACATATCTGGGAAACAAAACAGACCAGGTATTTTTCCATGGAGGCAGCCAAACTCTGCTCTCAGCCAGCCTCTCCCACACCTTCCTCAGGGCCCTTTTGACTCCAGGGACACCTCTGCCTCCCCACTGCCCTGCTGCTGTAGGGATTCCAACAGGGAATCCTCCTGGGGACACCTGCAGAGACATCCCAGGGCATGGAAAAGCCAGGACAGGACTCAGACTTCCAAGATGTCACCATGCTATCACCTCATTTTGCCTCATCTGCACATTCCCTGACTGCCTTACCTCCTATTCCTCTGGGACTCCTGGCTATTCCCTGTCCCTGAGCTCCTCCTGCCCAGGGAGCACTGCACACTCCTGACATCCCATCCTTTTGGATTCCCTGTCCCTGAGCTCCTCCTGCCCAGGGTGCACTGCACACTCCTGACATCACCCTTCCACCCTCTGCTCCCCAAATGCCATCACTGTCCTCTTATCCCTTCCTTCCTTCCCACTGATGTCCCTCAGTTCTGGGGGCAGCTCATCCCCCACTGAATATCACCTTCCTTAGGCTCCAACACTCAGCTGTGCCCCAGGAATGACCCTGGGATCCGGAATCTCTCTGGCCGGCGGGATCAGTCAGAGCCATCCATCTCCCGGCACAAGAGAGGGAGGAGCAGACAAGAGCTGGGATGCACCTGAAGGTTTAAGACCCATCATATTTTCTGCTTTAATCAGCAGCTCCCAGCGCTGACTGAGAGTGAGATAAACCCTGTCAGCCCTTCTGCAGGTGGGAAACCGGAGTCTCGGAATAAAAAATGGAGCCAGGGCAGAAATGTGTCAGGATCCCAGGAAATACCATTTCCTTGGACAGTGGTGCTAGATGGAGGGAGCAAATGCTTCTCATGGACTCCATCCAAATGCTCCTGGAGCTGAAGAGCTGTTCCAAAGGGTTGGGGACCAGATGGATGGATGGATGGATGGAGTTTTTATGTTGGAAGGGAGGGAAAGCTCCCTGTTCAATAGCATGGACTGGGAAGCTCCCAGTGCTGGGACTGTGCTCCCGGTTCTTCCATGGAATCCTACAGCTCCCACACTGCTGGGCACATCCCTGGCTGCAGAGCAGGTGACAGTGATGCTTTGGGGACACCAGTCCCCTTTGCCTCCTCTGAGCACCTCCATGGGCTGTGCTGGCCCTACCCCTCTCTCCTCTCCTTCCTTGGGGGTTCTCCTTCTGAACCTGGACAGTTCTGGTTCCTCCTGCCTGTGGATTAGGACCACACAGATGGAGAGGCCACTGGAGCAGCAGATCCCATTAGAAAGGGAAGATCATCACAGGAAACCTCTTCGGGAGGTCGGGGCACTGGAGATCCAGGGGGATCCTACACCCAGGAGCAGGATGGGGAGGGAAGGACCGAGGCTTCCTCACCCCACCTGGGCAAGGGGAGCCTCGGTGCAGCCAAGCTGTGGGGAGGCACAGGCTGGCCCCTCTCCCAGTGGGAGGCTGTGGGTGCCAGGCACAGGGGTGGGATTGCTCAGCAGCTCCCGGGGCTGCAGTGGTGGGAGCCAGCGGTGAGGGACGTTTGGGCTGCCAGCCAGCGCCGCATCAGCATCCCAAAACTGCGGCCTCTGGGGCTTTGTGGGTTTGGAGGCTGCTCCTCTGATGTGGGGCAGCCCCAGAGCCCCCTCCCACCACATGGAGCATCCCAGCTGTGGAGGGGAGCGGGCGAGGGGGGATCGGAGCCAGGCTGGGCCAGGGAGAGGGGGCGTCATGTGAAAAAGTGATTCCGGCAGCTCACGGCTCTGACCCAACTTTTCAGCTCAACCTCTCCTGCCAAGGCAGCGATTCCAGAGCTGCAGCTCCTGATAAAACCTAAAACCATTGCCCATAAATTGTATTAAATAAACAGCAGCTGCAGATCAAGGTATATCCATCAAGGGCTTCCTCTTTTTTTTATGAATGGCTGAGGACTCGGAGATGCTGTTTGCCAATAGTCTGTCAGCGGAGCCTGCATTTAAAATCAATTTGGTAATTACAACTCTGACTCGGAGCCACAAATCAAAAAGGAAACTTCAGCCCTTCAGGATGTTTTGGCCCATTAGGGAGCTGGTAATTACGCACCCCAGCCGGGCATTAATTTAAGGCCCCGGTGGAAAAGCGCTGGTGTGAATTTGAGACAGGAAACTGGCTGTGAGGAATTTCCAAGGTTGGCGTTGTGCTGTCAGTCTGTTTACAGCCACCTCCCTGGACATGCTGGAAATCTGAGGGAACACTTGCTGAACCCGCTGTCGCCATTGTGTCGGTTTATTTTTCCTGGGGAAAGGGGCTGCTCTTCTGTCGGCGAGGGATAAATGAGGAAAATATCTGGACCCTGTGTTTACACAGGATCTGCAGTGTTTGCACGGGGCTGCTCCAGGGCACGGGGACGCCGGGGTGATGGTGGGGGGTGTGCACAGGGACGGATCCGGGTGTGCAGATGGAGAGGGCTCTGACAGCACGAGCCACGGGAATGGGTTTTAGCGACTGTGACTGCAAAGCCACCCCTGTCCCCTCCCCTGGGACATGTGAGGAAGAGCTGGGGCTGAGCTTTTGTCCTTGCAGGGCATCCCCAGCCACTCCAGTTTCCCAGGAGGAGCGGAGTCAGGGGAGCAAGAGGGTCCCCCCAGCCAGCCCAGCCCAGCTCAGCCCTGCAGATCCGGGTCTGGCTGTTCTTGTGGAACTGGACAACGTTCAGGAGCTGCAAATGTTATTAATGGTCATAAACTGCTCCTGTTCCTCGAAATATCCTGTTACTGGTTGTCTCCGGGTTCTCCCGGCGGCTGCTCCTGCAGCCCCTTGTGTCTGGGAGCTCCAAAGGATCAGGTCTCCATCAGGAGAGCTGCAGAGAGAGCCAAGCCCCAGGGAGCAGCAGGAGGATAAGGCTGGATTTGGGACACTGGGGAAGGAGAAGCCCCTGGCAATCCTGGCCCAGCCGGGTCTGCCTGTTCCAGACCAGCGGGGGCTGTGGAGGCTCCATCCCATGGGATGAACTGGGACTCTCCTGTGACCTGTGCTGAGTGAGAGACCCCAGAACCCTGTGAAAAGCTCAAAAATGTGACAATCAATGGGCATCACAAGGTCAGAAAGGCTCTGCTGCCCTGCTCCTCCTTGGCAGACACCCCTCAATCCCTCTCCATAGAATGTGTGGAAGTGCAGCTAGCTCCAACCACTGTGAGGCTTCACTGGGAACAACAGAGCTACTGGGTGGATAAAAAAAAAAAAACAAACAGTAAGAATTTCTCATTCTGGATTGATATTTTTTAATTTCAGATCTCTGAGCACCCAGCAGAGCAGTATCACAGGTCCCTGCAGCTCCATGTCCCTTTGGAAAACACCCCGGAGTGGGACACAGCTACTTTCTATCAGGAACATGTCAGTGCTTGGTGTTTCCTGGGACTGTCCACACATCTTCCAGACAAAACCCGAATGCCATGGAAATACCTATTGGAAACAGACACTCAAATTTATTCCAGGCCTTGTGCTGAATGGCAATTCCTGCATTTCCTCTGAATCCATCCAGTGACAGGTGGAAAGAGGCTGAGCCGGGAGCAAGGGAAGGGAAAGGGAGGGAATTCTGCTTTCTCTCCTTTCCATCTGTCCTAAACCCACTGCAGGTGGAGACAGAGGGGTCCTGGGCTGGGGAGGGACAGGGCTTGGGGGGCAGCACTGGGTATGGATGCAGGGAATGGGGCTGGGAATGCAGGGGTTGGAGATAAGGAGGCAAAGAATGGGAAGGCTGGGGATGGGAAAGGAGAGAATGGGGATGGGAAGGCTGGGAATGGGGATGTGTCCTGGATTGTAAGATAAGGGTGTGTTCTATTTCCCATCTGTTAAGGGTGGTGCAGTTTATCTTTGTTAATTGAGCAGTTTGCTTATCTCTTCCACAAACCAATCCCCACTCTGGAAAATATCTTCTGTTAATGGGCCATTGAGAGAAGCTCCACCCTGGGGGAGGAGCCAAGCATTCCATCCTGGATATAATCTGAGTTTTTGGGACACCACAGCAGCCTTCTCCACTGGATTCTCAGAGGAGCAGCCTTTTCTCCACTGGATTCCCAGAGGAAGACCAGGCCCACCTACACCACCACCAGACCTTCCGAGGAAACTCCACTCTTCTACAAGATCCCTGCTTCAACAGAACCACATCTGTCACTGCAGGAGGAGCAGCCACCATCTAATAGGACTGCTGCCACCACACTGACCCACAGGGTGTCAGGTTGTATTCTGACTCTGTCAGTTTTTCTTTTGTACTATTGCATTTGGGTTGGGTTGTTTTGTTTTGTTTTCCTAGTAAAGAACAGTTATTCCTATTTCCATATTTTTGCCTGAGAGCCCCTTAATTTCAGAATTATAATACTTTGGAGGGAGGGGGTTTACGTTTTCCATTTCAAGGAAGGCTCCTGCCTTCCTTAGCAGATCCCTGTCTGTTCAAACCAAGACAGGATGGGAAGGCAGGGAATGGCGATAGGGCTACAGGGAATGGAGCTGCCACTCCAGAGGATGCGGATGCAGGAAACTGGGATGTGGGAGATGGAAATTCCAGGAATGCAGGGAATGGGGGTGGGAATGTAGTAGATGGGGATGCAGGGAATGGGGATGTAGGGAATGAGGATCGGGAAGCTGGGGACTGTCTCCCGTTCCTCTGGAACCAGGCTGAGCTGCCTGGGGGAAGGGTGTGGAGGGTTTGTGTTGGGGGTGGGGGCCAAGAGGAAGAAGCCATTAAACTGTTCCCTGCGCAGCTCCTGCCACCCCGGCAGGCGCAGGCCCCGCGTGCAGAACAAAGCTTTGCATTTGCAAATCAATAAAAATAAACGTGGAGCGAGGACGCAGGAATATTTTACCATAAATCTCCATAAAACCTCGGCAGTGCCGAACGTGCCGGCGGCTCCGGAGCCTCTGCCCATCTCTGAGCAGGTGCTGGGGATGGTGGGTGGTGCCCCACAGGTCCTAGCAGGCATGGAGGGGGTGGGAATTCGGGGAGCCTCCCAAACCGCATCTCAGCCCCAGAAGAGGCACCACAAGTTCTTGGCTGTCATCATCTGAATCCCAGAATTTTTCCACAGTGCAAAATGTGGTGACATAAATGAAGGAATGGCCATGGAAAACACTCCCAGGGCATTTCCAGCTGGGCATCCTCCTCCTTGCCTGGCTCAGCGCTTTCCCTGCATGGAACGGTGCTCCCTGAATGCCAGACAGGGATGTTGGGCCAGAAACTGAGCTTCTCTTTGCTGGGAAATTCCAGCATTTCCCATTTTTCTTGGTTTCAGTTTCATTTTTAATCCCACATCAGGACCAGAAACCCCCTTGAAATTGTTTGGAAAATAAAACACTCAGCAATGGTTTCTGTTTCTTGCCTTGAAAAGGGTGAGGCACCAGCAGAGAACATTGGGACAGCTGAACCCAAGGCTTCAATTTCCAACCTAAATAGCTCTGGAACTGTCCTGTTAAAACACCAGCTACCAGGATATTCCCAGAGAACATTCCCACATCAGCTTTCTGCCAAACACCAACTCTGTTGCTGATGTCACCTGTCCTCACCCCCAGTTCAGTGCTGGGAAACTGAGGCACGGCACCATCGGCTCCTTCTGTGGTGCCAGAGCCCATCCCTGGGCTGCAGGCCAGGCAAGGATCCCGGGATCTGGGCAGGGATCCTGGGATCTGTGCTGGAGGAGAAGGAATGGCCGTGAGGTGGGACATTCCCTGGGGCTGGGGGTGACACTCACTCACTGCTCTCCTTCCTGGGTTCCCATTAATTGCCCTTCCTCTCCCTCTTCCTCCTTAATCAGGACATCTGGCAGGGATCTGCTCTGGAACTTCAATTAGGGGATTTTACAGCAAAACTGGCCCCAGACAGGCACCCTCCAATGTCACAGCAGAGATGTCCCCAAGGTGGCATCTTCACCAGCATTCCCTGGACACCCCACAGAGACCGGAGATGCCCAGGGGGACTCGGGCTGGGGCTGGACTGGGCAGAGCTTGGTTCTTCCCACATCTCCAGAACCCCAATTCCCGCCTCCCTCCCGGCTGAGAGACACAACCCCCTGGAAAAAGCTGTGAGCAAAACTCCGAACCTTTTAATCAGGCTCCTTCCTCGCTGCTCCTCCGCTTTTCGGCTGGAAATGACCCAAGAGGGAATTGAAACATTTTGTTTCATTTCGAGCAAAGCGTTTGTTTGATGTGAAGGAACACGGGCTTGGGGAGACGGAGAAGGGGTCACTCCAGCAGCCAGGAAACAGGTCCTGGCAGCTCCACTCAACTCAGTTCTTTCCCTGGGTTTTTTCCAGGGTCAGGAGGCAGAGGGAGAGGAGATCCGCCTTCCAGCTGGGCACCAGGATGGGATGAGGAGTTACTCTGCTCCAGGAAGGGTGCACATCTCAGCTTCCAGCTGCACCCTGTGCCCAGTTTTGAGGGTTTTCTGGGCTCGGTGGGATTTGTCCGTAGGTAAGAAGGACCCAGCCAGGATCCTCCAGCGTTGGGTCAGGTGACTTCACTGGAGTGTCCTTCCCTGTGGCCCTGGGCTCTCCTGCCAGGCTGGAGCTGTGCTTGGCAAACCCAGGGACACGTCAGGAAGGACAGCAAAGCCACGTGTCCCAGTGAGCTCAGTCGTTCTCTCTCCTCCCACAGCTCCCAGATCTCTGTGCCGTCTGAGCAGGGTGGTCCTGCAGCCCTGGTGATCTGGGTGCTGGGAAGGTTCTGGGGTCCCTCTGGGTGCTGGGTGGGTGCTGGGGGCCCGGGTGGGAGCAGCCACAGCCCTCCCTCCTCTCCCGCTGGGCCTAGGGCCAGGCGTTTGTGAGTGATGGGCAGCAGAGCCTTTATCAGCCCAACTTTGTCCTCTCTTCCGGCCCAGGAATTGCTCATGAGCTATTTGTGAAGTTTTTGACTTTAATTGTTATCCTAAATTATTCATCAAATCATTTCAATAGCCAGCTCTCGGGCCAGATTCCATTTTCTAGGAGCTGTTTCCGGGCCTGCTCCTGGCAGGGAACTCACGGCTGAGCAGCCATGGGAAGGGAATGCAAACAGGGATGTGAAGCACAGGGAAACAACTGCCTGAAACACAGAGGGAGGTGTCAGGCTGGGCTGCTCCATGCTGAGGCAGTGCCCAGCCCGTGTGGTCACCTTGCCCAGCAGCTCCCAGCAGCTCCCAGCAGCTCCCAGCAGCTCCCAGCAGCTCCCAGCCCCACCACTGCAGGCCATGGATCAAAGCAGATCCCTCCCTTTGGGCACCAGGAGTCAGAGAACTGGGGCTGGAAGCAGGTGAGCTCCAAGGTCCCCCACCAACCCAGACCATCCCATGGTTCTGCTGGAGCCCACCCGAGGTCCCACAGGCACAAAGTCAGCCTGTGGCCGCGACAGAGCCAAGGTGAGGCTGGGGAGGAGGCCAAGGACTGACCCCGTCTGCTCCTGGGATAATTTATCTCCCAAAGCCGGCTCAGGTTTCCTGGCTGCAGCGCCGCTCTTGAAAATTTATGGGTTGAGAAAGTACTTGAAGCCCAAATCCCTCGCCCTGTCACCTCTTCAACCTCGTGTTTATCAAGACACGAGTTCCTCTTCCTCCCACCCTTTGTTTCAGCTCTTGGAGTGCAGAGCTCGGTCCCAGCAATGCCCGGGCCATGTGAAGGTGGGATAAATCCTCCCTGTCCCCTCCTTGTCCCCACTCCTCTCTTTTTTGTCCCTGTTTTCCTTCCTCTGGTGTGACATCCTTCTGTTTACCAGCTCCACATGTTCTCTGCCGCTTCCCTGCTCTCTGTTTCACTCCCTTGCCTTGGCAAAATGGGCATTTTTGAGCCTGGGAGTTGCCATGGCGACAGGAGAATCGTGGTGACATTGGGATGGGTGCTGGATTGATCTCCTGCACACCACCCATCAACACCTGGGATGTTTCAAGGCTATTGAGGCAGGGAATGGCCACGGGGAGTGACAGGCTCAGGGAGGGCATCCCCCGCCGTAGGAGAGGAGTTCCTTCCCCTTCCATTTGTTATTGTTTTCACTGAGAAAAAATATGCCCAGGTTTCTTTCCAAGGAGTCTCACTGTCTCACAGATTTTCAGTCACCTGTGGAGTAAGAAGCAATTTAGTGGGATCAGCAGGGAACCTTCCAGCCTTGAGCAGCAGGAAACAGAGGAGGGCAGCAAGGTCCCTGCTGGGAGAGGAGGCAGTTTCAGGACTTGGAGGAGGATTGCAGGGAATGTCCAACCCTGAGCGTGAGGGGAGCCCAGGTGAGGGGGTGGGAGACACTCAAGTGCCAGGGATTTGTGAAGGAGGCTTATAAAAATGCTGGAAGTAATGAAAGGAGAGAAGAATGACCAGGAGAACAGAGCAGTTTATTCCAGGAGGAGAGCCATGGCTGCGGAGGAGAGAGGAGGAAATCTGAGAGAGTTCAATAAAACTGTGGACAATCGAGATGAGGTGAATTAGGAGAAAATATTCCCATTGTCTTGGAACACAGCCCCCCTCCAGGACATCCCATAAAGTGACACAGCAGCAGATTTCAATCGAATCAGAGGAAGTCTTTTATCGCAGGGCCCAGATGCCGAGGACAAGGCCCCAGAACAACAGCAGGAGAAGGGCTCCTGCAAACAGCCATCCTGATAAACCCCCCGGCTCGGGAAATCCCTGGATCTGGCAGCTGCCAGAGGTTGGAAGGGCTCACAGGGGCGGTGGGTGCCTGGGCACACCCTGTTCGTTGTGCTGTGTCCTGGCAAACATCACTGGCTGCTGCTGTGGAGGGGGAGACACCTCTGGCCCAGGCCTGTGAGGCCAGTGAACCACCAAAAAAAAGAGGAAGGACAAACAAAATCCAGCCCCAAACGCCAACAGCTTTGCCAAACCACGGGAGAGCTGCTCAGTAACTGCAGGAGATGGAGCACACTCACCCTGGGACACGTCCCTGCTGCTCAGTTAGGGATGGGGGGAAAGAGGCAGCCTGAAGTCTCTCCTTTCCCAGAGAAGGGGAAGGAAGCGAGACCCAGGAGGATGGGTCTGGAAAGGGAAAGACACATCTGCCGTGGATGGTTTTGCTCCAGCTGGGCTCACAGCAGCCTCTTGCAGAGGACACACCAGGCAGTTCTCAGCAGTTATTAAAATCGGATAAAAATCCCTCCCGTTAGTGCTGCTGGCAGGAGCAGCATAGATGCACATATCGATGCACAGAGCTGGCCCTGCTTGTTTATTTATTTACTCCCAGCATGGGCCTTGGCTGCCAAATGATGGAAATTGGGGTATGCCAGAGCAGGAGAAGCTTTTGGGGGGAAGAGGTGGCTTGGGATGGAGAGAGGGAACGGGGAGCATCCCCATGACATGCAGCTGGACAATCCCTCCCACCAGGTTCAGGCTTCCTCCAGGGACCAGTTTGTTCCTCGTGTGATCCCGATGGAATCTGTGCTTGGGAGAACACAGAACGCTTCACCACAGCCAGGTCGGTTTCCCAGCCCAGCCTGTCCCCAAATGCCACCTCCCTCTTGCTCTCCCTGCACCCAGCCACCCCCATCCCCACGGCCACACATCCCAGAGGGATGCACAGAGCCAGCCACACTCAGCTCCTTCCCACGCAGTTTCAGAGCCGCTCTGCTGGAGTTTCCCCGAGCTTTATTTAGCTCTGCCAGGCTGCTTTTGTGGAGTTGAGTAATTGCTGTTTGTTTATCGTGGATTGGGTGTCGATAGCTGGGTCACACCCCGAGTGCTCCTGCTCCAAAGGAGCTGTCTGATCCATTCAATTAAAATTTCTCCTGATGCTTTAATCGTTTCAGGAATTTCTCCTTCCAAGAGAGGTTTCTTGTACCCTTAGGAGCACAGACCTGTGAAGGGGCTGGATGGGGCTCAGACCATGCCACCAAAATCAGCAAAACTCAGTCCTGTACCCCTGATCTTGTTGGCCCTTGAGGAAGTGACCTTGGGGAACTGGGTGGTGGTGCTGGATCCATGGTTGGATTTGATGATTTCAGAGCTCTTTATATGATTCCAGGATTCTGTGATTTTGGATGGTCCCATCCAGTCCAGCCTGGAAATCCCTGCATCCCCTCAAAGGGTGGACTCGATGAGCTTCGAGGTCTTTTTTAGCCTAAATGATTCCGTAATATTCTGTAATATTCTGTAATATTCCCACCCTGGAGGAATCCAAGCAAACCCTGCTGGTGATAGGAAAAGCAAAGAGTGCTCCAGCAGAGCCAAGACTCGGAGATGGGAAAAGCCCTTTCCCCAAGGCAGCTCACCTGACACCACCCTGCCATCGCCTGCTCCACAGCCGGAGCCAACAATAACTCCATCGGATAAACCTCAGCTCCTGATGGCTAAAGCAGCATCCGAGCTGAGCTTGGGAAGTGGCGAAATGAGGGATGAGTCCACCAGGGACCAGGTTTGGAAGAAAGAGAAGGAAAACTCATTCTGCAGCCATACGGTGGAGGGAGCAGCTGTCCCTGCGCTCCGGGGAAGCCAAGCACCAGCTCCACTCGCTGGCACATCCCGCCTGCTCCAGTCACTCATTCCAGCCTTTCCCACTGACAAGGCTGTGGAACAGATTGCTGTCACCAGCTCGGAGCTGAACGAGGGGGGGAGCCATGTGGGGAGCAGGTTGGGAAAGAAAAAGCCATCAAAAAATGCTGTGTAAACCAAAAAAAAGCCTTTCCCTCAGCCAGGGCCCTGCGGGTGGGCTCTGGGTGGGGATGGGCTCTGGGTGCCAGCGTGTGGAGGGGCACAGGCAGGATGGGGAGCAGATGGGTGCAGAGCAGGGCTGGTGGGTGCCTGGGCACCCTCAGGACCAGCCTGGCTGAGCAGCAGCCAAAGCTTTGGCAGGTTCGAGTCACGCTGGGCTGCTGTGACACCTCCCCTTGTGCCCGCACAGATCTCAGCAGGGCAGCAGCAGGACAAGGCAGGAACTGCCTGTATCCATGTCAGCAGCACAGAGAAAACCACAGCCATGACCATGACTGCAAGACCATGTCCATGTTGGTCACGTCCACCACAGCCACCAGCACCATAACCACCATGGCCACCATGGCCACCATGACAAGCGCCACACCGTGCAGAGCCTAGATGCACTGAGATCCAGCTTCTACCAGCTGGGAACTTAATTAGATCCATTAATTAAGCTCATTCTGCCACCTCCTCATCAGGCCTGCATGGGGAGTGCTGGAGGGACCGTGGGGCAGGACCCTGTCCCTCAGCTTCTGTGGGTGCTGCGGAACGTCCCTGGCTCCAGCAGTGTCCCAGGCAGCTCAGAACGGGGGGCTCTAGTGAAGGACCCTTCCCAAACCTCTGGGAAGGGATGCTCCATGCTCATCCTACTCCCTGCTGTTCATCCATGTGGTTCTTTTATCCATTTATCCCAGGAAAACCAGGCCCAGCACCTCAACTCCCCCTCCACCACCCAGTTCCTACATGACAGCCTGGATTTTGTTTATGCTCAGATTACTTCAGTCTTTTTTCTCTATAAAATCTGGGCCATTTATTTGAAATAAACCCACTGATTTAACATGGGAACAAAATCCCAACCCCTGTTGCATCGAGTTTCAAAATATTTGGGTTATTTGAACATTTCTGTCACTTCCAGCAGTGTAGGAACTGCTGGAATTTAACTCACACTCACAAATGGATTTATTTCTCTCCTTGTGTTTTTCTGGGTAAATTTGGTACCAGGGAAATAAAACTTGTCAAGCCTGATCTGACACTCTCCAATCCCAAAAATCCTCTGGGACTGGCTGGGCGGGCACACATCACCTCCACAGGGAGAGGAGGACTCCAGCTGGAATCCCAGGCTGGTGGCAACATCCTGCTCCCAGCTGGCACAGCTCAGCATTCCTGGGATGAGGGTGCTGGGGTGAACAACCCCACGGCACAGCTGGCAGCCCAACACCCTCGTTCCAGGGAAGCTGTGAATGTTTACCTCCTGTGGCACCTTCCCTCAGAGGTGGCTTTACTGCAACGCCATGTCCGGATTTGGGATTGCTGGAAAGGTCAGCTGGATCAGTGGTGATTAGCTGGGAAGGACCTACAGAGCCCGTTGTTTGCTCTGGATTAACAGCCTGGCTGCTGAGCCAAGATTCCCTTGAACCACTTCAGAAATGAAAGGACAAACACCCGGCGCTGGGATTAGAGCTGGAATCCTGACACCTGCCGGAATCCCAACACCTGTGGGAAGGCAGCAGTGCCAGGCTGGCTTGTGGAGCTGTGGCTGAGATCCATCTGCCAGCAGGAAAGGAGGGAAGAGAGAGAAAAGGGGAGTTGGGCACAGGAAGGAAAAATGGGAACAAGGCCCAGCAAAATGGTGCTGCTGGAGGGGAGGCAGCGATGGGAGCAGGAATTCTGACATTCCTCTGGAGGACAGGAACACCTCCCAGGGGTTGTGGAGCATCTAAGGAACAGCTTGAATGGCCTCAAGCTGCACCAGGGGACGTTTAGATTGGATTTGGGAACCTTTTCTCTACATAAAATGTTGCAAAGCTTTGGACCAGGCTGTCCAGGGCAGTGGAGGGATCACCAGCCCTGGAAGTGTCCAAAAACCCTGTGGATGGGGCACTGCAGGACATGGGTCAGTGATGACCATGTGGGGCTGGGGTCACAGTTGAAATCAATGATCTTAAAGGTCTTTTCCAACATGAGTGATTCCCTGAATCTATAAATCCACTTTCCCAGGCCTGTGGCTGTCACCCCTCCCCTGCACTGAACATGGAGCACAGCGGGATTTGGGATGGACAAGGACATCCCAGGAGTCCTGCAGGGCTGAGCTCCCAGGGCTGTCTCAGCTTCATTCCTAAACTCAGTAATGGTGCAGGGGCTGGCTGGCTGGGTTTGAACAATTCCCAGGCAGTCCCACCCTCCTGGAGCTCATGGATAGGAGATCAATAATTCATCCTGAGCGCAGGGTGAGGATTCTCCCAAACCCACCAGTGGGATTTCAGCTGTCACCCAAATGTCACCTGTAGCATCTTCCCATCTCTCCTTTCAGATTTCCTTTAAAAGCTTCATTTAGATGGAAAATGATATTTTCAGCACATTAATTAAGTCCTAATTGCTGATTAGGAACATATTTGCTGAGGCCTAACAACTATGGAACAAGTGATGTCTTACTACTCCCTCCTTCCCGGGATTCAGACCTGCAGAGAGGCTGTTCCAGTGAGGAATTGGCGTGTGGATGATGTGCAGGCAGCAGGCACGGAGGAGCCGCTCTCCCAAATGGGAGCAGACAGCTCGTTATGTTAATGAGACGCCGGCTGATGATGAGGAACACATTGATAAGGTTTGGGACTGATAGGGATCTCCTGTGCTCAGTAGCTGTGAAACCTCAATCAATGTGTTTCTCATCAGCAGCCGCCATCCCCTGCACATAAATAACGTTCCCGATGCGGAGAAGAGCCGCACTTCCCAGGAGTTAAGAAGGAATCCCAGCTCCCCACCTCCCAGACCCGGCCCCGCCGCAGCCGGGATGGGGCTCTGCCGCTCTCCTGCCGCCCACGTCGGTTCTGCAGGGCCCCCACGGAGAGCTGGGGCTGCCCCGGTGGCATCCAGAGAAGAGCTCTGGGCTACTTGGGCTCCATGAGCTCTGCACTCCGTGAACACCAATGTTCCATGAACCCTCACGTTGTTGTTTCGAGCCCCAAGGCTCTCAGGACAGCCTGGCTGGAGGATGTCCCTCTCTCCTGCCTTCCAGTGATGCCTATCCAAGGTTTTTCCTGCTGGGATGTGCCCAGTGCCTGGGTGGCCGAGGGATGCAGAGCTGGTGGCTCTTTCATCTCTGCCTCAAGCTGTTTGCTGCCACTCAGGTGTCCTCAGCCTGGCCAGGCACTGATTTCTCCTGGAAATCCCTCACCTTCCCTTGCCAGTTTTCCAAACTTCAAAGCTTCACATTTGTCTCCATTACCATCTATCCTGCCAGCTGTTTCCTCTTCCTGGGGGTTTGTGCTCAGCTCTCACCATCATTAAAAAGAATACATATAAATAGATGGACATTTGACCAAAGCTATTGCCTTAAGAAAGAGCAGCTTTTTGGCTGATTCATAAATTTTGATTGAAGAATTTCCTGGTTTCATTCTCACTCCTCCACCTGGTTCTTCCTCAGCAGCCTCGGGGCCATCAGCCTTTCCCCAGCAACAAAGATTCCCCTTCGTTAGCAAGAAACCTCATTTAGCCTCATCAAATGCTGCTTCAGCACGGCAGTTAAATCTTTAGGCAATGCTACATCTCTGCCAGAATTTCATTCTCAAAAATAAAAGAGTTCAGAGGAAAATTTCTTCCCTGGGAGAAACCCTCTGCTCGGGGTGATGGGTACTTGAGGGGACGGGGATGGGGGTCAAGGAGGAGGCCGATGCCAAATGCAGGCAGAGGAGGAGCAGATGAGGATGAAGTCAGGGAGAAAGAAGAGATCAAAAATGCCTTTTTTGGGGGGAAAAAAGGAAATCAAGAGGGCTGAGAGCAGAGCGGGTGACACAGGGTGCTCAGCCCACACCTCGTGAATGCCACAGAGGGGCAGGCAGGGAATTGCTTTATTATTATTTTTCCTTTCAGCTTTCTTGCCTCCTTTTATCTTTGATTGTGAAACAAGCTGATTTTAATTAAAAAGCCTTCCAATTAATGCTGCCCTGGAGTTTTCATTTCCTGGGCTTCGGTAATTTGCCAGCCCAGGTTCGGGAGGGTTTTGTGTTCCTTCTGGGGAAATAAATAACAACAAGCAGGATGAGTCGGGAAGAGGAGCAGGGTGAGCTGGGAAGGGTGGCTGAGGGGAGGAGAGAGGTGGCTGTGCAGGGGGGACCCTTGTCCCTGTTTGGGGAGGGGGGAGGCACAGGGGGGTCACTCCCTGTTCGGGCTGGGGTCACAGCCACACCTGGCACCTGCCACCCTTGCTGGGTTTGCAGGCACAAAAAGGGCAGAGGCTCCATCAGAACATGCCCCACTGTCCATTGATTTCCCACTGCCTGCTCAGGAGAGAGAAGCAGCAGGAATTGCCCAGGTTTTGGGGCTCCAGCCCTTCCCTGGAGCATCCATCATCCCCTCTTTGCTGACCAGTGACCCCCGGGGCAGCAGTGGAGTGAGTTCTCCTCTTCCCTGGGATGAAGCAGCAGGAGTCATCCAGGATTTTGGGGCTCTAGCCTGTCCCCTGCTCCAACCACCATCCCCTCTTTGCCGGCCAGGGACCTGTGAGCGAGAGCAGGGTGAGTTCTCCTCTTCCCCGGAGCTCTCGGAGCCGCAGAGGCGGCGGAGGGAGTCCAGCCGGAGCTCCTTGGACACTGGCAGAGAGGCCGGAGGGGACAGGGGACCCCCCGACCCCTGGGGCACATCCCTATCTCTCTCACACACACCCACAGCTGCACGTGGACAAAAGCCCCAGGAAAAGAAAAGAAAAAAAAAAAAAATCTTGTGGATAGCCTTTATTATCCTCAATCCCATCTATATTAATGGGATCGTGAGTAGGGAGTGTTTGGAGAATTCATTTGTGATAAATATTTATACCCCGTGTTTTTGGGCTGTTATCTGCGGAGTGCGCCTGTTTGATCTGGTGTCGGGCTTTCTTTAGGTCATTTACATCCCCTCTCGCAGCAGCGCTTGTCCGATAGCAGCTATCACATAATTAAGTTTCTTTTGCTTATCCCTAATCCTGTCAAACCACCTACTTATCTCTAATTTCCTGTCCATTACCCTCCTTGGGGGAGTTTAGATCTCTAACGCAGGACAGGGACGGCTCCGAGGGCACCGCCGGAGCCCCCAGCCCGGGCTGGCAGCTCTCAAACGAGCTGTGTCCCCTGCTGGGGACATTTCTCATGCTGGGGACAAGCCACAGGCTGAGCCGCAAAGCGGGAAAGCCCGGGGCTGTGCTGGGCAGTGATTTTGGGATCACTTACAAACAAAAGGCTGCAGCAAAGCCACTCGTTTTGAAATACTTCTTTAGGTTTATGTCGCTCCTGCCGGGCCTGGGATGGGGCACACCCTGGCATCAACCCTGGCTCTTCCCGGGGGCTGCCCCAGCTGGAAATCTGAGCTCCTGGAGCCCCGTAAATGCCTGTAGGACAGGGGTCAGGGGACACGAGCTGACACAGCAGAGCCAGGCAGGGCTCGGCTCGGCCCCTAAGAAGGATTAAATCTGATCTGAGCGAGATCCCAGCAAGGCGACCTGCGTGAAGAATTTATGTTCCATCAGCATGACAAAACCCGGCTGGTCCCAGCCTGCTGAAAATGGCCAAACCCACCCAACTTTTAACCCTCGGAAATCTGCAGAACAACTCCCATGGGCGCTCCCAGGGGCACAGCTCCTCCGTGGCCTCCGCGCCGAGGAGTCGCCGTCCCACGGGAGCGACACTTGCCAAGGCTGAGACCGAGCCCTTCCCCTGGCCCTGCCGAAAGTCCACCGCTTCCTGCCGGGCTTTTTCCCAGCTATTTATAGAGCAGGGCTGACAAAGGTGCCCTGCGAGGAGCTTTCCCCTGGGAAAGAGCTGCCTCCGAGCCTTGCCAAGGCATTGGTGGGACAAACACTGCCCCAGTTCTCCCAGTGCCACGCCCAGCCCTGCCCGGCTGTGCGAGGGGTCCCTGGCACTGCCCACCCTGCTCTGCCCACCCTGGCACTGCCCACCCTGCTCT
>WEZZ01008228.1:33201-44021 GCA_013400585.1 Chloropsis cyanopogon | reverse complement strand
CATGCAATCTTGCCTGGGCTTTACTAGGCCAGGACTAGACACATAGCTAGAGCAAACACATGCAGCCACATGACATAGAGTTTTTTTCCTTCACAACACATGATTAATACATTCACATGCAGTTTCTTCTGTAACATCAGAAGCTGGCAACCGTGAGAACTTTGCTGTCAAAGGGTTACAGTTTGCATTGGGCTAAGAAGTGTTTTTCCCAAAGGCAGAGCAAATTGAAATGTGAAGTTTAAAAGCTTCAAATGACTATGAAATGGCAAAATAATATCTGGAAAGGCAGCATTGTCAATGATCAAGCAGCCCACCAACAGCTGGAGCTGAATCCAGAATTGCTTGTTCCCGCTATGCAGGAATTCATTACACTGGGAAGCACTGGTCCATGGGAACAAATGATCCCATAGCTCTGGGCTGAATACCACCCAGGCTGGAGTGTAAATAGATTTGAGGAACTCTTGTCACTTGTTATTGGCCTCACAGTGCACTCATCCTTCTGCAAACAAATTGCAAACAACACTGTTGGACTGCTGTCCTGGGTAAATATACATACAGATGTGTTTTCCAAAGCACTGCATCTTTTCCCACATCCTCTTCTTACCTATGAAATTGTGACTGAAGACACCTGTGAGCCAGATCTGTGTGAGATTGAAAAAGGGCAAAGCTTTGGGATTTGGGCACACTTCTCTTTGTTTCTTTGCTCAGGCCATTTGTGAGCACAGAACACATCTAGGTAGAAAACTTTTGACTGTACAGGATCTTTTGGGTCCATGGTCCCACAAACATGCCAATGGATGACACCGTTGTAATGCTAAGTAACAAAGAGCAGTGCAAATGACACAAAAATACATGGCAAAAGAGGAAGAGGAGCGGCCCAGTGTGGAAAGGATGTGGTAAAATACAGACACATCGAGTGAGCTGCACTCCCATAATCTCTGAGAGATAGCAGGTCCTGGTCTCACATTCTCCTCTTGCTTAGTTTAAATTTAATTTATTCATTTACATTTTTTAAATCATCAAAATAAAATATATACAATTAAAAATATGTCATCAGCATTTAAAGATACAATCAAATCATATTTATTCAAGACTACATCTAAAGATCAGAACATATGTACATCGGTAACTATGAATCTTAATGCATAAATCCTATTCTGAGAGCACCCTTCAGACAGGAGGCAGCTTCTTCCTGAGCTTGGAGGAGAGAGAGTTCTTCTGGACCGGAGGCAAGAACGTTGAGGGTAAGGGAAGATTGGACGCGCCCAGAGAAAACTTTTCGGTAAGGCAGTTGCCAGTCAGGTCTGCAAAGAGAGGAGACACAAAATGTAACAGAGGTTGCAATGCAAACCTAAAGCATCTGAACCTCCATAAATCATGGGACACATTTCCTGCAAACTTCTAAATAGCAGTACAGGGAAACATGCTCCTGTCAGCAGACACTTGAGGCAGGCCAGGGGAAAATCCTGACCCACTGTCACAGAGGTACCACAGGAACAGTCTGGCCTCTGGGCTGCCCTGGGACAGCAGGGAGCCCAGAGCCCTGTGCTTTCCAGCAATGGCTCAGCTGCACATGCACCCTCCTGCTCCTCTCCCTGCCCCACAGCTGAGCAGCCCTACAGCTGCACGGGGCACTGGGAGCAGCATAGCTCACTGCAGGGGGAACATGCAAGGCACAGTTGTTCCCTGGGAATGTGCACAGGCTCTCTAGGCTGCCACAAGACCCTTCCTCTCGCCAGGGAGAGACCCAGCTCCTACCTTGCCTCTTTGTGAGGCTCAGTCATGCTGGACCTTCACCTTCCTCAATCTGGAGTTGCTTCAGACCCCCCCATGCCATGACCAGGAAGGGCAATGGAGACAGCGGGGGCAGATGCCCTTCCTTAGTATTTAGTAATTTTTGGCAGAGCTAAAAGGTCAAATACGGAGGTGTCCAACTCAGCACTTGGTCAGCCTTCTGGAGAACATCACGCCTTCACCAGCCCAAAATCTTGGAGAGATTTTCCTGCACATCTGTAGGCTTGCTGGCAGCACACTTCTTCAGCTTGGTGCCCATCACCTCGTAGAGGGCAGAGGCAAGCTTGGTGGCCACAGTGTGGACATTGGCACTTCGGACAGGCAGCGCCTTGTTCTCCAGGAAGGACCAGAGCACGGGCAGGGCATAGCGCTGGACGACTTCAGGGCTCCTGGGATAAACCCATTCCACAAGCACTGCCGGGAGAGAGAGACAGCTTCTTAACCACCAACCTTAATGCTAAAAAGGCTCTACCTCTGGTTTTGCTTCTTGGAAGCCTCTCTGGCTAAGAGCAGCAAAACAGCACAGAGAGCCATATGATCCAGAAATGGGCAAAGCGGCTGATCATCCTTGAAACAGAACCACCAAACCCTTGGGACTAATTTCTCCAACCAGAGCCTTGTACCTGTGGCAGACTTTGTACATCTACTAAAACATTTCACAATCAATTTCTGCATGAACAATGACAGATATGCCAAATTGCCTTTTCTTTCCATTAAGAAGTTGTCTAATCCCATACGGAAGTTTTGGAAATGCTCTGTAGAGAGGCACTTGTGAAATTTCTAATAAAAGGGATGATTCAATTTTTGTAACTTTGATGTCAAGTACCAAAAGTCCGATCTGGCTCTTCCCTTTGCTCAATGGCACACAGCAAAGGGCAGTGTTAGAGCACACTTCAAAACTCCAGCCCACCAGAGATGGCTGCTGCTTGACACTTGGATTAGAAACATCGTTGACTAGCTGGTGTCTTTGGCAGAATGCTTTTGTGGCTTCCAACAAACAGCTGTTTCAAACCTCAGGGTGTCTTAGGTAATTACCCAGACCACATTGCCATGGCATTTGAGCATTTCCACATTTTAATGGCATTTCCCCTCCCAAAGTTTGTGGCATTTTTTTCTTATAATGTGCACTGAAATAGTGGTACAGAGAGAGAAAAATGCTACCCAGGGGACTGAAATTTAAGCAAAGCACGAGTGTTTTCTCACATTGTCTCTGAAACCAGCTCTCTGCTCATTCCCTGAGTTGAGCTATGTCAAACACAGACAAAAATTTACTACCAACAGGCTCCCTGCATGGCAACTTTGGCTGAGAGATCAAAACCTAAAGTGCTCTGGACACCATTCCTATTTTCTGATCAGGCAAAATGTAATGTGGTAGCCATTTATTATTCTGTAGTAGAAGAGACTTCATTTTCTCTATGCTGTTAATCCACCAGCAGTCGTCAACATTGAAACATCTCCTAAAAGTACCCAAAACCAATTCTGCTAAGCAGGAAAAGGGTTATGGCACACATTTTAAAATGGGAGTTCATTTGAGTTTAAATATAATTAAAGACATTGTTGACTATTGAACGTGAGGAACAGCTGTGTGTGCCTACGAAATCTCAGAGAGATAGCAGGTCCTGGTCTCACATTCTCCTCTTGGTTAATTTAAATTTATTTTATTCATTTACTTTTCTTATATCACCAAAATAAAATATATATGATTAAAAATAGGTCATCAACATTTAAAGATACAATCAAAACACATTTATTGAAAACTACATCTAAAGATCAGAACATATGTACATCAGTAACTATGAATCTTAACACATAAATCCTATTCTTCAAACACTCTTCAGACAAGCAGCAGCTTCTTCCTGAGCTTGGAGGAGAGAGAGCTCTTCATGATGGGAGGTAAGAACTTTGTGGGTAAGGGAACATTGGAGGTGTCCAGAGAAAACTTCTTGGCAATAGGGTGACCAGTCAGATCTGCAAAGTGGAGACACAACATGTAACAGACAACATCGCAAACCTAAAGCATCTGAAGCTCCATATTTCATGGGACACATTTCCTGCAAACTTCTAAATGCCTGCACAGGGAAACATGCTCCTGCCTGCAACCACATGAGGCAGGCCAGGGGACATCCTGACCCATCACAGAGCTACCCCAGGAAGAGCCTGGCCTCTGGGCTGCCCTGGGACAGCAGGGAGCCCAGAGCCCTGTGCTTTCCAGCAATGGCTCAGCTGCACATGCACCCTCCTGCTCCTCTCCCTGCCCCACAGCTGAGCAGCCCTACAGCTGAACGGGGCCCTGGGAGCAGCACAGCTCATTGCAGGGGGCACATGCAGGGCACAGCTGTTCCCTGGGAATGTGCACAGGCTGTCTAGGCTGCCACAAGACCCTTCCTCCTGCCAGAGAGTGGCCCAGCTCCCACCTTACCTAAGCCTTGCTCAGGCTTCACCTTGTCCTCACTACGAAAGGCTTGATTTTCTGCCTTGCATATAGGGGGGATCAAAGGTGGTAGCAATGGCCGTTTCTTCATATCCCCAACAGGCATCAAGAAAACCTGGAAATAGCAGAACACAGTGTTCAGATCAAACATCCATCTTGCCCACTTTGATACCTCAAAAGGTTTAGACATGCTCTCAACTAGGACCTGGCAGGAAAATCAAACTAATGCAGCAGATTGGCCTAGGATGGGGAATGGAAAGGGAACTGGTGAGGGAGAGATCATGTCCCAGATTTCCCAGCTCTCTCATCATGCTTACTAATCTGGAAGTGTGGCTACATTCCCAGCTGGCATCCACATGTTTGACATCAAGATGTTCTGGGGTGTTACTGCCTCCACTGGCATTTTGGAAGGTATAGGAGTGGGCTTAGATCCCTATTCTGTCCCTAAGATACCTTAGAGCCAGTGCTGATCTCCAGCCAAGTCCCCAGAAAGCCATTGTGCAGGATGTCAACACCTGCTTTTCTCAAGCCCCTCATTTCTTCTGCTGCTGCCCTTCCCTCCTGCAGTTCCCCAGCAGCCTTTGAGCCCAGATGCTACTGAGCTCTTGGGATGCTCGCTACTCTCCAGCTCCCACACATCCATCATCTCAGGCTCACTGGCATTTAGGAAGTTCAGCAGAGCTCCCTGCCCTGCTGCTCTCTGGAAGGTCCCTGCCTGCCCAAGTTGCTCCAGGGCCCCCATGCCATGGCAAGGAAGGGGGGTGGAGGCAGCGGGGGCAGGTGCTCACCCTTCCTTCATATCCCATCATTTCTGGCCCAGCTAAAGAGCCAAATTAGGACCTGTTCAAACTTCAGGGAAAGGATCAGTTCCTTTCAGGAATACACTGGGCCTTTTCTCAGCAAGGCTGTAATCAAGTACCCAAGCCTTTGACTAGACATTTTGTCTACCAAAGCTGTTGTTCATCTGCCTCCTCTTGCACCCCACGGCAAACCCAGAGCAACTGCAGGTCCTGGCCCTGCTGCAAAGGCAGTTGTGTGGCTGGGCTCTGGGCTGCTCTCCCTGTGATGCCTTATCCTGGGCTTAGAATTGAAAGCCAAACACGTTTAGAGGGGAAAAATGGATTTTACCTTGATTTATTGAGGTTTTCAGGTAGAAGCATTTTTGCAGCAATGCCCTCCCTGGGTTAATGCACAGAACCGACCACCCCACCACCCGATTGTCCTCGTAATATAATCACAGATCTTGGATATTAACATATCTATCACGTCTCCCCAATGGGAAGACCTGAGAGATGCACCCGTCGTAACGAACACTCCCTCCACCCCCCTCGGGTAGGTCTCTCTCTTAGTCTACAGAATATGTTTTGGAGATGACCTTGGGCCTTGGGCCCTGACACCTAAACTTATGAAAAGCCAAGATATTTAGTCTCTGGGCTTAACAGAACTCTGGGCCTAAGCTAGTTATCAAACTAGAAACTTACAAGTATGTAGGCTAAAAGCACTTGGGATAACTAAGGCTTCATAAAAGTATATATGAAAAGGGGTGTGGGGCTGGCAGGCCGTGGATTTGGAGAGAATTCAGAAGCAAGCCCAGAGGTTTTTCATAAAGAAACTTTTCCTCTGGAAAAACAACCTAGAAACTATCTCGAGTCCTTGGGATAGCTAACAGACCTTGCAAACAGATTCTTTCTCAAAACAGCGCTGTTGTTGTTCATTCTAAGTTTACATTTCTTTCTGTGTGTTTTCAAAATATGTTCTCTCTATCTGAAACCAATGATGTTAGAGAAGTGTTCTTGTCAATTAACCAATAAGGTGAATTTTAGCGCTGACCCCTATAAAAGGGGCAGCCATTTTTAATAAATCCTCTTTGGAGCATATACCTTCTGAGAAACACGTTAGAGTCCGTGTTTGATTTCATGCTCAACAGTGTCAAAGGGGATATGAGGAAAATATATGAAAAGCAAATAGCCATCAGGCATCACCTGTGGCCACCTCCCATTCCTTCTCTCTGGACAAAACCATGCCAGAGCACACAGCTGCCCACAAGCTGATGAAATCTAGAAATAGCAGCCGAGACAAATGTGCAGAGGGCATGGCTGTACAACTCAAAAGCTGAGACAACCTGGAACTGACTTTGCAGGACGACCTGTTCCAATAAACACCTTTTCCATCTAAAGCAGACACAGCTGACAGAAAACATCACTAAGACATAGAGATAGTTCATAGAAACCAATAGTTTACTAAATCTAGAAGGTTTGATTGTCCAGATTGGACAACTTTAGCTGCCCTGACTGCTTCTTATGACTGTTTTCTCAGCCATAAGACACAGGAGGAACCACAACAGAGCCTAGAAATCTTTCAAAGACCTCTCCTGCTATTTATACACGCTGAGGATGTGAAGTCTGCACTACACGCCCATTGCAAAGACAGCCTGAAGGTCCCTGTCCAGCTGAGATCTTGCTTGGGTCAGCTGTTTCCCAGGGCTCACACCACAGGAAAGAGCCTCAGAGTTTTCTCTATAGCACTAAAACTGAAAATCTACCACACAAAACTTAGCTTGATCTCCTTACCTTATGTCCTTTTCAGTCTGAACTCCACTCCTGGCTTTTTGTAGTGATGCCTTTGTAGCCAGGGCCATTCTTTTGTTTCACTTTCTCTCCAATACACATCTTCCTTGGCTTGGTGGAAGGAAACCTCTTCCAGATGGGAGGCAATGGCCTGGAGGGAAGGAGCATAAATGGAAGAATCCCGGAAATAATCTTGGCAACAGTGTAGCCAGTCAGACCTGGAGAGCAGAGACACACAAAATGTAAGAGTCCACAAGGCAAATCTAAAGCATCTGAAGCAGCATTTTCCATGGGACACATTTCCTGGAAACATCTAAATAGCTGCACAGGGAAACATGCTCCTGCCAGCAGACACTTGAGGCAGGCCAGGGGAAAACCCTGACCTACTGTCACAGAGCTACCCCAGGAACAGCCTGGCCTCTGGGCTGCCCTGGGACAGCAGGGATCCCAGAGCCCTGTGCTTTCCAGCAATGGCTCAGCTGCACATGCACCCTCCTGCTCCTCTCCCTGCCCCACAGCTGAGCAGCCCTACAGCTACATGGGGCTCTGGGAGCAGCACAGCTCATTGCAGGGGGCACATGCAGGGCACAGCTGTTCCCTGGGAATGTGCACAGGCTCTCTAGGCTGCCACAAGACCCCTCCTCCCACCAGAGAGAGGCCCAGCTAACACCGCACCTCTGTGTGAGGCTGAGCCGTGCTCTCAAGGGAACAAGCGAGTTAGGTGAACTCCCACCTTTATCATCAGCACATCTAATGGACGAGGCAGTGAAGGGATTTTTTTTTTTAATTATTGAGAAAATTTCTTTCTTTGTATTTTTCATGGAACTAGCCAAAGTTTGATTCCTCAGAGCAGTATTGAGTTATCAAGTCTGAAGGGAAAGATGGAAGCCTACAATGATAAGTTGGGAAAAAAGATTCCTTCTTGAGGCTGGCCTTCTCTGAATGCTCCAGAAAGACCCACACAGCTGTGGCTGCTAGTTCTGCAAACCACAAAGACCACTTAGCAAGCAGGCAGGCCTCATTGGTGTTTCTGTAGCACCGTTATACCATCCTCAGGGTTGGACCTGAGCAGCAAGCAGAGGAAGAACGGGAAATGTATCTGTATTGAGACCTGACATTGATAACAAAGAAAGAAAGAGGACATGCCCAGGTCCAATTTGTGGTCAGCTGTGGCCACAGTGATTGTCCTGGTTGACATTATGAGAGATTTGGCTATTGTCAAAAAGGAGAAAGCAGAGTAAACTAATAATAGAATGTTGTGATGCCACGGGCGTCCTTGGAGGATCATCGGTAGCTGTCAGCCACCTACTCTGATACAGAGCCAGCACTGACTACCATGGAGCAGTTTTCTCTGAAATCTGGTGGGATTTTTTTCCATTTGGCTCTGGCCTTTCAGCTCTTATCAATCCTCACCTTTTCCTTCAATGCTCTTTCCTTTTCTCTTAAAATCCATGTTTGAACCCGTGCTTCTGCCTCGCAGAAGTATCTGGGTTTGAATTTGGGAACACTCTCAGTGTAGCCAGCGACGGGAGCTTGGTACCCAGCCTTAGAACAAGGTCGGGTGACTCCAATCACCAGCAGTTGGCAGAGAGGCAGAGCCAGACGCTTCTCCTGCCACTGCGGCCGTGTCAACGACAACCTTCACAACCCCAGGGTGATGCTGCCCCTTTGTGACAGGCTCGCCCCTCATTGGTGTTTCTGTAGCACCGTTATACCATCCTCAGGGTTGGACCTGAGCAGCAAGCAGAGGAAGAACGGGAAATGTATCTGTATTGAGACCTGACATTGATAACAAAGAAAGAAAGAGGACATGCCCAGGTCCAATTTGTGGTCAGCTGTGGCCACAGTGATTGTCCTGGTTGACATTATGAGAGATTTGGCTATTGTCAAAAAGGAGAAAGCAGAGTAAACTAATAATAGAATGTTGTGATGCCACGGGCGTCCTTGGAGGATCATCGGTAGCTGTCAGCCACCTACTCTGATACAGAGCCAGCACTGACTACCATGGAGCAGTTTTCTCTGAAATCTGGTGGGATTTTTTTCCATTTGGCTCTGGCCTTTCAGCTCTTATCAATCCTCACCTTTTCCTTCAATGCTCTTTCCTTTTCTCTTAAAATCCATGTTTGAACCCGTGCTTCTGCCTCGCAGAAGTATCTGGGTTTGAATTTGGGAACACTCTCAGTGTAGCCAGCGACGGGAGCTTGGTACCCAGCCTTAGAACAAGGTCGGGTGACTCCAATCACCAGCAGTTGGCAGAGAGGCAGAGCCAGACGCTTCTCCTGCCACTGCGGCCGTGTCAACGACAACCTTCACAACCCCAGGGTGATGCTGCCCCTTTGTGACAGGCTCGCCCGTGGTTCTCTCGTTTCCATGGCTGCAAAACCCCCAGCCCAACTCCATCCCTTTCCCTTCCCTTCCTAAGGGCAGCCAGCCCTTAGCTCAGCCAGGCCAGGCCTGAGGGTTTCACTCTGCTTAGGAAGAACATGCTTTCCAAAGCTACTTTTCAAGGCCTTTATTTCTGTAATTCCCACTCAGTTCTGGCTTGCAGCTTGTTGGTGTGGGAATTCGTTTATTTCTCTTCACATCAAACAAAGTGGTGGGACACAAACAATGGCACCAGCTGCTGGAAGTAAAAGAAGCTTTGCATTCTCCAGTAGATGACGTCAGAATTCAGTTGGCCAACATCTGCAGGGAACAATTTGACCATCCAAACGTTCCAGTTTTCCTCTGCTTCATGGTTCTGGGGGTTTGTTCCCTGCTTTCTTTCTTGCAGAGACACCCAAACCCAACATAAACATCATCTGCCTCAAAACACTTTTGATCTTGGCGGTTCCTGACAATTCAAAATTTTCTCAATGGAAATAGCACAGGGCAGGTCATTCTAAAATACCCTCCAACAGAGCAGATAAAACTAATCATGCTTGATTTGGCAGAACTAAGCCTGAGCTAAGGGACAAGTGGGTCTGATCCCTTTTTCTGCATCCCTAACATTATTTCTGCAAGTCTCATCTTTCCTATGTATTCAAAGAAGCGTTGCGCTCTGCAATAGATGCCCCCAGTAGTCAGTGGGCTGATATGATCAGTGTAGAGTGTAAATTGGCCTTGCAAAGTTCTCCTTTGTTGTGGCAGAGGTTTATTACTGCCTTCTTTCTTGCAGACACACCCAAACCCAACATTACAAGACCTGCCTCAAAACAATTCTTATTTGGACTGCCAGGGAAAAATCAGAACTATACTCAAAGTGCTTCTCTGTCCCCAGGGACAGGCTCCAAGGCTAAGCTATTACCTGCATGGAATGAAGAAGACCTGCTGCACTTGCCAGCAGCTCTGGGGTCTTGTGATCAGTGCTTTGAATGCAGTTTTTGTACACACTCTGCCTCCCTGAGCTGGGCAGCATTCCTGGGCATCAGCAGCATCGCTGCAGGCCAACATCGTCCAGGCACAGCTGCCGGAACGAGATTGCAACAAGTCCTGGCTGAAGGAGTCTCCAGTCTGCTGCAGACCTTCACCCGTGGCAGAATCATCTTGTGCTGCCATGGGGGGAGCAAAGGGGGTGACGGACTCTTTGCAGATGAGGATCTGCTCCATGTACTGCTGCTCACTGAGCTTGATGCAGCTGCTGGTGCCTTCCCCCACAGCTGTATCAGGAGCTTGCCTGGAAAGATAACACTGTCAGTGCTAGTGCCAGCCATTGATCCCTGCCCTGGCCCTGCCCACAGGGTGTCCTGACTACCAAACTTTCCAGTCAGGTCATGTCAGACAACATCAAAATACGTTCAAACAATGCATTTTCCACATTCTGTCAAAATCATGGCCATACAGTCCACATGTTGGAGGCAGACTGCTGTCGGCAGAATGGGGGAAGCCCCAGCATCTGCTCTCCTCATGGCTGGATGGCCATGATAGCAGAGGCAAATCTCTTACTGTGCACACTGCTGTGGGATCCAGTGCTTTGGAGTTGTCACCACTGAAGTCAGGCTGCTGCTACAACAGCAACCTCACTTCACACATTTGATAACAAAGAGTTG
>WEZZ01008228.1:7863-32998 GCA_013400585.1 Chloropsis cyanopogon | reverse complement strand
AGCAGGGATACTGGGCTAATCATATTGCAGACTGGTTTGGAAGCCTTGTCTCTAGCAATTCCCACCAATCTGCAAGCATTTTTCAGTAGAAAGGGGTAGATGAGATTTTACAACACATCCTTGAGCAAGTCTGAGCCAGAAGTCAAAGCACAAGACAAATACTCCCAAATTTGTCATCCATGGGGAAAGGAAGCAGAAAAGCAGATGAAACAAATGCCGTTGCATCTAAATTGCCTGCATTTATCCCATGGCCCAACCATTCTGAGCAAAAGCACCTCAATTCAAACACACAGCTTAAGATTGAGGAATAAAAGTGTTCTGAGAGCATTTAAAGCCCGATTCCTACTACTTTCGAGGAAAAGTCAATGCTGAATTCCTAAAAACACAAATGCAAGTCTGTTTGGTACTGCATCCTTCAAATGCAGGAATGGATGTTTAGAATTGCAGAACTGCTTCCATTGGAAATGACCTTTAAGAACATAGAGTCCTCCCAAAAACCTGAGACCACTAACGCTGCCAAGGCCACTACTAAAGCATATCCCAGGACAGGATGCTGTTGGCCCTCTTGGCCACCTGGGCACATGCTGGCTCATGTTCAGGCACTGCTAACCACCACCGCCAGGTCCTCTTCTGCTGGGTGCCTTTCCAGCCACTCTGCCCCCAGTCTGTAGCCTTCCATGGGGTTGTTGTGGCCCAAGTGCAGCATGGGGCACTGCACCTTGTTAAACCTCAAACAAGTGGCCTCAGCCCATGATGCAGCCTGTCCAGATCTCTCTGCAGACACTTCCTGCCCTCTGGCAGATCAACACTGCCACCCAGCTTGGCATCATCTGTAAAGTGGCTGAGGTGCCCTTGATCCTCTCCTCCACATCACTGACAAAGATGTGAAACATGACTGGCCCCAGTGCTAAGCCCTGGGGATGACCACTTATGACCAGGCGCCTGCTGGATTTAATTCCATAGGATTCCACCAGTCCCTGGGCCCAGCCATCCTGAAAGTTTTTTCCCAGGGAAGGGTGCATTAAGTTCTTCAGTCTTATCCTTTGTTCTGTGTTTCCCCCCACATCCAATAGAACACAGAGATTCTCCTTAGCCTTCCATTTATTGCTGATGCATTTACAGAAATATTTTACTGTCTTTGCAATTTTCTAGGATGAAATTCTTTACTGTGAGCCTGGTGAGGCAGTGGGAGCAGGTTACCCAGAGGAGCTGTGGACGCCTATGGAATGGTGTGCGCCTGCCCCTGCTCTCTCCACTTCTCTTCCTGGTCATAGCATGGGGGCCTGAAGCAATTTCTGAATGAGGACAAGGTGAAGCCTGAGCATGACTCAGCCTCTCTGAGAGGTGAGGTGGGAGCTGGGCCCATCTCTGGTGGGAGGAAGGGTCTTATGGCAGCCTAGAGAGCCTGTGCACATTCCCAGGGAACAGCTGAGACCTGCATGTGCCTCCTGCAATGAGCTGTGCTGCTCCCAGAGCCCCGTGTAGCTGTAAGGCTGCTCAGCTGTGGGGCAGGGAGAGGAGCAGGAGGGTGCATGTGCAGCTGAGCCATTGCTGGAAAGCACAGGGCTCTGGGATCCCTGCTATCCCAGGGCAGCCCAGAGGCCAGACTGTTCCTGTGGTACCTCTGTGATAGTGGGTCAGGGTTTTCCCCCGGCCTGCCTCAAGTGTCTGCTGGCAGGAGCATGTTTCCCTGTGCAGGCATTTAGAAGTTTGCAGGAAATGTGTCCCATGAAATATGGAGCTTCAGATGCTTTAGGTTTGTGATGTGGTCGGTGTTACAATTTGTGTCTCCATTTTGCAGACCTGACTGGTTACAGTCTTACCGACAATTTTCCTGTGGACTCTTCCGATGTTCCCTTACCCACAATGTCGTTGCCTCCAGTCCAGAAAAGCTCTCTCTCCTCCAAGCTCAGGAAGAAGCTGCTGCCTGTCTGAAGAGGGTTTGAAGAATAGGATTTATGCATTAGGCTTCATAGTTACTGATGTAGATATGTTCGGATCTTTAGATGTAGGTTTAAATGAATGTGTTTTGATTGTATCTTTCAATGTTGATGACATTTTTAAGTATATCTATTTTATTTGGAGATACAAAAAAAGTAAATTAATAAATTAAATTTAAATTAACCAAGGGCAGAACATGAGACCAGGACCAGCTAGCCTAGAGATTTTGGGAGTGCAGCTCACTCAATGTGCCAGTGTCTCACCACATCCTTTCCTCATTGGCCCACTGCTCTTCCTCTTTTGCCATGTATTTTTTATGTCATTTGCACTGCTCTTTGTTACTTGGCATTACAATGGGGCTACCCACGGACCCAAGAGATCCTGTATAGTCAAAAGTTTTCTACCTAGATGTGTTCGGTGCTCATAAAAGGCCTGAGCAAAGAAACAAAGAGAAGCAAATCCCAAAGCTTTGCTCCTTTGCAATCTCACACAGATCTGGCTCACAGGTGTCTTCAGTCACAGTTTCATCGGTAAGAAGAGGACATGGGAAAAGATGCAGTGCGTTGGAAAAGACATCTGTATGTATATTTACCCAGGACAGCAGTCCAACAGTGTGGTCTGCAACTTGTTTGCAGAAGAATGAGTGCACTGTGAGGCCAATAACAAGTGACAAGGGTTCTTCAAATCTGTTTACACTCCGGCCTGGGTGCCGTTCAGCCCAGAGCTATGGGATCATTTGTTCCCATGGACCAGTGCTTTCCAGTATAATGAATTCATGCATAGCGGGAACAAGCAATTCTGGATTCAGCTCCAGCTCTTGGTGGGCTGCATGATCATTGACAATGCTGCCTTTCCAGAAATTTTTTCGCAGTTTCCTTTCATAGTCACTTTGTGATGAATTAACAGAGCCAATAACCCAGAGTTCACCACTCACCTGTCCCAGGTGTCCAAAGGTTGCCTCCTCCCTTGCTTGTTCTAAATAATGTTGTTCCCCTTCACCACCACCCCCAATAGCTAACCCTCCCCTGTTTGCAACCTACCTGATACTCTAGTTATTTGATCTAGTTGTTCACCCCTTTGTACCCCTGTTTGGGACTTACCTGTTCTACCTGTTACTTTTTCCTTGTTCCAGTTACTGCAGTCAGTTGTTCTAGTTGTTGACCTCTTTGTAACCCACCCACTTACCTGTCACTGTTTTCCCAATAGTCCCCTGTTTGCCCGTCCCCTCCTGTACCCCCTCTTCCATCAGAAATCATGTCCGCTGCTCCCAGGGAACCTTGTGCATGCAAATCAAGAGACATCTTACTGCAATTGGAGAGAGAATCTCCCTCCAAGACAATGAGACACTACAAAGACCAGAAGAAATAGTAACCCCACATTGGCAAGAGAACGTGGGATCAGCTGACCATCGCTGGTTCTCGGCTGGACACCATAACATAATAGTGTCCCATTGGGATGACTCCCCTAGACCGACAAGCCATCAGCGGCCTCCTGGCTACTCCCGTGAGGGCGGAAGCTGCAGCTCTGCCTGTGACAACAAACCTGCAATCTCCTCCTCCTTCAGCGTCAACCTCTGGGAGCAGTGGCAACAGTGTGTGCAGCCCCTCGGGCTCTCCCCCATCCAAAAAGGAGCTGTCCTTTAATGAAGGTCTTTAAAAGGGAGCAGGTCTCCTGGCCCTAATTTACTAGAATTTGAAGCTTTTAAACTTCACGTTTCAATTTGCTCTGCCTTCGGGAAAAAACACTTCTTGGCCCAGTGCAAACTGTAACCCTTTGACAGCAAAGTCCTCATGGTTGCCAGCTTCTGATGTTGCAGAAAAAACTGCATGTGAATGTATTAATCAGGTGTTGTGAAGGAAAAAACTCTATGTCATGTGGCTGCATGTGTTTGCTTAGCTATGTGTCTAGTCCTGGCCTAGCAAAGCCCAGGCAGGGTGGCATGTTGCAGGGAAAACTAGTCCGTGAGCTTATAGGGTTGCCATCATCAGTGGAGTGAATGTGTCCTTTGGGGATTCCTCTGGAGACAAAATTAGGGGCCTGCTGCATGCTGTAATATTCTCTTAGATCTTTCTAAAATATCCTAGAAAAGGCAGTGGAACTTCACATCTCCATGCACACCCCCTGTTTGAACAGGGGCATTTTTGTCCCTCCTCAAAGCTATTTCTATTGCAGACCAGAAACATGAACATCCACAAACAGGAATGATGCATGGTCCTCCTGCTGCTGCTTCAGAGCACTGGGAAGTGCTTGGCTTACAGAATTGGAGTTAGGTATTGCTTGGATCTTGGCTCAGTTTTGTGCAAGTTTAGAATGAAAAGAAAATCTGAAATAAGAAGCTTAGGCTAATTGGATATATTGGCCCCTGTGCTAGCTTTCTACCTACTTTTTTGCAGGATTGGCTTCTCATCCTCAAATGAGTGACTGGGAAGTAGCCACCCGCAGAGCTGTTGCTTTGTACTTCTGGAGCGCACCAATCTCCAGGGAATTATCATCCAAAGAGTAAAGAAACTCATACAAGCCCTTGCCTCCTTTTTGTTGCAAGGAGTCTAAGTTAAACCTATCAAAAGACTCTTAAAATTACTAAGATTGTTTTTTAAAGGCTTTAAGAGTTATTAAGCCTATTTGAGGCTACTTTTACTGGTTTGTAAATAGCCTCTGAAAAGGTCACAACAATCTTCATTGTGTGGTGGGAGAAGGCAGGTTGCAGGGCCACTCATTACTCTAGGGAAGCTAGGAATATACCAAGCATCTAAATACCTGCTGCAGTCCTTTGCTGTGGTGTTTGCAGTGGTTGTTCTTCTGTGGAAAAGCTTAATACAGTTATTTGGCTCTCAAGGGAACTCTGTGGGGCTGAAAATGGGACATCATATACTTGCTTGGGCTAGCAGAGCTCAGAGCTGCAGTGCATGCTTTCTTCTTCTCCTGGCTCTTGGTAGGATGAGTAGTACTGAAGTACTGAGTTTTTCAACATGAAGAGCATAGTATTTCTTTTGGGTTTTTTAAAATTGTCCATGGTGTATTCTAGGTTCTTTCTTTGTTTTGCACCTTAGAGGGTTTTGGTTTTGTAATTTTTTTGCACCCTGTTTCAAGCTGTTGTTGATAAGTCATTTGGACTAATATAAAATCTGTCTTAGACTCATAATCAGTTAAGTACTTACCAGGACTCCTTTCTAACTTGATGCTTAACTGCAGAGCACTGTGGAAGCAGGGTGTCCCTGATGCTCCCTGTTTCCTGACTTATGCACATGAGAAACCATGCTAAGAGAAACTGCTTGCAATCCAGGTCCCTTACAATAGTTAAGATGTGCATGTATATGCATGTGTTTCCCCTGAAATATAAAGGTGAAAGGATCTGCATGAGTATCTGGTTATTGATGAAACCTTCACTATTCATAAAAAATCCAAAAGAGTCATTGCCTTGTGCCCTTGTTGTCCATGTTAACTATGTTTACTAGCAAAGAGACACAAAGTTTCCCAAGAGGAGTAAAACATTCCAAAACCAAGGCCATTGTATTATACTGGTAGATTGAATTTCCAGTTTGGATGTAAGAGATATTAAACTTCTACTAATTATAAGAGGGGGTAAGGCTGCAATGAAATGGCCCCATAAAATTGACAGAGTCCCACTTAAAGCCAAGCAGCTGGTAAATTTGTTGGTTTAGATTTTAACTGCAGTTGTCTCTGCTTTGCCACATACCTGCATGTCTGCTGGAATGCCTGGAAAGTTTTGTTCATAGCTTTATAGGTACTGCTCTGGGGAAGGATGGTCTTTGTTAGCATCCTGAGGCTTTGGCTTTGGTTCACTCATATACTAAGGAGCCAATGGTTCAGTGGTATTCAGTATAATAAATGAAGGACAGCCTTTTGCATTGAAAGCTTTCAGTTTCTCCTTAATTGCTGTACAATCAATTAATCTGTGCCTTGAGGAAAACTTTACTAAAGCAGTAGGGATAGATATGGAGTAAGATAGGCTTATCACCCCTTTTTCCTTTGAAATAACCTTGATAAAGAGTTATTACAGTCCTATACAGTCCAACTTCAGAAATTCTCACACTATTACTTAATGCAATCACAGAGTTGCATGTTAGTAAAGAGAAAGAAAAGAATAAAGGAAGAGACATAAGAGGTCAGATTTTGAAAATCAGAATGTCACTGAGAGGAGAACAATTAGGGTCTGTGAGGGCTGTAGATAATTTTGTGCTAGAAGTGGTGGAACAGGATAGGTACAGGGCAGGTATATGTGAAATGAATGGAAATGGGATCAGAGGGATAATGTGGTTCTGGGCCTTGATCACCTTGTCCTGCTGAATATCTACTGTCTCTATCTGCACATGTTTTCTTTTGACATTAACATTTTCTTTATTCATCCAAAAAGGGCTGTGGGCAAGAAATGCAAACTTGGGATCTTCATCCCCCAGTTTTCAGATGATGCAGTAGGCAATTGTGACTTGGTATGAACCTGCACCTTTACCTAAGGACAATGTGGAAGTGATCCCCTAATCCACACTGCATGCGCTATGGATCTTGCCCATAGAATCTTGCCCATAGGATCTTGCCCAGGAAGATCGAAATCACAGTTTGAAGTTCATACCTGCAAAATTCATCTCCACATGCTGTAGTCATGATGGCACTGAGTACATTTGATGTGGAAGAATTAGTGATTTGCTAATCTAGAAGGTTTTCTCTTCAGGAGATACTGGCAGTAATTTTCTGATGAGACATGACAGTAAGAAGAAGTTACTTAATCTCTGTGTTACAGTTTCTTTCCTTCCTATAGCAAAGGTGATATCTTCTCAGAATATTTCTCTTAATGGTAAAACTTCATAAATAAAACTTCATAAAAACTTCATAACCTCTCAACCTTGAATGTTGAGAGGTATGGCAGTGCTAACACTGCAATATGCTGAATTTATTGATAACCTGCATAGCATTCTCAGACACATTACTAATCACAGAATATTCTGAACTGACAGGGACTCACAAGGACATTGAGACCAGCTTCTGACTTTGCGCAGAACACCCCAAGAGTCACACCATGAACCTGAGAGTGTTCTCAAAACACTTCTTAAACTGTCAGGCTTGGTGCTGTGACCACTGCCCTGGGGAGCCTGTTCCAGTGCCCAGCCACCCTCTGGATGAAAAACCTCTTCCTAATACCCAACCTAAACTTCCCCTGACACAATTTCAGGCCATTCCCTTGGGTCCTGTCACTTGTCACCAAAGATAAGAGATCAGTGCCTGCCCCTCTGCTTCCCCTCACAGGAAGTTGTAACTGCAATGTCTCCCCTCAGTCTCCTCTTCTCCAGGCTATATGAGGTAGTTCTTCAAGTCAGAAAAAAGAAACTGGAGTGTGTGTGGTGCATTAGTGTTCTAGTCATCTTCAGATGCCAGGGGAATGAAATGACAACCCCGTTAAAGGTCTGAGATTTGACTAGTGTCACTGGAAACAAGGGCAGCTGCCAACTTTTTAAAGGTCTGCAGATAAAGTGCACCACAGAGCTGTTGGCTGCTCTTTTCACAGCTATGAAGACGCCCTGGCTGGAAAACTGATCCTGCTTTACTCTGTGCTCAATCCCTCTGCAATCTGACTCCACTGCAGCAAGTGCACTCTGATTTTAACCCTTAGGACCAAGCCACTGCTCCCTGAGTTAGCTATGATTTTACACAGCAGCTCTACTGAACTGTACAAGACTGCCAGGTAGCTCAGGCTTAAATCAGGGCAGGGGAGGGGTGGAAGCATAGCTGACCTATGCTCTGGTCTGTCAGTGCCCAGGCTGGATCTTGTAGCCTAAAAAAAGACGTATTTGCTGAATGGAAATGCAATCTTAAATTAATTGATGTACCAGCAAAATACAAAACAAGACAAACTTGTGCTGGCATGGGGGAAAAGCAAGCAAATGGACTTTTTATAGTTCAGGGTACTAGTTAGTGCACTAAGAAATGCATCAATAGTATAACATTGTGCTAAGATTGAAATTAGTTGCATACAGAATATGGGAGATCAAACTCATACCTTGTATATAAAACCTCTGTTTTATTTACATCAGTAAAAAAATAAATGTTTAAATCGAGCCTGGTCTTATAAAACAACTGAATTCCAGAAGTGTGGTATTTGTGAAAAATTGAACTGTTGACCAAAAACCTGTTAAAAATTATTTAAAAAAAAAAAAGTGGAGAGGCAAACTATCATTTCCTGCATACTAGAGTTACTCTCAATTCCATGCTTGCAATACAAATCAAAGGTAAACACATTTTTTGCAAGAGTCCTATACATTATCGGACTAAAGATAATCTCTTAACTACATGTAATCATGAGTTCACATTACAAACTTGCAGATCAGTCCCCTAGAAGTTGTGTCTTGCATACAATGAGCAGTTTGCTGCAGCATCCTCTGGGCAACATCAGAATCCTTCAGCAGCTACAGTCTTTAGGTGCGACTGTTTGCAAGGAGCCTCCTGATGACCACAGCCTCAGTCAAGAGCTGGGAGGGATGAAGTGCTGGGATGCCAGCTCAAGTACACACCCTCAAGGGAGCCTGGTTTTGGGCAGAGATACTTTGGCTAACTGCATGTCCAGAGAGCACATGTGGGAGGGGGTTTCCAGCTTGACTGCTGAAGTGTTGCCCCATGTGCTGCCATAGCAGAATCTGCTGCTTGAGAGATGTAAAGAAGTGCTTTCTCTTATTCCCCATCAGGGGTGCTGGGAAGTTTCAGCATGAAGCCATAAAGAGATGAACTGATTGTAGTAGCTGAGGAGAAGCTGTCCTCCCACTCTGCTCTGTTTTCCTCTGCAAAGCTGCATTTAGGCATGCAAAGTGCCAGTTTCCATATTTCTGGTTTGCTTCTGTTCTGGGGGTTACTGCCAGCAGAACAAACCAACCCAAAATGCATGCAAAAATGCATTTGTATTCTTACCCACGAGGGAGAGAACTGCACTTCTGATGAGGGGGAGGACTAATTTTCAGAGTTTTTACTGCTGGTGAGCTTTGCAGTATCTCCCTGGTGATTTTCCAGCTTGATAGGGGATGGTGCATCTGCCTGTATGATTACACAGTGGATTGGTTGATGTCTGTACGGGTATGGCTGCCTGGCCTCCTTAAGCTCACAAACCCCTGACCATCCAAAGTATCTATTCAGTGTGAGTTGCTTCTCTATATTCAAACCCCTACTTTAAACATAATAATGAAGAATTCCTTGTGTCTGCAGTGCAAAATGGCACTGTACTAGGTGAAAGATGCTTGTGATTAAGGCATGGGACCAAAACCCAGGAGTTCAATAACCAGAGAGTAACCCTTGTACTGGAGAAGGTGAAGCTCTCTTCCCCCATCATGAAGGTGGGCAGGAACGGTAAAAACGCCATGTGAAGGTGAAGTTCCCGGACACCACCTTGATGAAAACTGTAGGAAAAAGTTTAAACTATTCCTAACAAAGTATGATACAAATGTCTTTCTTTTTTTTTTTTTTTTTTTTTTAACGGATCTTATTCTGTACTTAAGTTTTAGATGAAAACATGTCAAATGAAACCAAAACTAAATTAATTAAAAGTTGCATCTTAACCATGATGACATATTAGTTAGGTGAAGGAAGATCCAGTAATTTTTGAGACTGTATCCCAGTGAATGCTGTAAAAGCTTAGGATTAATTAACTGTAAATAACTTTTTATTAACAAGAATCTGTATAGACTATCCAGTGAAATTACAATAAATACCCTCAAACTGCATAAATCAGAAAAAAAAAATCAAAACTTTTTCAGGGAGAAAAGGATTCTCTATGGTGGCATCTTTTTCTTTTATAAAAAAACCAGAAAACCAAACCTAAACAAAACCTCCAAATGTGTCCTTAGATGCCTTGTGATTCATAATGTTGTTTGATTGGGCAATTGCAAAACAACTCTAATCAGGATTAAGTCTTGTACCCTGGAAACTAGAGGTGATAAGATTGTCTGGTAATCAAAGGTGATTTAGAAGATCAAAGGCTTTTTTGAGGGAGTAAGATCCCTAATTTTTTTCCTTCAAAAGGGATTGCTTTATTTTAACTTGTATATGACATTATTCTCTCCTTGCATGTTGATAAAAACCTAGGGCAAAAATGTGGCTTTGCTGAAGCCATGGATGTTTAATTGCAGTAACACTCAATTGGTTCAGTGTTTTACCTCCCTCCTGGAAAAGTCACAACAGCTCTTTTTACACAGACTGTGATGCCTACTGAATAAATAACATGATGAATAATCATAATTTGTGTTAGCTTTTTAAAATCTTTTGTCTAAACTGGGGAAAAAAGGACTTGGCTATAGATCCTGTCTTCATCAACCAAATTTGCCTCAGACTCACCCAGCTACAAAGTGTTTCTTTTGCTCCATGTAGATCTCTGAGCAAAATCACGAAATGAAAGGAGAAGCAGCCGGCTGGTATTTCATTACATTGTTGAGCCCAGTTTGGGCTCAACATGGTATTTTTGATACAATACCATCATAGAGTTTCCTTGCAAGAGAAGATGAAGCTGTGTTCTGGAGGCTTGGGTAAGGCTGTTTCCTCCCTCCAGGGCCTCTGGCCTCACTTGTGCCTCTGAGGGTGCTCCTGCTGTCAGTCCCTCTGCAGCCCCTGGCCCACGATGTAGAGCTCGGGGTGAGAAGCAGATCTGTTGGAGTCCTTGGCTTCAGGAACACCAGAGCTGTTCCAAGAGTCGCCTGCTTTTCTAGGGCTCTTCTCCAAGCTGCAGAAGGAAAGATGCTTAAGAGGCTAATGAATCATGACTTTTTAAAACAGCACTAGATTAGACCATGATTAGACCATGTTAACCCACAAAGCACAAATGACACCCTGTCATTCCCCATCTCCTCCTGAACACATGCTCTTTATGTGCATCATCCAGATTTTACTCTTATTAGGCCAAATGCACTGTACTCTTCCCTCCCAGACCTCTCTTGGGAAGAAAACATTTTGCATGTTTAGCAGGGTGTCAGTGTGGGACTGGGTTTCCCTGCAGACAGGAGCAGATTTGAGTGAAAAGTCTTGTTTCAGACTGCTGAAGGAAAGGAAAGGTCTTACCTCGGATGTGCATCTGCCTAGCCTGGTTACAGCAATTTCTGAGCATTCCAGCATGACTGTGGGAGGGGAATTCTGGTAATATAAATCTGCTACTCTCCCTCTGGTGACAGGAGCACGGAGACACAGAAAGTGCAAATAATGTTCTTGAGGTTTCTCTGGCACTCCCCAGGAGTACAGGGACTTTATGTATCAAGACTGATCATAGCAGTGGATCTAGTAATGGGTATCTCACACCCTGTGCCCTCCTGCTGCAGTGTGTGAAGTGTGCCCTGTGTTGCTGCAGCTCATTCATGTGGTTTAAACTCAACATGGGGAAATATTTCAGAGCTATCTGGGAATCATCACTGTATTTTAAATATGTAAACTGCTAAACTGAATGAGCTTTCAACTACAGACAAGCTGTTATGTTCCTACTCTTAACTGCAAGGACTTTATTGATTTGAACTGCTAAACAAAGAGATTTGTGATACATGTCCAGTCCTGAAACTAATCCAGATTCAAATATCCCCCAGTTGCAGAAGGGCTCATTTGGGCTACTTGCTTTGAGCCTTATTCAATCAACCCAATCCATTCCCAAGCTCTCATTGAACAGTATGTTAAAGACAATAGCATTTTATCTTCTGTCTCTGCTCTACCACTTAGGAGAGGAGCAGTCTCCATGAAATACTATTTTGTTAAGGTGCATACACAGAAACTGTGTTACAGATTAACAGAATTTCTATGAGCAGAGCAATTGTACATGTTGCACCTTACTGAGATGCCAATAATTGCTGATTGCTGTCAAATGACCAAGCTTAGAAACCAGCAAAGTTATCTCAGTCTATCCAACCACAGGCTGTTCAAATAGGAACCAGCTGAACTGATTTGAGAACTGAAGTTCTTGTCAGGTACCCTAAGATTAAAAGCAAAAGCTCCAGCCCTAGTTAGGGCTACTAATGTTTTAAGTCCTGATATTCCTTATAACATGGGATGGGCAGAAGACATGCTTGGAAAAAGAATGGGTTTTGCCTTCTGGGAGAGCAATAAGTGTGCAGGAGACACAAATCCATGCACAACACTGACATTTAATGCCCATCAGTGCCAGACTGCAAATAAGATAGAAGTTGCCTCTTTTTATTGTGTGTTTCTGCTAAAAGGGGTCGTGTGGGAGAGGCAACTCAGCTGCCTCTTTTTGTTTGTACAAGCTCTGCCAGATTATCTTTGGCAACCTACTTCGCAGCAAATGGATGTTTTAATTTGATGTGGGAAAAGTGGGGGAATATATCTCTTATATCCCTAAGTTTGTGAGCATGGGAGAAACTGGATAACTCACTGGTCTTCAGAATGTTTTACCTAAAAAAGATTTATAGTATCTCAGGTATGACTCTGTGTCCTCCCCCTTCTACTAATAAACCTGATAATAACACAGAAAAATAACACAGGAAAACACCACACAAACCAAAAAAAGGCATTGTTATATTTGAAAAGAAGAGGTAAAGCAAGGGAAGGAATGAAGGAAAGGAGACTGACAGCTGTGTGGTAATGGCTTGTGAATTTGAGACCAGATGCAAACATTGCCAGAATGAGGAAGTTTAGGTTTAGGTTTAGATATTTTGATATTTTTCTCAGTCAGTGGGATGAATTACAAAGCAAAGAAGGTCCTGGCTTTTTAGTTTAATGAACTCTCTCGTTTGATGAAGTTGGAGGAGAAAGATGGATCAGAGTGTGGTGCTTTGTCTATTAAGGCACCTGATAAAAGAGCAGGGCTCATGCACCATGCACCGGGTGATGTGGTGCTCACAGCTGTGGCAAGCACCCCAGTCCTGAGCAGGACTGCAGACCTGCAGTGATGTGAAAAGCTGTCAGAGCTTTTTCCCTGTGTTCATTCCTAAAATGGTCCTTCTCTGCCCATTGGCCCATTGGCTGTGATATTCATTTTAGGCCATTCAATGCAAGGTCCATAAAATTTACTCCAGGCACCTTATTTTGGGTGTAAGAAAACACACAGTTGTGTATTGCATCTTAAATCAGTGAGTGTGGTAATTATTAGTCTAAATTTCCCTTTTGCTTATGTTGATATAAATTTGACATAACTGACTAGTACTGCTGTTGATGTTCATTGGGATAAATGATAAGCTGAATTTGACTTAGGATATATTTTGTTCTTCCAAAATACTTGTCGATCATAACACTAGGATATATGACTTTTTTCATGAAAAGAATGATTTTGTTTACAGTGAGTTTTTTTATATTACTCACTATACTCTGACAGACTATGATAGATAACACACCCCATTGAAGTATAGATTAGCTAGTAAATTATAATAAATAAATAAAATGCACCCATAAAACTTCAGGGGCTTTTGTCTTGCAAGGTTTTACATAAAAAGTCTTTTAAAAACATTTATTTCTGCTGGCAGGCACTGGATTAGACAAAGCTGACTTCACACAGTACATAAAAACAACAGAAAACCCAGCAACACTGTACAGGAATTTTAGGAATATTCAAATGTCAGACTACAATGCAGTGTTAGAACTGGAAATGCAAAATGGTTTGCATTTCCCAGTGTTTTTTACATGTTTTGTTCAGCACATTCCTCTGCTGCCAGCATGGGATACTCAGTCCTTATTTTGTCATTGGGGTGGGAATACCCGGAAATCTGTCTTCAGTGCCCATGACTGTCTCTGTGCTCACGGTGCCCTGAGTGTTTATGCAGCTACAAGTGCAATTTCATCCTGTTGGGGTTGATCTTGCAATCCCTATCCCTTCTCAAGGGAATGAATCATGTGACTGCAGCTCTTCTGGGGCAAGAGCAAAAATACTGCTCATGTGTGGAAAGGTTATGGGAGAAGCTTAAAGCTTAATTGACTTACACATCCTAAGATGTTAAGAAACTAGAATAACAACTCTGTACTTCCAGGCTGTTACACATCTTTGAGTATTCCCAAATACTCTATTACTTTTGTTTCCTGGCTGGTTTTTTGATTTTTTTTTTTTCTTAGGTGATAGACAAAATTTAAAGCTAAGCCCATTTTTTTTAATAAGAGCCCATTTTTTTTGCAAACATGGAACTGGCATGTGTTGATGTTTCGATTTCTTTTTCAGAGCAATGAATCTCCAGTAGCCATGGGATGCTTTTCCACTTAGAAAACTGGGCTCGGGCTGTGGACCCAGCAGACTTGACATCAGCACCTAGGTCTGAAAGTGTGCACAAGAAGCTCAAAATTCCAGCCTATAATTTTGTCCACACAGATCCTTGCCTACATATTATCTGTCTCTCATTCTTGCCAGCTGACTTGAAACATTCTCTCACAGCTTTCAGATGAAGAGTTTATACTGGATTAGAAGCTGATGATAGAACAACACCCCTCCTCTTGGCTCAAGCCTATCTTCTCATAAATATTTATGTTTCTAACATGAGGACTACTTCAGAGCTTTTAAGAATTGAATGTGGATGGCCTTAGCCCCCACACAAATAAGGGGAGATCTGTGCCATGAGACCAACACTGAATTTTCGCTGAGGTGCCTGTTACAGCTTAGGGTAAGGCTTGAGCAAGCCATGGAAAGTTAACTCTTCCCTTCATTCAGACTGATAGTCTACTGAAATCTGAGGCAAGAAAATAGAACAGATTATTTCTGTTGGAAGAGACTGGCAATGATCATACAGTGCTATCTTTGCCCAGCTATCTTTCTGCACATGAACAGGACACCTTTCCGGGAAACCTCTTAACAACATTAAATTCCCATCAGAAGTTTAGAAAGCCAACACGGTGCTGTAGGTCTGCTTTTCTGGCATGAAGTTCCTTACCTTGCTTGGTTAAGTGCGGGTTCACTGCCAGCTGTTAGAGGAGCTGGGAGATGAGGCTGGACCCCTGGTCGGCGGTCAGAGAAACTTCTCCTTACGAATGGCTGAGGGTTGGTGGTGCCCAAGGACAGCTTCCTGGGCCAGTCTCTGGGCTGCTGGAACAGCAGACTGCTCTTTTGGGAATGTGATGCAGCTTCAGGCTGGCTGGTCACCTCAGCAGTGCATTTGCTGGGTACCACTGGAGGTCTGGCTTCGAATAAGGAAGAGGTGGCCAGGCAAAATATGGAACGGACATTGCTGCCCCGTGTGGAGGAGGGGAGCTGGTGCTCGTCCCCAGCATCCAGCCCAGCTCTTGGCCCCTTGTAGGAGCGAGATGGGGAGGCTGGTGGGGAAGGGGTGGTGGGGAATGGAGTGTGGGAGCCGGCCAGCCACTGTGCTGTTTGTGAGTTTTGCTTGTGCCCCACAGGAGGGCTGAGTGGTTTTCGCTGTGGTGGCGGAGAGAGCAGCTTCTTCTGCAAAGGTGGGCTGGGCATCCTGGGGCTAGAGGGGGGACTGGGTTTCCTCTGCATGGTGGGTGAGCTTGGTTGTGTGTTGCTGAAAGCCTTCAGAGAATGTCTATGATGCACTGGGGGGCTGAAAAGCCATTTCTCAGTTGGTGAAGAAGGAGGAGTTCTTGTTGGGGAGACCCTCCTGGTGAACAGTGAGCCTTTTTCATTGCTCCGGAGTGGATCGGGAGAGCCGTGCTTCTGACACGGCACCAAAGGTGCAGGTGGGTTGGGCCCCTTGCTCTCTGAGCTGTTGCTGTATGGGTTTGAAATCCCTCTGGGATTTTGAAGAGGAATAATTTTATGGGTTTGCTTGTATAAATCCGCAGCCTCTTTCCTCTGGGTTGCTAATATTTCCTCCTGACTAGGGATGCGCACATTGGTAGGGTTCAGCTCCAGAGAGTACCTGTGCAGTTTCTCATCCTCTGACCTGGTATTCCTTAGACCCTTATTAGTCACCGCACTGGGGCCGCTGATGTTTTTACTTGGCAGTAAGTCAATGGACTGAAGGGAGGCTTTCATTTTTGGGGAAACTTGTGATCTCTTACCAGCATGCAATTCTGGTTTGGTGGTCTTTTTGGCATCTTCCAAAGAGTTTCCTTCTATTCTTGCAGTTTCTCCAGGCTCAGATAAATTTTCAGAAGTGTCCATTAACATTTCAGGTGGTGGTGGTGGCAGGTTCTCAGTGTCTTCATCAGTCTCTTCCTTTGTGTCTTTCTTGCTTAATTCTGCAGGTGGTGCAGAATGAAAGGCATTTGGAAAGCTGGAAGAAACATCATTGGTGTTTGTGTCTTCTACTGGTGAAATACAATGCTTAAGATTTAAAGGTGCCAGGCCCCTCTGAAAGGGAGTAGTGGGTGGCATGACTGGAAGTCCAAATTTTCTGATGCACTTTACTGGTCCTAAGGATCTTAGAGGTTTGGCTTTTGCAAGATCGTCAGTAGGACTGAAGGTTTCAATCAGTTTTTTGACAGACTGCCGGGGGGTACAGCTGCTACCACTCAACATTTGTGCTCCAGGAGGCTCATTTTCTTTGCCTCCTGATGTCTCCTGGGTAGGCACAGTAGCTCTTACAGGCTTCCTGACTCTCTTTTCATTCAGTGGAAGGACAGGATTTTGATCAGATGTGAACAAAGGGACTTTATCCTGGTTAGGCAGGATGCTGAAATTTTTTGAGAGGCCTGCCTTCAGCTTGCGGGAGGACTTAGATGTAATTTGGTCATCCTGCAAATAAGGTGCTGTTCTTGATTTCCAAAGCTCCAGGTTGTTAGCTATATCCTTTCCATACAATGTTTCCAGCCTTTTGCTGAGCTCTTTTTGAGTCCTCTGAAGCTCTAGGAGAGTTGGGTCCTCTGCCTGACTTCTGAGGGACTCCTCTGACCTGGACCGTCGTTGTTTCCCAAACCTTCTCTGTCTGCCTGTAGCCGTACTGGGCCTTTTTGCTAAGACTGCTCTTCCGCTCTCATCCTCTATCCATTCTTTACGCCTGGATTTAGCTGGGACAAACTTGATCTTTTCACTGATGGCATCTTTCATCTTCAAAATTATTTCTTCTGTATCTGCATTCTCTGTCCTTTTGATGGACTGCCTTTGAATGTTATCAGTGAGTGCAGGTGAAGACAGGGACCTTGGTAGAGCATCCTTCCCCATTTCTGATAAACTTGTGTTGTCATCATCGTCCCCCAGTGTGCTCTCTTCTTCATCATTGTCATCATTGTCATCATCCTCATCCGAAAGAAAATCTGTTGATTCACAGATTTTGAAATGTTCACCTTCCTGAGTAGAATCAGACTGCAAGGAGTTGTACAAATGGCTTTTGCTCAAGCTTGCATATTGGGGCATGGTAGAAGTGCCTTCTGCTACTCCACCCTGACCAGGAATCGCTTCCCTACTTTGCACAGATGAATGAAACATGTCTTTAAAATGCCTTTCAAGAGCACAGCCATGGGATGCAGCTGTGCCCATGTTCACACGCTCCGCTGTTCCAGCATGCTTTCGGGATGGATGTCCATGTGCAGAGGAGTCACTTGACTGTCCTCCATGCTGGCTGACAGCACTGAACTCTTTGAGGGATTCATTGTCCACACCAATGCCACTGTCCTCAGAACAAAGAGTCCTGTCATCACTGCGGGACTGAGAGAGTCCCACAGTTGAGGCTTCCAGGAGCTTTACCGTGCGTAGCAGATGCTCATCAAAGCTTTGCTTTGCTTTCAGTTTGCCTTCCAAGTTGCTTGCAGCAGACTGCAGATAGCTGCATGTCTCCTGCAGGGCGTTGGACGTGAGGGAGGCCAGCATCCCACTCACCAACTGCATTTTGTTGACTGTGTACTGCAGTAGCTGTTGCAGAAGATCAGGGTGCTCCTTCAAATCATCCTTTTCTGCTGGCCATGCCAGATTCCCACCTACATCTTTGAGAAGACTTTCTCCATCATTGGCAATTTCTTCCAAGAGCTGGTTGATTTCATCAAAGCGAAGCACAAGGAAGCTGATCATCTGCTGTAGGAAGAGCTGAGTTTGGGTGGCCTGGTTGGCCATGTGCAGAATAGTTTCATACTTGGAGAGGTTGGGGTGTAAGTAGGCGTACGCACTCTGGTGAGCCTTGACGAGCAGCTCTGGGAAGTCTACCTTCTTCTCTGTCTCACATGGGGCCAGAATGGACTTTTCTTTACTTTTGTTGGGTTGACCTTGCTTTGCCAGCTTATGGGTTTTTTTCTTCTTTCCTTTCTTTGGGATTTGCTTTGCATTGCTTTCATTCTTGTCATCCCAGATGAAAGCTGATGCTTCTGATTCACAGGAGGTTTGCTTTCTGATCTCTATGGACTCACTGATGTGCTTTTGAGACTCAATCAGTTCAGACATAATGACTTCAGCATCTGTGGCTGTCCTCTCAATTGTCTTGTCTTCCCTGTAAATCTGGGAATCTGAATGAGCTTTGGAAGATAACTGCAAAGTATCATTTTTGTCCAGCTCTGACAGTCTATCCTCCTCCTCCTCTTCCAGGTAATCCTTCCTCTGAATCCCATATTCATCAATATTGTAGCAAGATGAACCTTTAACCAGCAGAGGGATTCCTTTATCTCTTGAATCAATTGGCAAAACACTTTTGGGTTTATTCAAAGCCTTAAGACCACTTCTTGCAGCAGTACTAGCAGTCTCACTGCGAGAAGGTGTGCAGCCCATCTTTTCTTCGTCTTTATTTTTGATCAAAAATCCAGAAGAACTAGGGAAAACACACATAAAAATCAAACTCACTGTGTCATCCTGAGCTGCAGACTGGCCTGTGTCTCAGGAGTTTTCCATCATGATTCCAGTTTTGTTGTCAGTTTCTCTTGTTGTTTGCCCTAAAGTCCCTTGTGCTTATTGCATAGGATCTGCTCTTGAAGTTGTGGCATGTTTCATTGTACATTCCCACCTGGGTTTTTTTCTTTGATTCAAAAAAGGAGTGTGAGAGCTCGGCTGGATTTAGAGCTAATGGATTAAGAGCACTTGCGTACCTCACTTCTGCTTTGACAGATGTCCTCTGCAAATAAGATTTTAAGCTCATTAGGGTAAGCAGGCTCCAGCCAATCAGCACCAGTGTTGTATTTATAAACGCAGATGATTTTTTTTTTTTCTGCGTATTGGGGGGCAGAAGAACTTGGTACCTGTCCCTGCTTTTTTTCCCTTGTTGCAAAAACATAACATACAATTGAATACAGAGATCCAAAAGAAGAGGCTGTATTTTGAAGCCTTTTTGAAGGCAAACTATTTGAACATGGCATGTAAGCATCATTAGATATTCCTTAACTAAGAGAAAGATGATCTTGACCATGGATGTACCCACTAGAGAGTAAAGACAGGAAATCAAATGGGTCAGAAATGCCTGTTAAGATTTCTGTGTTGAGAGTCTTTAAAATTTTTCCCTACTTGCAAGTGACTATCTGTTCACTTTTTCCTTCTAAGACTTCCAAACAAGATTTTGTGGTTTTTTTCCTTCCTCTCAGATGATCATTCTTGAAAATTATATTTTTTCCCTTTTAGGTAGTTTCCCAACCTGAAAATCCTAACTGCACAACAACAGTATTTGAATTAAGTAATTCAGTAAAATAAGTTCTGCATATCTTGTTAAGACAGCATCTGAATCTAGTGGATCCAAACTGTTTATTTTCAAATTAAAATTAAAATAGAATGAAAATTCATTTTTTTCCTTTGTCTGAGTGTCTTGGGATAAAATTTGAACTCACAAAAGTGACTTGCTTACCTTTATTTCTTTTTCATTTCCCAGGGCTTAGTTCTCTTAAATGCAAGGCTTTATGGGCTAAAACTCTAAGAAAGAAAAAAATGAAGAAATTAAAAAAAATATAGACCCATATCTGAAAAAGGGAAGGGAAGGGAAAAAAACCCCTGTTGTTTGGATCTCTTCTAAGGTCAGGATGGTATAATACTACTCTGAAAGAGAAACTAGGCAAGCCAAAGTAGGAATTGGATGAGGCAGATGATACTTGTCTTTTCCAAGTATTTATTTGTGAAGGGTGGCATGTGGATGAGGGTCATAACAGCAACGACCCCCAACTTCCCTCTTCACTATTCAGACTGGCCTAAATGGATTTGTTTTTTAATTTCCAGACACAGCTTTTATACGGAAGGTGGCCCTTCCTTGGTGTTGCAGGGTTGACAGACAACAGTGGCCAGCTAGAATGATGACTAGAAGTCTACAGCTTCTCTCTAGCAATTTCCACCTGCATGGTCATGTGTATCTTGCCCAATTCCCAAAAATCTTTACATGCTACCAAGCCTATGAAACATTCTCAGACTTTAAGTAGCTGCTTACATGATTGATTCCTTGGGGCTGGACTGCAACCTGCAAGGGAAGTTGTTCTTCTCTGTTGCCCTGTTGTTCAAATCTTTTTATCATTTCAGCAGAGGCAGCAAAATTACCTTGTTTTACAGGGAAGAAGGCACTACAGTGATTCCCAGGAAGATTTTTAAAACTCTGTGTGCTTTCTCCAAAGTAATTTTTCAGGGACACATATATTGTACTTAATGTACAAGATAACACAGTCATTTCCCACAAGGCTTTTCTGGGAAGCATCAGGTAATAACCTCCTGACTCTGCTTCTGGCCAGCCATTTAGCTCAGGCTCTGGCTGCTTCTGTGTCGCACCACAATGTTTCTGTTTTCTACAGAACCATCCCAACGCTTTCTGTATTCCGTTTTGGGCATGTATCTAATGTGTTCATAGTGGAGAAGTGGAGCAGATTTAGGCAGCTGCTTCATCCTGGTGATGCCAATCCTCAGGATGCTGTAGCCCTCCACAGTTAGCCTGGGAAAATGCAGGAGAACAAGCAAATAGCCTTGATGCCCCTCTTCTGCTTCCAGTGTGACTTGAGAGACATCTCTATGTAGCTGCTTAATATTTGTGCTATGAAATCTCTGGTGTCTTTTTTTCAAAAAGCAGCTCCAACAGCTCCATTGTTCACACTGGGAATTTTGACAATTAACTCTTTGTGAGTTGGTGGTAGTATTCAGGAAGTTCTTTTTCTTCCCTTTGCCTTTGATCAATCCTGTTACTTTTGTTTGAATTTTTGCTCTACTTATTTTCACACCATGCATTAACATCTTACAGGAAATAAATGTATGGTTAAAAAATGCAAAATCCTGGTTTATGATTATGAATTATGCAGTCATTTATTATTTTAAATATTAATAGTAAACCAATATACATTTTATTATTTATTTATTACTAAATCAAGGTCCAGGCTCATAGAAAATGTGTTTTAACAAGGAATCTGTTTTATCCTGGCTTTCATTCCTGTCTGCATGTATATGCAATATGACTATTTAATGTTGCACCAGATTTATTAGCTTTTGTGAGATCTTTGATGTGCCTGTTTCCAAGCACTTATGTAGCTACATTTTTCTTATCAATACTCTTTATTACCAAGTAGGCATATATTCCTTTGTACTTGTGAGACACTTCAGAAAAATCCCAATGCTTCACCTCACAAAAATTATAAGAAAAACACTTTATCTCATGATCATACAACAAAAGAGAGGATAAAATAGGTAATGCACATAAACGATTATGCCCAGTCTTAAAAATCTAAGGTTTGTATTTGTGGAAAAGAGCTCACTGAGGAATTATGGAGAACTTGAGTGATAACAATAATTTTAAAGAGCTATTTTACTCTCAAAGAAATGCCCTTTTTCTTCTTTTGTGTGAGTAAATGAAATATAACCAGGGAGTTGTTCATATTGTTAGCCTAGACAGCACTAAGTAAATAAAATAGTATCTTTTTATTTCAGCTTCTCTTGCAGAGCTGACACTGGTTTGGGATATAGAGTAGGTTCTCTCCTTTCTGTAATCACTAGCAGAGATACATATGACGCTTCATTTTGTTTCCCCTGTGAAAACCTGTTGACAATGGCAAAGAATAGGAGTATCATGGTTTGAAGGAAATGTAGTTACAAAGAATTGAATAGAACCAGTGAGTCTGTACAGAGCATTTACTAGTGGTGATGATGCAAGTGAAAGACAAAATTCATCTTGATTCTGGGCCAGTGATAAACTCCTCAGAACTGGCTGTCTTTTTTTTCTTTTCTTTTCTTTTTTCTTTTTCTTTTTTTTTTTTATTCTAACTTCTAAGTAAAGTGGTTTAGTCTGATTGCATGAGGCAATAAATGTGACCCCAATGCTTTCAAAAACCTGTTTTGCAAAAACATCTGGATTCTTTTAAACAGCAGGACAATATAAAAAAAAAGTACTTGAAAACTAGGCAACTGGCTAGTAAACTGGCTTCCCTCTCCAGCAAAAATACTTTATGAAGGAATTAATGAAGGAAGAAATAGAAGTAGAAAATTAAAGAGAGTAATTTTGAGGCGTTTGCCTGCACAGGACTGTTGCTACACTCAGGTGACCCAAAGGCATCAAGAAAAATTCTATGACTAGGGTCAGCAGTAGTTTTGTGAGAAATATTTACATTTGTCTGTTATTTTCGGAAAGTGTGTTCTGGTCACTTAGTCTCAGTTTCTCTTTGATAGGCATTTCATTGGTATTTTAGGTGCTTGCTATCTGCCCCAATCAATACATTCCCTGCTGGTTTCAGTGGGTAAGACAGTGACTGCCAGAAGATGAAAATTAGGATAAAGAACTGTGTGAAACAGCATGAAGTTTTAAGCATAGATTTCCAGAGTTACACAGATCTAGAAAATTAAAAGGAGAGGGTTCCACTGGCCTTGGCAACAGTTACATTAGTTCCCATGGGTGAAAGCAGGTTTGTGGTTGTGACACAATTTCAAGGCGAGCGAGCTCCTTTCAGGCGAGGGACTGGCAATTTAACTACCCAGCAAGGGCTTCAGCCCTTCCTAATGGAAGGTGGTAGTATTGATTTTGGATCTAGAAGTGAGGTCCAGGAATTTGTATTCCTGAAAAATATCCCAAGATGCTACAGAAGAATGCAGCTACTTAGCCTTCTGCCTTTTCCAGTTCTCAGTGGGTTCCCTTAGCTAAAGCTTCCCTTACCTAAAGTCTCAGGCTTTCCCTGAAAACTGAGGTAAACACAGGATTCTTCCTGGCTTTCTCTCAGAGAGTGTCTCTAGCCACACTGTGTGTGCACACTCACTGTCAGAACCACCCTGCTGCCCTAAGCCTTGCTCCAGCGTGCCTCTACTTGAAGCTGCAATGCCTCCCTAAGCCATTTTAATGACTGCTTTCCTCTGATACGTAAATCTGTGGACATTAACTGATTAGTAATGCTCTATTTCTGCCTGAAGAAGAAACAAGAAGTGAAATACTATTTCAGTTGGAACAGGCTTGTTGCTCACAAGCATTGTTTCCCATCTTCCTCCTGAGGTGGTCAGAGCTGGTGCTGCCCATTGTTTTGAGTTCTCCAGGTGTTCAACACCCCCGCTGTCCATGGCAGCACCAAATGAGTCAGACAGGATAGGCTGGACAAGCTTTTTATTTTCACTCACATCCTGGCTTGTAGGAGTGGCTGAAAAAGACAATGGGCTAAGGTACAGAAAGTGGTTTAAATATATATTATTTTAAAATTTCCATTGCAGGGCTCAGAGGTGGAAGTCCAGACAGGCAGGAATTTTGTCAGGCAATGACATCCAGTCTCCTCTGCAGCTACAGCACTCAGGACTAACTTTGAGCTGAGATCTTTGGGCTTCTGCCATTGCTGGGCTGATCAGAAGGATGTTCTAGAACCTGAGATGCTTTGTTAGGTCCTTGCTTTCCTTTTCTAGCAAAAAAAAAAATCACACACATTTTTGCCCTCATATTCAACACCATCTTTGAATTCACACCCCATTTTCCGTGGTTTATGGCAGATGGCAACTATATCCTCTGCCTCAGCTTTCATTCTGCTGCATCAAACAAGCTGTGCTCTGGTAACCTCCTAAAATAGACTGTTCTTTTCCCTGGCTGTGCTGACAAACCTCTCTAGGCACACTGGATTAGCTGCTGCTCACTGAAGAAAGGTGCTTACACCGAAAACGATATGGCCAGACCTGCTGGCATAAACACTTCATTTCCCTGCCACAACTCTCCAGTCACACATTCTAAGATAAGTGATTGATTTTTGTGCCATTGCTTCATATTGGTAATGATGCCCCTTGTGTAGCTGCCTTGCATCATTCGGTTCCTCAGTTACTTCCATACAATGATCTCATACCTCAGTCTTGTATCAGTTCATTCCTTTGTAACAGCAATTCTTTCCTTTTTGCTCTTCTTTATCTCATCAGTTTGCTGGGGTTTCCCCCCCCCCCCCCCGGAAAAAAAAAACAAACATTAAAGAAAAACATGAAACAAAGATTAGTTCCAAGGATAATATCCCAGGATGTCATCAGTAGCCTCCCTCAGCTCAGTACTTTGCATGTAACACTACTTAACACTGTTTCCCCCGGGGCTTGTGCTTTGCCTTCACTGAAGTTCTCTTAAATTCCAGTCTTCTCCAGAACTGCTAATAATTTCCATTCCAGGCTCTTCACTAAAGCGTGTTATTCAGTATCAGCAATAAAACATTTCCTTTGCCCAGAGCACCAAGCATCTCAAAAAAGGCAAACATTGACTGCTAGTACAAAGCTCACATTTGATCTTGCTTACATGATTGTCTTTATAAAAGGTGTTTGAACCTAAGTAGCCTTGAGGTGAAAGTAGCAGGCCTACATTTTCCTGGAATATTTTTTCTTTTCCTTTTCCAAGGTATGGAACATTGTAAGAAGTGGAAGATTTTCCTAGCTTTTTTGTAGCTATCTGGTATCACGTTTATTCTCACAACTGCAATTCAACACTTTCCTTCGTTTAGTTCGGGAGTCTCTGGGAGCTGAGAGAATTGGCAACTCTTGACCTTTCCAGCACTTCACTTGAGGAAATTTCCACTTGCCATTCCTATTATTTGTTCTGCCCTCACCCCTTTTAATATCACCACTGGAAAAACAACACCAAAAACCTGACTGTAAACATCACTTATGTTTATTTGTGACCCACGCAGAGCATAAGAATATAGCAGGACTTGGCTGAGGTTTTATGCAGGTAAAATTCCATTCATGCAGCCTGGGCTCAAGTAAGAAAGTGGTTTTACCACCGTAGGCGTTTCCCGGAGAGCGCTAATCTTTGGATTTAGAGCTTCATTTGATTTTACAGCATGGGACGAGCACCCTTCGAAAATCCTTAGGAGCTGCTCCTTTCGTTCCTCCACCTGGCTACTGAGACAACCGTGGAGTCCCGACGCCTGAGCCCAGTGCTGAAACGTGCCCGTGGCGCCGCGTGGCCTCCAGCCTGTGCCAGCCCTTCCATCGCCGCCCGGTTCCTCCCGCCGGTTCCTCCCGCCG
>WEZZ01008227.1:78609-106286 GCA_013400585.1 Chloropsis cyanopogon | reverse complement strand
TCCCTTCTATACCTTCCCAGCCTTGTGTCACATATCCAGTCAAGGGCAACAGCTTTTGGCACCAGTCAGCTTTTTACTATGCGGTTCCTCCCTGCCCCTTTCTAGTAATAATCCTGCTGTCTCTCTTGCTTACTTTAGTTATCTTCTTCCCTTCTTGTCCTACTTCTGTTGGTGATGCACTAATTATCAAGGGCCTCTGATCCACCCATGTGTGTTTTGTTGTTCAGATATCTTCATTTGTTGTCTATAGATCTTGGAAAAAGCTGAGGTTAGCCAGAGCATCTGCATTTTACCCCAGTCACTGTTGATGATTGCCCATTCATGGTTCACATTGGTGGGCTAAATCTTAAAGAAGAAGTCTGGCTTCATGATGGGTTTCCAGTAACAGCCAGTCTCTCCTAGGCTTAGCTCTTTGATGTTCACATGTTTTGCTAGTCTATTTTAGAAGGTACAATTGGAGGTCAGTATTTTCAAGATGGAAGCTGACAGCTGGACAACTGGATCCAGACAGCGGTGTCAAAATCAAGCTGACCTAATTCTTTGTGCTGACTGGATACTCTAAATAGACTGGTCTTTATTAAACATCTTCTTATTCAACCTTAATGAGTAATTGTACGTAGTTGCCTTTATTAAATTATTTCTTTAATTATAAATACTAGAATTGCTCATTATTTAGCACACAGACACTGACATTCTGGAGATAACTCTTTCATGAGTAATGTAATTAGGGCCATGTTTTCAGAGGTTCCTGTACAATTTAAAGATCTGTCTGTCTGTCTCAAAAAAGTTGAATTCTGGCTTTCCAGGTGCAAATAAAACTTTTTTTGTTTGTTTGTTAGACCTTTTCATATTTTGTTTTCTAATGGAAAATGCAGGGCAGAGACTAGCTTGTGCAGGATTTCTAATGAAGTGATGTGCTAAAATGCTCATCTGTATTTTCTCAGGAACCTAGTTCTGAGGGCTAAAGCACTTAGGCACTTAGAGGAAAAGGATGTAACAGGGGCCAGTGGCTGGAAACTGAACTGAAGAAATGCCAATTAGAAGTAAGGCCTTTTATGCCGTCTGAGAATGATTAACCCCTGGGACAAGGGACTTTTAACTTCTTCGTCTTCGCTTTCTATCTTCAGATCAGAATAGGATGCCTTTCTGAGTGTTGTGCTTTAGTTATGTGTGTATTTATTGCAGTGTAGTGTCAGTGATACACTATATGAATGCTGGTCAGTGTGTGTGCTTGGTGGGGAGTGAGCTCAGATGTAGGCTTCTGGTCTCTGGTGCTGTGACTGTACAGCCTGTGCCTAATTCTTTCCCTCTGTCGCACCTGAATTTCAGACTGGATCCTTCAGCCTTCGTGCTGAATTTACTTCCCCCCTGCCACTGCTTGTCTCTAGGAATTTATGGGCCAGATATGTTGTTTCTGTTAAGTTCTATAGCCTGAGGATGTTGGCTTACTCGTGGGATTGAGTATTTTACGTATGGTTTTGGTTGGCACCCTTCTCCTTTCTCAGTGCCAACTTGGGGGTGCAGCAGCAGTAAGGATGCTCTGGGGAGGCACTGCTTTCTGAGTAGTATCCCACTGTTTCTGAGCAGTGCCTGCCATCCTGCTGTGGCATGTAGAAAGACTACTTCTTTCTGAAAACTGCCGTGGTGCAGAGCTCAGATGTAGCTGTGTAGGGACGGTGTATGCCTGTCTTCAAGAGCACAGACACTGGATCTCTGTGGCCTGCTCTCTGCATTGCCGCTGTTCCTTTCTGATTCAGTCCAGGGCTGTCATCAGGATTGTTGTATTACTCTCTCTCACAGGAGGTACATGCACGCACTGTGCTAAGTTGCATTGTCCTTCAAAAAAGATAGTACGAAGGAGGTTTTAATGCAGGACTAATGTAACTCTCCTGTAGCATATGTAAAAATGGATCTCATTTAAGTGGGTTTTCATTTGTTTTCTTTCTAGCTCCCCGGGGAAAACGAGGCTGGAAAACCTTTTATGCTGTGCTGAAGGGAACGGTCCTGTACTTGCAGAAGGTAGGGGAAATCACTGTCTTTTGAAAACTAATTAAGGAGGGATAAAGCAGCATGCATCCTCTCTGCTCTCTCAGTGCACCTCCAGGCTCCTTTCCCTTGGATGCGCAGCATGGCTGATCTCCCTACCCCCACCCTATTAACACACACACTCAGGCACGAATCCTTTCATTGACACCCTCTCCCTTTTCACAGTTTCAAGTTCAGTTCCACTGCTCGCATCCACGTGTGCACCCTGTAAGTTCCAGCTCATGCTGCTGCTGTCTCACAGGGCTGAAAAAAACTAGCTAGCTTCACCAGCAAAGACAGCGTCACCTCTCTGTGTCATGCACACATTCCTCTAGGCTGCTTTTAACTTTGCATTTCATACGTATGACTTCCCCTTCTGTAAGGTTGTCCTCCTTTTCAAAGTACACTTTTCTGCAGTGCCTGCAAGACCAGCTGCAAAACAGCTGAACAACAGCTTGGCCTTGGTAGAAAGCTGCAGCTTCTGTTCCTTTGCGAAATTGAAGGATAAAAGGATACTTTTTTCCACAAAGCAAGAAAAGACTGGTTTCTAACAAAATGTGCTTCCTGACAGCAAGATGTCTAAAAAAAAGTCAGATGAAACCCTTCAAGCCTTTTGTTGCAAGCTTAAATATATTATAGTACATTTTTAACTACACTGTTAGAACATAAATGCAACATATGAGTGAGAACTGTCAAAATCAAATAAATGGCAGCAGCTAAGTAGGTTGTTAAGGCTTTTTGCCCTCCAATATAGATGAAATATTCATAGACTAGATGCTGCTTGTCCAGACTGCCCTATATAGCAGAAGTATGCTTCTTTGAAAGCTGTTTTATATTTTCACTCAAAAACTGATAGTTTTGTAACTATCAGGAGTCAAAGTATGTACTCATGTTTCCTCCTCCCCTGCCGTGGCTTTCTGAAGTTGTTGGTTTCATTAGAGCCAACCTGAATAGTTGCTTGAGAAGAAAGAATTATTTGAATCAGATTATTATAGCATGAGGTTTACAAGGTGAATGCTTTGGGTGCAGTACCTTTTTGAGGGGGCTGAAATCTTGAAACAGACAAAACAATCTGCAGTCAGGATAGAAGATTTGGGCTGAAAGTTGGATGTGATATGCTCAGAGCCAATGCAAGGACTAAAACCAAGTCAGCTGAATCCCAAGTCCTTTTGCTGGGAACATATTCAGGTATTACTAAAGTGCCTTCATGGCAGGCTTGTACCTGCCCTTTTCTGACTGAAGTGAATTGAAATAATACAGTTTCTGAAATAAGTAATCTTTAGTGTTCACCTGAAAAAACTGCATGATTCTCTGAGAAATAAGAAGGCTCCTTTTTTGTAATACAATAATGAATTCCTTATATGATGTTCAAGGGAAAGAACTGAGGATACTGTCTATTTTAGCACATTAATTAAATATTTTTATGAGTATTGCTGGCATATTAGTTTAAAATGCTTTCTGTTTAATAAAATGTAGAGATGCTGATGTAGCATGCAGATTTTCTACAGAATGCTGCCCTTCCCGCTGTTACCCTTCATGCTTTCAGGAGCAAGGAGTAATTTCACATATGACTGCATCTTTGCAGAACAAAATGCATTGCTGGAATTCTTGTTCTTATTTGTTTGTTATTTGTGTATTTTATACTTGTCAGAGCGCTTGAATTCAGTGATTACAAGGCAGTACTCTGCAGAGCTGCATTCTTACATTTGCATGGGAGCCATCCATTGCATTGAAGCTATCTTACTGTAGCACACTGCCAAGCAAGGCTTTTGCTTTTGTGCTGTGAAAGGTTGACAGACGGATGTGATGGGAAGTAACTCATTCCAAGAGTGACGGGGCAGCTGTGAGCCACCCCAGGGTGCCTCTGGCCCCTGCTCAGCCACATGCTGCAGCTGAGAAAAAGCCTGTGATTTCAGCTTCAGAAGGTCCACCAGGGCTTTCCTTCAGCACTCAAATAAACTTTACTCTGTTAGGGATGTAGTATCATAGAAGGTGAAGGTGCTAGAGTTAAAAAAACCACAGCTAGGCCAAGTAGTTATAGTAAAGGCTGCTGAGCTGCTGTTTCCTTCTGTAGGGACTGAAATTATCCTAATTTTAGGAAGTACTGAAGCATTGTAGAACAGCTTGATTTCTTTGGAGAAGTGCATGGTTCTGGAAGGAGTCCTGGCAATAGTCCTGGTCAAACGATTGCCTTGTCTCAGTTTACCTTCTCTCCTGATTATAAAGAAGGTGAAGCTGACACAGTGCAGTAGGGCGGGGTGCATTCACATGCACGTCCTCTTTCTCTCATTCTCTGTATATCTGTGGAGATGACGTCTGTGATGATGGTTTCATTGCACTGTTAAAGCAGGATAGAGAGAAATCTCACTGTACGGGTGCTGTATAGACACAAACACGTGTACAAACCTCTGCAGTATTGCTTTCTGTGTTCATCTGTAACTTAGCTGTTCCCTCAAGACACTCTTGTAACATAAATATTAATTGTTCATAGCAGCTGTGATTCCCCCAGTGGGCAGGGTGATCCCAACTCTGCTGTCACTCTGTTTGCATTCCTTGTTTTGTTTCTTGCAGTTCTTGTGTTGCTGTCAAAGTCCATGTATGAGAGTGTTTTGTGAATGGTGGTCACTTGAGATTTACTGAGGACTTCTGGGCAGTCTTGTCTCCCTGCCCACCTGTTTTTTTCCATTGGAATTATTCCAGTGCTAATTCCTGTGGTGCATATTGTTTTGTTCTGAAATGAATGATTTAGGAGAGATGGTTTCTGAATTAGTGAGCACAGAAAGCACCAGAGGAGCTCAGTGGAAGTGTTCACAATTAGCCAACTAAACATGCCTGCACAGTATTATATAAAATAAGAAGTTTGACATGTTTGGGATGTTGGCTGTGTCTCTGGGCATCCTCAGGCCAAGGTTAATTTCCTGCTCTCTGTTCATAGCAAGAGGAAATTGCAAAGTAGCAGCTTGACAGAATGTCTGCTCACTAGACTGACATGGAATGTGATGTGCATGCACAAGGGAAGCTTATAAGGAGAGGACATAAGGCTGACCTCGCTTTCTTGCTAGAAATTGCTTCTGGGCAAACAGTGCGTGACATGAACCTTCGTGTTTTGTTTGGACTCTTCCATGAGGTTCACAACAATTTTGCTCTTTGATGTGGCACTTTATATTCTTGCAAGCTTTGGGTTTTTTTATATAAATTTTCTCAAATTTCCCCTGTTAAAAATTAAAAAAAAAAAAAAAAGAGAAAGGCCAGACTGATGTAAAGTGTTTGGTGGTGAGACTTTATGAAAGAGAACTTTGCAGCCGTCACATGCAGCTGCATGGAGATATCCATCCATGGTACAGTGACTGATAAGAAAAGACAGATGTCATTCTCTGGGTTACCAAAAATGTATTTAGAAATATGCTGACTCTGGGTCATTGGGATGTGGGAAAGTCATGTCTCCAGGAGTTTGAGAAGGATGGCATTCAGCATGCCATTGCATTGTATGCAGCAACCACATCAGCCTTCAGCTGACAGACAGGTCACAGTTTCTTTCTGGCTCCATATATATTTCTTGCCACTGTCTAGGTCTAACTTCAGAGAACTGCCTTCCATTTCAGCTCAACCTGCACACTGACACCTGTACATCATAGCACATGCTGTCCTTGACAGCTTAGGTGAAAATCGATGTTCCTACTCCCCTAGCATTCCCTACCAGTCAAAAAGAGCTGAAGGCCTTGGAGAAGGAATTCTGGCAGCACATTCATGTCCTTACAGCTTTCTCTGAGGCTGGTAAACTATGTGGAGACATTTCCGGTATGCTGATCAGTGCCTTTGGAGAAGCTGGCAGAGCCCCAGCTGTCAAGGTAGATTGCAGCCAACTGATCTGGTGGGATTAGCAAGGGTTACCATGAATGCTTTCTGTTGGAAAGGAGGGGTTATCAGCCAGGGGTGCTTCTGGGACTGCCCAAATGTGGACTTCTTCTAAAACAGGTTTAGTCACCAGAGCAGTTTGTAGACATTGGATGCAACTCACAGAGGAAGCTAGGGGGCAACAAGCTAAGTGATAGCAGACACTGTCCCTTGGCAGTAATAGGAGGTATGATAGAGTATCGTATGTCTGAGGCCTGTCTGAGTTCATTTCTTGGCTCTGAGGTTTTCCCAGTCTTCCGGGACAATGAAGCCAGTCATTTTCCCCAAAACTACCACCAAATAAATCAGCTTGTGAACCATTACAAGAAGGGGCTTGACCTGAGGCCTTACCTCCTCCATCTTCAAGACAGGGTGTGCCAGACTTTCTTGAAAAAGGTTTAAAGAAATGCCCTAAGTGGGCATAGGTAAAATCCTTCAAGACAGACAGATGCCTCCAAATCTTGCTGAATCTCAAATTATGAGAGAGAAAGGACTTTTGGCTTTGCTCACTGCCAGCCCTTGAAAACCCCTTGTGTCACAGATCTTTATGTGGAGACTACCCTTTGGTCCCCTGTGCAATAATGCTCTGCCTTTCTGCTGGGCTTGCCAGACCTGTGATGGCTTGTGCCCTTGCTTAGCTCCAGATGGAGGTGGTGGTGTGGCAGGACTGCTGGATAGCTGCCTCTTCTCAGCTTAAGTGTCTCAGCAGCAGTGTGGGAAGTTGTGGGCCTGCAATAGCAGGAGCTCCATCAGAAACGATGAGAGATGGCAGAGGAGCAAGATGTTTTCTCCCACCTTCCAAGAGGTGGTCACTGCAGCTGGTGGCTCCCTATCCACTGAAACTCAACCTGGAGAGCCCCAGCCCAGCCTGGTGGAAAGCTCAAATACCTTTGGCAGTGGCGTAGATTCCTCTGGCTGCAGTCCTGTTTGGTGTGCTGCTACAGAAGTTCTGTAAATGAATTCATGCGCATTAACCAGCTCTTCTCTCAGTGTGCCTCCCTGGATGCCTCCCTGGATTTTGAAGCTAGTGCTATCCCTGCACACACTCTGCATTCTGCACTGTGTTTTCTGCTAAACTTCATCTCATAAATTGTGTTCAAGTGCAGGATCAATAGTTACCGTGCCTGTAGGGAGTTATTTCACTGCTTTGCAGCTGTCACACTCGGTGCATATTCCAGGTGAGACTGATTTCTGTGATACACTAAGGGGGAGAAATGGAATCAATTACAGACTGCTTTGGCCTACCCTTCAGAAACAAAGCGATGCAGCCTTGCTGGCAAATCACTTTTCTTTTAAAAAGTTCCTGGCTTTCCCAAGCCATTTATAGTCATATGGGCTTTAGATGGAACTTGTGGCTACATTATGCCCTTGTCCAGCTTCCATCACTCAGGAGATCAAAGACTGCTTCCAGGCTGATGCTTGCAAAACCAGAGTCCCTGTTTTTGTCATCTAGTGTTGGAAGTGGTACTGTTAACTGTGTCAGAAACCCAGATAGAGCTGTGCTTGCCGTTTGTAGACCCCCATTAGAGAGACGTAAGGGACTTTGCTGTAATTTTCTTTGTGGACACTGGTAAGGAGGCTTCTGCAGTGTATGGGGGCTTGCCTGGGGGCAACTACAAAGGTAATTGGTTGAGAAAAATTAAAATCAGACAGTAGAGGCTGAGAACCCGAGCTGCGGAGGTGGGGAGCTGATTATGAAGGATTCCTGAAATGAAGACAAATAATCTACAGCTGTTGTCATAGTCAAATACTTCCTGCTTACATCTCTTCCTGTCAAGCAGGTAGTAGAACTATATCTGTCCCTTGGAAAGACATCAAAACAGAGAAAGAAAGAGNAAGAAAGAAAGAAAGAAAGAAAGAAAGAAAGAAAGAAAGAAAGAAAGAAAGAAAGAAAGAAAGAAAGAAAGAAAGAAAGAAAGAAAGAAAGAAAGAAAGAAAGAAAGAAAGAAAGAAAGAAAGAAAGAAAGAAAGAAAGAAAGAAAGAAAGAAAGAAAGAAAGAAAGAAAGAAAGAAAGAAAGAAAGAAAGAAAGAAAGAAAGAAAGAAAGAAAGAAAGAAAGAAAGAAAGAAAGAAAGAAAGAAAGAAAGAAAGAAAGAAAGAAAGAAAGAAAGAAAGAAAGAAAGAAAGAAAGAAAGAAAGAAAGAAAGAAAGAAAGAAAGAAAGAAAGAAAGAGAGAAGGGAAAACACGTTAAAGGTAGAGGAAACCACAAGTCAGGTTGCACTTAGTTCATATACTCTATTACTGTTTCTGAACTCTGGAATAAGGTTTTTTCCCTAGGCTAAGGAAAAAGGAATAGTACATGCAGAAATTAAATGCCATAAATTTTCCCCCTGCTATCTCCTGCAGGATGAATATAAGCCAGAAAAGGCTTTGTCGGAGGAAGATCTGAAGAATGCAGTTAGTGTGCACCATGCGCTGGCATCCAAGGCAACAGACTACGAGAAGAAACCCAATGTCCTCAAGCTTAAAACAGCAGATTGGAGAGTCCTGCTTTTCCAAGCCCAGTAAGTGTTCTCCTCGTGCCACTCATTGAGGAAAAGAAAGCAGTGCTGAAGGTGGAATAAATTCCTGCCTGGACAGGTTAAAACAGAGGCTTAAGAGGTTCAATCTGTTTATTTGATCAGAAACAAAATTAGGTAGTGATGTGATTAGAGTGCACAAGTAGTGCATGAGAAAGAAATATCAGGTTTTAAAAGGCTTTTTAATCTAGCTGAGAGAGGCGTAACGAGACGCAGCAGCTAGAAGGTGAAGCTCCAGGAAATTCAATTTGGAAACAAGGCACAAACTTATAACAGTCAGGGTGATTAGTCATTGAAGCAAATGACCAAAGGCAGTTTTGGATTGTCTGTCTCCTGATGTCATCAAGTCCTAGCCGGATGTCTTTCCAGAAAATATGCTGTGGTTAGAAACAAAGTTACTACTTAATACAAGAATTATTTGATTAAGTTTTTTATGCTGTGATAGCCAGACATAACAGATGACCTGCCTTTTGCTTCTGAGCCCTTTTCTACTGAGGTCCATATGAAACCTCCTAGAGATCTATGGTGTCCAGCACAACTGAGACCTTAGGACTTATGTCTGAATCAGAGCATTAGTTGGCTTTGTCATCTGTGTTACTGGGATTGGATTAGGAGAAGATGTGTGCTAGGGTGAGTTACGGACCTAACCACAAGCCAGCACGTGACTGAATTACTTAGCACTAACTGCTTGCAAACATAGGCAGGAAGATGGAGCAGACTCTTAAGACTTGTCCGGTTCTGGTTATTCTGACTTTTAAAATACAATAGAAGGGATGGAAAGAGGTAGAAGAGGCTGAGTCAGCAAGTGCTTAATATGTGCTGCTTCCTCAGGAGCCAAGAAGAAATGCAGACCTGGATCAACAAGATTAACTGTGTGGCTGCTATTTTCTCTGCACCGCCATTTCCAGCAGCCATTGGCTCTCAGAAGAAGTTCAGTCGCCCCCTCCTGCCAGCCACCACAACAAAGTTATCTCAGGTGAGACATTTTTATATAGAGGGTACGCGATGATGATTTCTCTTTCTGGCTGGAGACTGGGTGGTGGTCCTTGTCACTGTTTTATCGCTGTTGCCACTAGCAGTCCTAGGAGGAGAAAGCTTGCATAGTACATCCCATTTCCTCATGCAAGATTTGAAGTGGGGGGAGAAAAGGAACAGACTCAAATACAATTGATTTATGTTTCTGAAGAAAATAGTACCAGATAAAGAATTTTCTTCTTGTGTTTATGGCCCTGCAGAGGACATTTCCAATACTGACTGATGGTTTTTTTTTGAATTTGAGTGTTTATGAAAGCCACTCATTTCAGAAGAGGTAGACATACTCCTGGTTTTTGGCTTATTGAATTAATAAAAGCTGAAAGCTGATGCGTCAGACAAGCATCAATTATATTTCTTCCACTAGATTTTCCAGGCTCCATTTATCAGCTCAGGGATTTCCTGTATAATATATATTTATAAACTGTGTCTTACATGAATCTCTTCAGTCTCCCTTGTGATCACACAAGCTTTTAGCATACCGTGCCGAGGAGTATCACAGCTCTACTGCTTCTTGCACAAATGCACGTATTTCTGCTTGTCTCAGACTGGCTGTGTCAGATGCTTGTGCCCATAGCTTTTTGTACTTTGGGAGATGCAATGCCTGCCTGGAATTCTTACTGCATTGGAAGGAACATGATACTGATTCTGTTGATCAGATTGACAGAGTGACAGAAGTTATATTTCATGACATCTTCCAGTGGCTTTTAAAGAGATCTGCCCATGCTGGATTGCTTCTTAAATACATTTGTTGAGTTTTTTTCTTTATCGTCTTCATAGCTTGGCAACTATCCGTAGAAACCACTGTCTCAAAATCTGTGTTGCTCTAAGGGTGTGGGTTTTCGTAGGTTGCCTTTGCTTTTTCTCTGTCCATGACAGTAGCCTTTCTTCTTAAAATGTGGCAACTGACTTACTGTTTTCTGTTCTGGTATAAGTTTAAAGCATGTTATGTAAAAAATGGTACTAACTTATCTCATTCTTTTGGTTGTACTTTTTGGTCATGCTTTCCTTTTTAAAAATGCAGTGTGAGGCTTCCATAATTTACCCCCAGTCACCAAACAAAGCTTTTTTAGTCACTGTTGTTCTGTGTGATTGTTCCATTTAGCTAGTTTCCTAGTTTCCTAGTCTCATTGTTTCCATTTAATCTGGAAAGGGAAAAGATAGATCACTACCCTGTGGTTTGTATCTTGAAGGAGAGACATGAAAAGTGGAATAAGATAAGCTGTTTTAGACAAGCAGAAGAATGTTAAGTGTTCAGAATAGATAAATTCAAAGGCAAGCAGAAACATGTCTGCTTTCATCTGTCAGTGTGGAAAAGCTGCCAGCAGGCTGTTTCTCATAAAAAAAAAAAAAATTGTCAAATGCCTGTGGTTGATGTTTATGATTTTATGGGATGAATCATGATGGACATTACTTCTTCAAAGGGTCTGTTCCTGGTCAGCCAGAAGTCGGGGTGCAGTGAGGACCTAGCATGAGTAAGGAAGAGAGGCTGGACAGGTTGTGCGAGATCATTGTACCAGTTTTTCTTTCAAAAGCAGAGCAGTGTCTGATCTTGGTTAGTCCAACCAAAGAGGGATGTGACAAAGTTATATGTAAAGGAACAACCAGTCTAGAAAAGACCTACTAGGGTGTTGGGTTTTTTCTTTTTTTCTGAGCTTGCACAGCACACACAAAAGCTCCAAAGCTGGTGCCCTGGAAATGACAAGTGCTGTATTAATAGCTACTCAAAGACCTCCTGTCATCAGGCTGTAGAACTCACTACCACAGGATGTCCCTGGACCAGGGAATCAGCACAATGTAAAGAGTGATTGGGTACTAATGAGACAACATGCACATTTAGCGTAGTAGCTAGCAGCAGCAAGAATTTTTTTGCAATCAGTAGCAAGTGGTTTCATCCCTGCCATGTTTAGGCAGAGACATATTATCCCACATGTTTTTCTTCAGTTCTCTTGCAACAGAATTGAAATGCAAGATTAGCTGGGTCTTAGCTGCCATTATCTGTAGAAATTTTCCCCCATTCTGCTGTTTTCTGCAGCTCCAGCTCAGCGAGCCAAGGGGCTCAGTCCCCAGTGTGGGTCAGTGCAGTGCAGGCATATATGAGCTAGGTTTGAAGCTGTGGGCTTCATCTGGGCTTGGGCTGTGCTCAGAGCCACACCAATGAGGGACAGCACTGGCAGCTGTTCCTTCCTCTGAGGTGAGGGGCCTACACAGGAGCTGACCTGAGTACTACCTCTTGGCTAATTCACCAATATCTGCATGATCGTGTGTCTATTTTGGACTTACCTAATTCAAACATAATTTCAGATCCAAGCCTAGAAATGGACAGAAGGCCATCCTGCAGGAGATGGAAACCTTCTGAGATGAGGGAAGGTTAGCTGACAGATGGACTGGAGGAAGTGAGTGGGCTTGGGATTATGATAAAGGAAATTGCCTAGAAAGTGGGAGTAGCAGCTCCTCATTTTCTTCAACTGCACAGTGGGGTAAAAGCTGGTAGCATCTTAACAAAATGAGATACTTTTTGGGGACTGGACAGCCCATTCTCTTCTGAATACATTGTATTGTTCTAAACAAATAGAAACCACACCCCAGAGAGCTTTCGGCAGTGCAGAAATAGAAGGAGGGGCCCTGACTCCATGTCTTTTCTATCCTGAAAGGAACTCCTTTTACATTGCAAAGACCTGAGGCAGGGTCTTCACCTGTCTCATTCTGCCCTTGGTTTGTTTTTATGCACAGCAGTCTTAATTAATTTACAAAAAAAATGTGTTAGAGCAAAAGTGTCATGTTGTCAGTATTGCTTGGCAGCAAGCTGCTTCTGTTTCTCACAGCAAGGCAATAGTTGACAGGTTTGCTCTCCTTCCCAGTGGTATCTGCTAGCTACTGAGTTTTTCTGCAAGCTTAGCCACTTAGAGTGCCTTTGAGAGCTGTTGCTGGCAGCGCTCTGGGATGACAGACCTTATAAATCTAAGAGAAAAACTATGAGATATTATTGTACAGGAACCTCTCTATTTTTCTTTGCTTATTGGATATTTTAGATTCTGTCACTTAAGTGCCTAATGTGTTTCTGAAGGATGAACAGCTGAAGTCCCATGAAGCTAAGCTGAAGCAGATCTCCACTGAGCTTGCTGAACATCGCTCCTATCCTCCTGACAAGAAGCTCAAAGGGAAGGAAGTAGATGATTACAAACTGAAGGACCACTATCTGGAGTTTGAGGTATATATGGGAAACATACAAACTTTTGCTTCTTGGTTGTGGATGGTCTTATATTTGGGGTACAGTCCTGAAGTTCTGCATTTTTCATTTTACTTCCCTAGGAAGTATGTTCTTGCTAGACAGAAAAGTCACAACAATTGCAGATGCTGGGATGTGGCTCTTCTTTCTGGTGAGAACTTCCTTAGCTGTGAATTTAGCTCCCAGTCTGTAACATGGAGGATAGAAACGAGACTCCTGTCCTTCCTGATGTACCTGTTTGAAGAGATCATAAGATCTTCATGTACAAAGTGTCTCGTGTTGTAAAACTGTGTTGTCTAGTGTATTGAAAACTCAGTCTCTAAAGAATGACTGCATTCTGCAGGAGTGTGCAGATCATGGTAATTGTCTTCCATTGGTAGGTTCTGAAGGAACTGATATGCTAAAGTTATTGTCGTAGGCATGCCTCCCTCATCAGAGCCATTTGTGTTGTATACCACTGAGATGAATGTCAGGATGAGAAGGAAAACGGTAGAATTAAAGATCACAGGGTTGAGTGATGCAGCTTAGGCAGATGCATTAGGAGATTGTTTTGAGTATCTGACAGCAGCTTTTATCTATAATGGTGTCTGCCACATTTTAGGACTATGTGGGAATGAATTGGCAGCCCAGCAGATGTCTGGTATTTGTTATGACTACACCTTTGAGCTTTTTCCCCCAGGACTGCAAGTCAATGTTGCCTTGGGTCTGAAAGGATCCTACTCTAAATAGGCACTGCCTGGCAAGGAAAATACGTAGTCTGAGAAAGATGAAGAGCAGATAAGACAGATGAGACCACCAGAGCTGGTGCTGGAGGCAACACAGCACAAGCCTCCAGAACTGAAGTAAGCCTTCTGCCCCATGCTATCAGTTTCTGTTAGAGGGAGTCTTTTTACTCCTGGACTTAAATAATTGCATACTTTTGCAGAAGGTTGTAACCACTGTGTTGAGTTTCACTTTGCTGTAGCAAAGTCAATCAGCATGGCTTTATGAAGGAGGGATCATAACCTGACCAACATGATAGTCTTACAATGTGATGTTTGATGTGATGGATGAGGGGAGAGCAGTGGATATTGTTTGTTCTTCACTTTGACAAGAATTCTGACATTGTCTCTTCTAATGTCCTTGTAGTCAAGCTGATGAAGTGGATCAGGAAGTTGGCAGTGAGGTGGTTTGGCTGAACAATTCATATCAAAAGGTTGTGATCAATGGCACAGTGTCAGTTAGTTTTGAGCAGAGCACTCAGATGTACAGGGTAAGCCATATACTTTCTCTCTAGAGGGGGTCTTGTAAAACTTGGATGATCAAGCAGTTTCTTAGCTTTGCATTCTTGAACAAATTTTATTTTCTATCACTTTTAGAAGCTTGGTGAGTTAGGATGAAATGTAGACTGGAGTGTTAAATGTTTATAGAAAGATGGATGGGGGTGTAGACTGTTGTGGGATTTTTTCTGTTTCCTGTCAGTTTTATCAGGGATAATATCCTTTACCTTTTGAGGATATTCCTCAGGTACCTCAGTACAAATCAGAGCCAGTATAGCCCAGGAAACAAAAGGTGTCCTCTTCACTAGTGGGAGTCTTGAACGGCGTTTTAGCTGTGCAGTTCAGATGAGTGATCAGCTCTGCAGGAGTGCTCATCTAAGCAGGAAAGTTGTGGCAACAGCTTGAGTTATGTGGTAGAAAGGGTAATTCCAGGTGCTGGTTTGCTCTGTGCCGTGTTACCTTCACACTAAGCACAGATTTCACAGGCCATTTTGAACTATCAAGACACTATTCCAAGGGTCATTGAGAGCAGGCAATTCCAAAATGTTGGATGTCAGACAGTTGAGGCAGAAGGGATCTAACTGGGATCTTCTTCTGGAGCTAAGGCAAAAAAGAAGGTTTATGCTGAGTGGAAGCAAAGTCAGGTGGCATAGGAAGAATACAGAGAGAGATGCTGTTCACCACTGTAACAAGAAAATTCATGTGGCCAAATCTCAGTTGGAGATGCATCTGGTCAGAACTGTGGGGGACAATAAAAAGAGTGTTTTAAAATATATTAATGGCAAAAGGCAGTGTAGAAATAACATCAGCCTCTTACAGGATTAGGATGGTTATCTCACAAACAGGGACATGGACTAGGCAGAGATGTTTAATGCAGTCTTTGCTTCTGTCTTCAATGTGAATGACAGACCAGGGGGATCTCAGTGACCTGAGCTGGAGGACCATGACTGTGAGAATTATCAGCTCCCATTTAACCTTGAAGTTATGTGGGATCAGCTGTTTAGCTGGATCCGTACAAATACATGAGGCCTAATGAGATTCATCCACGAAACCTCAAACAGTTGTCTAATGTCATCACAAAACTTGATGATATTTGAATAGTCTGGAGAGATCCCAGTTGGCTGGAAACTGTCTAATGTTTTCCCAGTTTTCAAGAAGGGCAAAAAGGATAACACTGGAAACTACAGGTCTGTCAATCTCACTTCGGTGCCTGGTAAAATTACAGAGAAAATTATTCTGGGAAATAGAGGAAAACACCTGGAGGACACTGGAGCCATCATCACAGCCAGCACAGCTTCATGAGAGGAAAGTCAGGCTTGTCCAACCTGCTTTCCTTTTCTGACAGGATAACCCACTTAGTTGATCAACAGAAGCCAGTTAATGCAATCTTTTTTGATTTCATAAAGCTTTTGATACTGTCTCACTCAGGACCCTTCTGGAGAAAATGTCCAGCCCCCAGCTGGATAAACACATCATGTGGTGGGTGAGCAGCTGGCTCATGGGTCAGGCACAAAGGGCTACAGTGAATGGGGTGACATCAGACTGGTGTGACCTGTCACTAGTGGGGTTCCACAGGGCTCCGTCCTTAGCCCTGTGCTCTTCAACATCTTCATGAACGACTTGAACACAGGACTGGAAGGGACACTAAGCAAGTTTGCAGATGATACAGAACTGGGAGAGGCTGCTGACTCCCTTGAAGGCAAGGAGGCCCTGCAGAGAGACCTTGAAGGTCTGGACCTTCACCAGGTCCAGACCTGGACATTAAAGGCCTGGACAATCACCACCTGTATGAAGTTCAACAAGGGAAAGTGCTGGATTCTGCATCTGGGATGGGACAACCCTGGGCGTATGGACCACCTGGGAATAAGATGCTGGAAAGCAGTGTCATGGAAAGGGACCTGGTCAAGGACAAGTTGAACATGAGCCAGCAGTGCCCTAGCAGCCAGGAGGGCCAGCTGTGTCCTGGGGTGCATCAGGCACAGCATTGTTAGCCAGGCAAGAGAGGGGATTGTCCTGCTCTGCTCTGCACTGGGGCAGCCTCATCTTGAGTGCTGGGGGCAGTTTTGAGCTCCTCAGTATAAGAAAGATACGAAGCTCCAAAGCCTCCAAGGAGGGCAGTGAAGGTTATGAAGGGACTTAAGGGGAAGCTGTATGAGGAGCAGCTGAGGTCCCTTGGTTTGTTCAGCCTGGAGGAGAAGAGACTGGGGGGAGACCTCGCTGCAGTAAACAACTTTCTTGTGAGGGGAAGAGGAGGGACAGGCACTGATCTGTCTGTGATGACGTGTGAGAATGGCCTGAAGTTGTGTCAGGGGAGGTTTAGGCTGGGCATTAGAGAGCAGTTCTTCTTCACCCAGAGGGTGTTTGGGAATTGGAACAGGCTTCCCAGGGAAGTGATCACAGCACCAAGCCTGACAGAGTTCAAGAAGTGTTTGGACAATGCTCTCAGGTATATGATGTGATTCTTGTGGATGGTCCTGTGCAGGGCCAGGAATTGGACTGGATTATCTCAGTGGGCCCCTTCCAACTTAGTTTATTCTAATATTCTGTGAGGCAGAAAAATCCCAAATGAAACCTAAATGTTGAGGTGTATGAAAATTGTGAATGGAAACTTTGTGAGTGGAAAGCTTCCCTTTTGAGCCATGTCCTGTCAGGGCTGGCAGGAGGTGGTGCAAGAGCTTGCATGAGGTTAAATGAAAAGGGCAAGGGGCAGGTGAGAGAAGATTTTGTAACTGTCTCTTTCAGACTGAGACAGCAGGCTAAACCTAATGTCTGTGTACAAAGGGCCATGTTGATACATCTTGGGAAACACACCAAAAGGGGCTGTGAGTCCCTAAGGGAGCAGCATAGTACCATAGGAAGGAAGATGCCATTTTCCTTTTCTGTAGATCCTTACAGTTTCTTTTTGTTCACACACTGGCAATGCCTTCATTCTTGTTCCTGACGAAAGACAAATGAGACGGAGGGAGGTGAACCAGGAGGTAGCTGGTCGTTGTTCAGGTATGCAGCCAGTAGCATTTGGTTCTGATGGTATCTTTGTTTATGCACACTATGGAAGGACAGTTCCCATTGCTTGCTCTCTGAGTAAGTATTTCATCAGATTACAAAAAATTTGTTGCTTATTGCATAAAATTTATAGTTAGAGAAAGATCTTTTGAGTGCTGTCATGTCAGAGGTGAAGCCAGAATACTGATGTGTGGCCACCTCATACTTCTTTATTATGTGTGTTCATTCTTCAGAGATAATGTTGCAGAAGCTTTTGAATCATTTCAACTTCTGTGATTTTATTTCTTAACAGAAATTTCCCAATTAATTTCAGGAAAATTTCCACTAGCATTTACCTAACTTTAAATGTCAGGTCACTGAAAGACCAACTTTGTTGTGGTTGAAATCAAAGTAGAAATGTGTTGATTAATTGTAATAGAAGTCAAGGGCCCACAAAGTCCAGGGAAAAGTGGCCATTTGCACACATGAAAGTCCTGGATTTCCATTCCGATTGCTGAGTCTTGAGACTCTGGTGGTGTTTACTGGACCAGTAAAAGCATAAATCCGCACAGCAGTAAAGCCCCCCTCTCCGTTTCATGATATTACGTTGTTCCCAAGCTAAGAGCACTGGCTGGCCTTTTGCAGAAGTGTCTGGTTCATTTTGTGATGAATCATCCATCAGCTCAGTGCATCATCGTCAGGGTTCTTCTTGCTGTTTCTCCATTTCCATTTTTATTAAATGACACATCTTACCTGCTTCATGTGTTTGTCTCTCACGTTGTGGAGCTCCATCTCCAGATATGGAAGTCATAGGAATGCTTATTTATTTAATTTGTAGGAGGATTCTGTTACGATTCTCCTCCATGAGAGCTTGTTTATTCAGAGGATTCTCAAAAGCCAGTCATGTTCTCTTCTGTTTTTTCCCCCTCTTATATTCCACCCTTCAAAGCAGTTACTAAGCTTTTTTACTTCCTGCCCTTAAATAAATGTTTTTACCAGAACATAATTATTTAATTACAAAATGCAAAGTATTTTCTTATATACATTTTCCTCTGTCAGGAACATAATAGATTTGCTGCTGTTTTGCCACTTTGAAATACGAGTTGACAATCAGTAGAGATATTTACATTCACCTTCCCTGACTCCCAGCACACTGAGATTGCTGTAATTACAATGGCTGGACCATGTCTTTAGTAGGTATATCAGGGGAGGTTATTAAATAAATCCTGTGAAGTGGATTGTTCTGTTCTCAGGACCTCCTGCCTCTATGTCTGTTTTTGAGACCCTTCAATGGTCTTCTGTTACTGTTCCTTCATTTTCTTCCTTGCTGAATTGTTTCTTGGAAAATGGTGCAATTGTAGCAAACAGAAAGAAATCTTCCTCTTGGAGAGGGAAAACTCTGGTCCAGACAAGGAATAGAACAAATGGGCATGGGGCACAGTAAAGCAAACTTTTTCCAGTTGAAAAATACAAGTGTCTGGACAGACAGCAGCCTTCATAGTTCCCTGTGAGTGACGTAGCAGGGAAACATGCCATGCTACTGTCATAGCCCTCTCATCTGCTCCTTTTTGTTAAGGTCTGGCCTTTTAGAAGATTCTCACGTGGGCCTAGTGGTGGCCATGCTGATGCACTCTCACTTAGACCCTTTGGTTTCTCCCCCATAGATAAGAAAGGCAGGAAAAGCAGGACCTGCTGGTGGGAGTGGAGGATCGAAGCAGAGCAGGATTTTTGTTGTCCCTGTTTATCTCCATGCATGCCTTAGCACATATGATCTCAGTATGTGTGAGCACAGCTTAGGTCTCAGCATGACTAAAGTAGGAAGCTTTTGTTTGGTGGTGTTACTTGGAATGGGAACCACCATGCAGCAGAGCATCAGAATTTGTGTGCTGCAGAACTGAGTGCCTCTAATTACACAGCACCCCAGGCCTCAGTCTGCCTGAAATCCTCTTTGTTTAATTTACTTGCCACTGTTGTTCATATCCGTGTTAGGAACCATTGTTCGCATACATGTTGAGCTCCTGGCTTTCAAGGCCAGCAGAAAGCATTAAGTTGCTTAGGTGGTCTCTCATGTGACCCTGCAGAATTTCTTCCAGACTGATTTGGGCCTTTCTTTTCATTTCCCAGAAAAATCGCTATGAGATTTATGTTGGCCTACTGAAAGAAGGGGTGAAGGAGCTGCTGAGCGGAGGAGAGAACGATGCGCCAGGACTGAAGAAATCCCACTCAAGTCCTTCTTTGAATCAGGAGTCTCCAGTTAGTGCCAAGGTGAAACGCAATGTCTCAGAGAGGAAGGACTACAGGCCAGAAACACCCAGCATTAAGCAGAAGGTCACTTAGGGTGGAAATGACAACTAGGGGAACAGCCATGCAGCAAAGTATCGGTGGTCAAAATTTTTTCATTTAATAACCTGTCATTCACAAAAAATAAGTGCATCTGCCTGAATGGGGTGTTAGTGACATTTTCTATTGTATATTTTGCTGTTTCTGTGCAGATTGTGGGAGATGTCTTTGCTCCTGCTTTGCTTTGCTTTGTTAATTTATCATTTAGCAATTGAAGTATCGGGACTTTTTTGTGTTGTTCTGTTTCTAAAGGAGCTGGGGAAGGGGTAGAGTGCTATTATGTTTATTCTGTCTCCTCCCCATTTATCTCCTCCCATCGGCATGTGGCTTTCATCTCTCAAGTCACTTGTCACTTTATTTACGTGGTGGGTGGGAAAAATAACTGGACAAGTGCTGCAGTGCTGTGAATGTGAGCTGTAGCTGTGAGAAAAGCTGTGCAAACATGCAGCTGCAGAAGGCTGACTAGAGGCTAGGGTGCTGGGAACACTAGTTTCCTGACAATGTGGGGCATGTTGGTACTGGTACTTAGCAGCAGGTGGTACAGTAAATAGTCACTGTTGCTTATTGTTACTGCATTGACCCTGGACACTTTGCAAGTGTGAAGGAATGAAACCTGGAAACCTCTGGCAATGCTGAGATGACGGCATTGGAATAATTTGTTTGGTTCCTTCCAAGCAGAGAGCCTTCTCCTGAGTTTGCAGGCTGGAAGGCATCCAAACCCATACTGTCTCTGCAGTCAGGAAGATTAGGGATTACCCCGTTGGAATGGCTATCTATGCTTCACATTTATTTGCAGAGGAGGCTGCTGTAGTTGCCAGCCATTAGCATTATATATTAATTATATATTAAAGACAAAGGGCCTCTGTGTAGTTTTTAACTATACGCTCTCACTTAGCTGCTATATAGAGCCTTATGATATATTGTGTCTTGTCGCTTCCCCTTCCAGGAGTTTCCTTGTTGGTGTGCACAGAGAGCTGCTTTCAATTCCTCTCATAGTGACAAAGCACTTCGCCTTTTTTCTTCAGAAAGGGATTCTCCTCGGTTCTCCATTTTCCTTCTTTAGCTCACATATAGGTGGAAGAGGCTGGTGCTTCCTCACAGTTCCTGCATACCCTGTGCCAGGCTTTCCAAGGGTCTGGGAGAGACCACCATGGATAGATCTTTCCATACCTGAAAGGCCCCTCTTTGTGCTGTCGACCCTTTGGGTGACCAGCAGTTTTGAGGCACAGAGAGCAGAAAGATGACATAGAAATAATTTTCCTGCTTCCCAGCCCCTCTTGTCTGGGCAGTGTCATGGCTCTGCAGAGAGTGCTGACTCTCCTGTTACCTAACATGTTACCTGAGTTTTAATCCCAGGGTGACCTTGGACAGGTCTCTCCCATTTTGTGTTGCCCTTTCCTTGTGTGAAGTAGTACAACCAAACTGGCCTTTCCCACAGAGCGCCTTGGGAGATAATGTTGAGGGCCAGTTGAAAATTGCTCCTTGCTGTTTATTCTGTTGTGCCTGGCGCAGGACAACCTTCTTGATGAATGCAATTCTTAAAGCATATAGAAACGTCAAGATCAATGCAAGGACTGTTTAGAAATGCACTGGTGTTTTCAGCCCAAGTAGTCAAAGGGCCACACATCAAAAAAGTTACTACCTGAGTGGGTGTGTGTTCTGTCAGGCTTCCCAAGGGTCCAAGTCAATTCATCTAGTTTACTGAGCTGCCAGTCCAGTGGGCAGAACTAGGAGTGATCAGAGAGAAAAGGCCCTTAACAGGCACTGCATGACTTGCCTCCCCTACCGAGTGCCACCATGCAACAGCTTTCCTGGTCTTACGCTGACTGTTGGCTGTAACAATGATGTTGCACTCTCAAATACGAGGTTTTGGAGCAAGTGGATCCTTGCAGCTGCAGACTGGCAGCAAAGCCAGATGAGACTGTTCTCATAAGTGATGTTGGGATGCGCATCCATCTGGCATCTGCCACTGAGAGTGGCCGCTCTGTGCTAAAAGTCAGGAGGTTGGCTCCTAACCTTGGCAACGTTGCTAAAAGCTGCAGAGTCCTGTGTAGAAATAGGCAGTGCTTCCTAAGTGCTGGGGCTTTAGAAGTTATGCATTCCTACTAAAGTGGAGTTAACATTTAGTTCTCTTCTTGAAGAAGAGAGATATCTTCTGCTGCTGGAGCCAAAGTGATGTGGTGCAGCTTACTGGGGGGAATCAGTGTAGAGGGATACATGATAGTGCTCATTGGGAGGGAAATTCAGAGTGGTAGATCAACTGCTCATGGAGGGGAAGCAAAGATGGATTCTCGCAGCTGCTTGTCATGCTTTGGAGGTTGAAAATGAGCAAGCAGAAGAGAGGGAAGAAATTCAATTGGGGAATGCTGAATGCACCTTTGGGAAGAAAACTTGACCTCTCTGGGTCAAGTTAAGGGGTGGTATTTAGTGTTCCCACTGAGACTCTCCGAACTACATGATCCTTGCTCACTCCCTCCTTCCCCTCCCCATCCTTGCAGTGGGCTGGAGAGGAGAATTGGAGGTATAAAAGGCAAAGATCACAGGTTGAGATAACAACAATTTACTGGAATCGGCAATTAGATAAGAAAATGAATGGTGAACAACAACAGTTTTAATAACAGTACTGCAAAAATTAACCCTGTCCTGACCAGAACCAGTACATTATTTTATATAACAATAGGATACATGCAGCAGAAACAAAACCCAGAAAAGGTGCAGATCTGTAAATGGCCCTGCTTGGCTGTCAGGGTTGGGTTGACTAGATGATATTTTTGAAGGCAGGCTAGAACATGCTTGACAAACCTCTTGTGTTTATGGAGTGCAGTGCTTCAAAAGGCAAAGAGGTGACATTAACTTTCTTCTTCCCTGGCTTTTAACGTATTTTGGTTGCTGAAAATTCCAGTTAAATTGCTGAGCTCAAAAAGAAATTACTCCTGTTCAGTGCATTTTCCAGCTTTGACACAGAAACTGGGTAATTCCTCTTCAAAGTCATTGCAGAAAAGATGATTTGAAGCAATAGGAAAAATCAAAAAGTAAACTGCAAAAAAGATTTTTTTTTTTCATTATTTATTATCTATTTCCATTATACTTGTAAATGGATTAGGGTATTTTTTTTTAGGTCTCATCTGGGTGTATCAAATGCAGTTTTTTACTGCATTTTTTAGTTATTAAACATCTGTTGAGCTTAGAGCAGTCTTGCTGAGGCTGCTGAGGCATGTCAGTCAGTTAACCCAGAATTTATAGTTTCTGCTCCACTTTTAATTAATGCCATTTTCCTTGGTTGCTTTACAATTTATATGGATCCCAGGCACCTGTGTAGAAATGTACTCTTCGGAGACCAAGAAAAAAATGTGATCCTGTTGTGAAAGTCTTAAGACTGCTCCCTTGGGAGTAGGTTCATCTGCCAGTCAGTGCTGTAATTTGTTTTTTTCCCTCTTGATGATGCTATGAAGGGTAGGGCAGGTTCTCAGGCAGTCTAAGTGATTCATCTCCTTGAGTAGCACCATCGAGAGTCCGACCAGGTAGCTTTGCATGGTACCCTGCACCCTGCCTTTCTTTGCTCAAATGTTTGCCTTTAGGGGAGATCAGTGCTTGACTGCAGCGACTCAGGAGCTCTGGTTGCAGTATGTAAGGATATTCTGCTGGTTTCCAGCCCTTCTCTGGGACTTGAGCTGCAAATCACTGGAGCAGCCTGCAGTTTTCTGGGTGTGCTCAGTGTAAGGAGTTACTGGCTGGCCGCCATGAGCATGTGTGCATGTGGGAGAGCCTTTGCATTGGTGACGCAGGGAGGTGTCATCCTTCCTTGTCACCCTCCCTGCTCCAGTATGCCATCATTGCTCAGGCGAAGCCTCTGCCTGCAGAGAGTGGGGATGCAAAGAGGGAAGCAGGCTGGGGCCAACACCTCCCTTCCTCCCCTTTCTTAAGGTGCAGACGGTGGTTCTGGGAGGATGCACCTGGCTCTGAAGCATTGCTGGCTAACTCATCCTCCAGGGGCTGAACCATCTGCTATCCCCAGCTAAGGAAGGAGAGACAGGAAAGGGCCCCACTAGTATGCACCTGACAGCAGAAGGCTGATGGAGAAGGGGAAAATTGCCTTCCCCTCTCCCCACCCAGCAACCAAAGTGGGTGAAATACTCTCCTGAAGCCAAAACCACACTTTCCTCTATGAGTCAGCAGCAGGCAGAGGACTTCCTGAGATGGTTTTTGTTCATCAGCAGCTGCAAAAGAGACTCCCTGGGCTGGCTGTGTGTTTGTCTGCATCTTGCAGATAAATTACGCAAGAATCAGTGAACATGACCACAGCTTCTAAATCCAGTATTTATGTTGTGTCTTTAATTGATGTGGAGAGGTAAGTCAGCCAGCAGAGTGATTAATGCAGCAGAGTTGTGCAGGAATGCTGTTCAGCTGTGTGCCGACTCAGAGTTTTTCATCTGTAGTCAGTCACTTGTAAATGGTTACCAGGAACTTTCTAATGATTAGTGACAGCTCCTCAGTAAAATACGTTCCCTCTGATCCTGCCTGCTCCCAGGTTGCAGTCTGTCCGTGTTAAGGGGCTCTCCTGGAGAGCAGTGCTCCGCACAGCCCTCCTTTGAGGAGGAGTTTGGCCTAGAAGACCTCCAGAGACTGGAATTGTTCAGTGACTTTTCACAGCTCCAATGCCTTTGGATAACAAGGCTGGTTGCTCTTCTGGCTTGCAAAAGCCAAAACTTTTTTGTCTTTCTCCAGTGGGGAAATGAGGTTCTTCCTTGACTGGAGCAGGCCATTCGGTGAAGATGTGGTTATGGCAGTGGAGGAGTTCAGAGATGACAGGGTTATCATCAGGCTTCTTGGAGACATTGCATGGCAATATTCTCCTTGAAAGTGGGAAAGGCTTTTCTCTGCAGACGGCATGCTGCTTACTGTGTCTGCATTCTCCATTTTTAAATGAATTTTGGTCTTATTGCAGTTAGTCTGACAGCTCCTCCTCCTTTTCTGACAAGCTGCTCTTGTCTGTCATCTTAACACCTCAGCTGCTTCTGTATAACAGGTCTGTTTCCTTCCATGCTTGCAGAAATCCAGAAAATTTGACTCTCCCATCTTGCATTGAGAAAATCTGCTCTGAAGCAGTGCTGCATTGAATGGATAACCCTGTGAACAGCTTTTTCACTCTGCTTGTCGGTAGCCTGTGTTTCCAGCCACAGTTATAGCTGGGAGGTGCGAGACTGAGTTTTAGACTGCCGTGATCCTCTAGTTGTGTGCTGCAGGGATGCAAAGTACCCCCTCCCACACTTGGACCAGACACTTGCAACATTCCTACTCTTCTAGTATCTAGGTTGTTGGAAACACTGGTTGCTTCTGCAGGGTCAAAGACAGTATACATATCTTATGCCAAGCAATCTTACAGCTTGCTGCTTGTTTAAATTTTCTCCAGTATTGCTCTCCACAGGCTCTGGGACGTCACATCTGCTCTGAGGGGGCAGATAAGAAGTGCACATTTCTCATCAGAGCACAATCATTGCTCCCCAGCATGTGTTCTCAGCATCTGGTATCTAGGCTTCCTAGCGGGATGAACCACAGAAGCTGTCTCAGAAAGAGCTAGTCTGCAGCTTGTGCTTTTTAAAGGATATTTTTGGTGCATATAGAAGCAATATGTCTGGTCTCTCCTCTCCTCTCTCCCAGAGCTCTCCCAGCAGCATAGGTGTAGCATAGTGAGTTGCTTCACCTGGAGCTTCACTGTGGAGACCTGAGCTCCAGGAAGAAGAGGCTTTATCAGCCTTCAGAGAAATGGTACCACCTGAGCTGAGCATGAGTGCACAGGACAATGATGCTGTACGAAGAAGCCAGTGCCACCCTCCATGGCTGGTCATCTGCTGGAGACTGTGAGCTCTCTAGCATTGTCCTCAGTGCTGGGGATAATGAGAAATGCTGGCTTCCTTTTCCCTCTAGTCTGTGCTGCTTGAGGAGCTGTCCTCACCACCTGCTGCTTTTCTCCCTTGCGACAGCAGCACCCTTATCCAGGGGTACCACGGTCCCTTTCTGAGAAGATTGGTGTTTACATGAGAGTAAGGAAGACAAGTCCTTGGAAAAAGTCTGAATGCTGTCTGCTCTGCTGATGGCATCGTACAGTTGAACGTTAATAGGAGGCAGGCCCAGCCTTGCCTGAGAGAATGTCCCTTGCTCATATATTTTGATAGTTGCATTAAGGTTGTGTTTCAGTTATTTATTAGAGCCCATCCCTTGCCAAATGCAAGCAAGAACTTTCACAAAGGTTGGACCATTGATCTGACTTTGCCCTTGTGGTCAGAAGGAGCAAATTTAGGCTAGTCCAAAGTGTTCTCTCTTCCCTGCCTTTGAATGCTTAATTATTCCATAAAAATTATAGATGTTTAATCAATGAGGGACCTCCCATGGCATCTGCTTTTAAATCTGAGCCAGGAATGAGCTGGGGTACAGGCCAGAGGTTTATTTGGACCAATAAAGGTACATCACTTGGCAATGCAAGCATTGAAAATGCAACAAGCCACAAGAGCAGTATTTTTCTCTGACAAAAAACATTGTAATTACTAGCCACTGTAGCAGTGATCCTGTCTGTAACTCAACTAAATGAGACTAGCACAAGAAGATAATTTTTGTCTAAACAGGCGAGGTTTCAGTTTGGGCCAATTGAGTATCATGGTGTAGTGACAGAGCAGCTAGCTAGCTAAGATGCCATAGAGACTTGTTGGACACAAAATCCTCCAACTCCCTTTAGCCTGTTGCTGAGAAGGGGGAGGTAAGTGCTATTGAGTCTGTGTCACCACACAGGGCAAACTCTACTGGTAATATAAGTCTTAACTCACACACTTATGAAAAATCTCATACTCAGAGCTGTCAGATTCTGAAAGACTGTAGGATGAGAACAGGGGTGGGTTGTGGTTGGTGTTTTTTTTTAAATTTGTACATATTCATGACAACTATGTCCTCTTGCTTGAGTCTAGAATTATAATTTGGCTAAAAGGACAGAGTTTTTGGCTGTTCAAAAACTTTAAAATCATTCCTCTGTGTGATGTAACACTCTGAGGCTTACATTACTTGGTGAACATGTTTAAGTGATTCCTATAGATGTGTGTATTTTCCTAAGTATAGTTTGGCTTCAATGGCTCAGCACTGCAAAGCCTGCTGTTCTTTTCTGAGGCTTATTTGGTCAAAGCACTTGAGCAGCTGTGAACATTATTAGGATGCTTGTTGTTCTAATTGTTCTGAAATGAGGTTAAACAGGTGTAAGAGCTTTCAGAGGTTTAAGGTATACTTTGAGCTGCCTTGATCTTCATGTGTTGTCCACCAGGAGCTGCCTGTTGTTCTGCATGATGAAAGCAAGGCATATATTTGAGAGTCTAAGCAAGAGCCAGTGGGCGGAATTTTCTGCTAGCTTAACACTGGGCTGACTTTCTCCCTGTTTTTATCAGCCGATGCCTGTACAGGGAGCATCCATGCTGACTTCTTCTGAAAATCATGCTCTGGGGATCTAATACACAGCTTTACTTCTGAAAACATTGACCTTGCTCTGTGAAAATTCAGCAAAGGGACATCATGTCCAAAGTGTCCAAGAAGGACAGGTGCCTGTGATGTCTCCTGCATATACAACCGTATAGCAGTAGTGAGGGGGGTTTTTTTTGCAACTGAACAAATTTCCAGAAGAGTGGCTCATCAGCAGGAAAAAGAAGAGCAGCAGGGCTGAAATATCTGTCTTGGGCATCTCTTATGCCTCCCAGAGGTTTCTTTTGAGAGCATTGAACAACCATTTAACAAGTTGTTGGTCTGAGGAAAAAGACAAGGGAAACACAGTGGGTTTTCCTATTGCATTCTAGTAAGGGCAACAGTAGCATGATCTACATTATTCTTGGGAAAAGAGAGCAAAAGCTGAGGGTGTGATTCTTACCTGGAGTCATAAAACTCTTCATCATGCAATTAGGTTGAAGCACTTGAGCAGCTTCAGTGAAACTGTGCCTTGGCACTTCACTGGACTGCAGCCAGAGTGATTGCGTCTTGCAGAACTGAGACACGAGTGAACTGCAGCTCAGAATTAAATGAAGGGGACCACCCTGTCATCTTGCTTTGGGCGAGCTGTAGTCCTGCAATCTTTCTTCAGGTACTGGGCTTCTCCCTTGGGTTTCCTGCCCTCCATGTTGATGGGAAGATGTGGGTGAGCACTGTCAGTTACAGAGTCCCAGTTAAGTGTCATTTACTCTCCACCTGAGCTGTTGCTATGTTGTTTTCCCTTAGGCTGAGAAGGAGGACTGAATTTCCAGTCAATGTTGGTTGGTAGCCATATGGGAAGCATAACTCTCAGCAGTGCTAATGCAGAAAAACATTTTGCACATGCGTGTACATATACCTTTTACATCTCTTGTGTGCAGAACTAACCTTACAGGGCTTGA
>WEZZ01008227.1:43822-77953 GCA_013400585.1 Chloropsis cyanopogon | reverse complement strand
GCCAGAGTGATTGCGTCTTGCAGAACTGAGACACGAGTGAACTGCAGCTCAGAATTAAATGAAGGGGACCACCCTGTCATCTTGCTTTGGGCGAGCTGTAGTCCTGCAATCTTTCTTCAGGTACTGGGCTTCTCCCTTGGGTTTCCTGCCCTCCATGTTGATGGGAAGATGTGGGTGAGCACTGTCAGTTACAGAGTCCCAGTTAAGTGTCATTTACTCTCCACCTGAGCTGTTGCTATGTTGTTTTCCCTTAGGCTGAGAAGGAGGACTGAATTTCCAGTCAATGTTGGTTGGTAGCCATATGGGAAGCATAACTCTCAGCAGTGCTAATGCAGAAAAACATTTTGCACATGCGTGTACATATACCTTTTACATCTCTTGTGTGCAGAACTAACCTTACAGGGCTTGACAGCAGTCCTTGCAAGATCTTTCCTCTGGGTGGTCTCAATCGCTTTTGTGATGTGTAGGAACCTTCTTTCTGGTAACCTTGAATTCAGTTTACTCTCATCACTGATTTGCTGGAGTGTTTTTCATGTAATACACTAGAGACACAATCCCAGTCTCACCACTTTGTGGTAACTTCTTGGTCTGCTGTGAAGCAACAACACTGAGGTAGCCATTAAATCCTTTCCAGCAGCATGGAACTTGCTGTTCTGACTCTTGGGGAGGTCATAATCTCAGGTTTGATGCTATCCTACCACCAGGACACCCTGTTTTGTCCCTGTGAATAGGCATGGCTAGAAAAGCATACTGGGTGGTTGGAGTCAGAGCTGTGCAGACTTAAGTCAAGCCCTGGTTCAGGGAAGATTTTTCCATGTGCTGCTGATGTCCATAAGGACTCAAACATATACTTGCTTACACAGAGATGCTTTCCTGAAGCAGAGTTGTCACTCTTTTCTACAGGTATCAGAGGATGCCCTCCCTTATTCTGCTTCATGTATCTGGTACTAGAATGATCATTTCCTGATAAATGAAGGCACTTAATCAGTCCTCTTCCCCTTGGAAGAAGGACTTTTGGGGATATTGTTATATCATTTAAAATAATATTTTGGAATTTAAGTTTACATTGCTTTATTTTTCACTTGAGGTAACTGTATATAAATATTTTCCTCTATTTTATCATTGCTGATAAAGTAAGCCTACAGTATACAGACAAATAATTTGCCTTTGATGTATTGAAACTGTGAGATATAAAGTAGACTTCTCTCTTGTGTCCATGTTCCTGACTATAACTCTGTTCCTTTGTGTTTTTATAAGTTGGAATAAATGTTGCTTACGGGCAACAAAGAGCCTGCAAGCTTCCCAATAATTTTTGTCATTCAACTCAAGCAACCCCATTGAAGGATCTCACATATGTATAATGATATATGTATATGTACAAACTTTAGAAAGAAATAAACCAAATGTATTTCACGTTCTGCAGCTGAATGTTTTTTATTTGAGCCCTGACCGTTGTTCCTACAAGTAAGAACATGAAGGTGGCTTTACAGTGGCTGACTCTCCTGCTTCTGACTCTTGGCAGTCAGTAATTTCAAGGTTCCCTGAGCTGAAGCATACGTGTAACTGCCTTACAGTCTGGATCTCACCTGCAGCTGGGGTAACCAATGGAGCCAGTGGAAATTTGTGCACATTAGTCCTGTGTGAGGGCAGCTGGAGCACATCTCTCTTCCTTCTGCACCTGTACAAGGGTGGCATCCCTTTCAGCATTGTCAGGGTATGTAGCCTGCAGAGTTACCACTGCTTGCTGTGACGAGACACCGAGAAGAGAATTAACTGATTTAAAACGAGTTTACCATTGTGTGGATTGAAGGAGCAAAGCTGCAGCAAACAGCTGGTCAGAAATGACAGGGAGTTGATCTCAAGATTTGTATGAGGAGGTCGCTGATGAGGTTAGGAATTTCTGCTGACATGGTGCATGGGAAGAAAGGACTCATGAAAGGCAGAAGAGTCAGACACTAAAGAAAAAGATGGAGTGTAAAAAGGCAGAGGTGGGAGTGGTTAAGAAACTATGCCTGTCCAAAGGAGAAACAGTCTGTACAGCACACAGCAAACTCTGTTGTGTTTGCAGTTCTTGGGCTGGACATAGCTCAACATGGGAAGTTAGTACACTGTGTGGAGAGTGGGTCACAGGGCAGATGGAGAGGATATGTCCAACACAGGTGGGGCATGCCCAAGCTTTACAACAGGGCTATCAGCTTGTACCTGGAACAATAGTAAGGAAGACTAGATTCAAGATTTCTGTGAATGTTTGACTGTCTTGAGGTGACTGTTTCTTTATATTTTTCCTCAGCGTGTTGCCTTTAGATGAATGGTAAGACTTTCACACTTGAGATAGCTTTGTGTTTGTTTTTTCACACTATGCTTTGGGGTATCAGATTTTTTCATTGTTGTACCATCCTGGTTGCTTCAAAGCACTTGGGATTTTTAATTCCAGTGAAGGCTTCTGGATTAATATGTTTTTAATGAAAAGACTAAACAAAGTGGTGGTAAGGATGGGTGGGAGTATTTTACAAAGATGTGTTAAATGACTCCTCTAAGCCCAAATGAATGTTTGAACTGTGTCTGAATGTTAATGTCAGTACTGCTCACCACATCTTTTCTTATTGTTTCTTTCTAGCTGACAGAGTCAACGCTGAGCATTTTCTGGTGGTTTTTCTACCTGGAATCGTTAGTCATGTCATGTTGCTCACAATGCAATGAGCTAGAACAAAATGACAGAACAGGTGCAAACTGAAAGACAAATGCATTTATATTCTCTTCATTGTCCATTTTCAGTTCAAGTTTCCGAGTACAGAATGTAATTATCAAGGAAGACTGAAAAGGCTAGTTTGTGTATGCAGGAGAAACCTCCACAATCTACAGCAGCCACACATCTCTTCGGGTATTTATAAATATTGTAGCATGAGAAAGAGACTTAGCCCAAAGTAATGCACAGTTTGGTCTGAAATGCTCATGGTTATCTCTAGATTGGAAATGAAAAGAAACTTCTTACCCATCAGACCACTGATGTTCTGCAGTGGCCTCCTAATCTACAAGGTAAGGGCAAAAATACCCAGTGGCTTTTAAGGTAGAGCTGGAAGAGAAATCATGTGATGATAACCCAGGTTTTCATTTTTCAGGTCATTGCACATGGCATCTGTTTCTTTCCATGTTTGCCACTAAATTGATGTTTCTCAAATTATGTCAGCCACTATGCTAACTATTTCTCCCAGAAAAAGGGCCATCCTAGAAAACATGAGTTGCTGCATAACAGCTATCCACCTTGCCAGGTTTTCTGTGTCATGGTCACATTCATTTTAGTACATCTTTTCTGGTCCCATTCCACAGCTAGTTTTTGGATAGATCAGTACATTAATGATGCAGGTTTTTGTTTTACTGGCCTGCTCCTCACAATAAGATGCAAAGACAAGGAGCTAAACTCAGATCAGATGAAGGAATCAAGACTAAGTAGACTTATTTGCCTTGGAGAATGTGGAGGTAATGTGTTGCTATTAGGAACTAGAAGTTTGTGGGGATATTTTTGTCCCCTCTTCCCAGGCAGGTTGTATCAATAAAAGGCTGAGTTTGCCCTAAAACCAACCTTGGGAAGTCCAGACTTTGGGACAGATTTTGTTGAATTTGGCCAGTGAGGATAAAGTAACAAGGGGTGTGTCTTAGGAAGGAACCTGGGCAGAGAAGGGGAGGCACAAGAGTGGCAAAAAGGTTGTTCCAGGAAATGGAAACAGTGATGAATAAAGCAAAAAAATCAGATAAAGAACAAAAGAAGAGGGAACCTTCTGAAAGGAGGAGTGCGGGCACCTAGAGATGCATTGCTGATTTGCAACCTGATCTGCCAGGAATTCCCTTCAGGAGGACTGTGTCTGAAAAACTTGCTGTGAGAGGGTGGGCTTCAGAGGGATAGATTTCCGCTGTGGTGGTATGTCATGTAAAGAGGTAAAGTGATGGATTTGTAAGTGAATAGTTGATGTATGTGATTCATAAGGTTTAAGAGTGGGAAATAAGCACTTTTTGTAATTGTGTGTAATAGGGTGGAAAATAGTATAATTGCAGATTAGCAGTAGTGGTGTGTTTGATAATCAGTATATTGATTACTTAATAGATTGACCAGTTCCTTAGTAGTGTGTCACTTAATCACTAAAGCTTGTAATTTTGTTATAGCATTTAGATCTTGACCTTGTAGTCTAAATGGAGGGGGTTCGTCCTGAAGTAGCAGTTATATTGAGGGAAAGAACATTTCCTACCTAGTCTTAACTTGCTTCAGCCACAACACACTGACCACTGCAAGGACGCTTGCAGGAATGTTTGTAAATATTTGAATTATGGCAGTGACCACAGGCCACAAGCTAAATAGGATAAGTCTTGAGAATGGAAACGCCATGAAAATGGCATATTGGGAAAGCGAGGTCTGTGAGTTAAAATCCCAGAGAAAGACTTCCATAGTGTACAGGCACTGTTTTCTCAGCTAGCACTGCTTGTCTGCATGTGTAATGGTACTGAAGGGCCTTTATCTTTATGATGCACAGTCTTAAAATGTAGGGGAAATGTACAGATGGCTAAAAATCTGCGGGAGAGAGCAAAACATAGCAGCAGAGACTGAAAACTCTATGGAAAAGAAGATTGCAAGGGGGGTTTGCCCAAAGGGAGAGGATTTGTTTGAAAGCCAGAGGTAAGACAAAAACTGAACAAGACTATAAAGAAGTATGGGAGGCAACTGAACAGTACACAGATTCATTTACCAGTTGTAAAAGACAATCCATTAATAGGAAAGGACCAGCCTCTAGTGAAGGCTGCCCTTTATCAGAGTGCTTTTTGGTGAAAAGTTCTTATTCCCTCATTGTTTGCAGAGGCCTTTTGAATACTGCCAGGGCTTGCCATAGGGTCAGGAAAGCATGCTGTGCTCTGGCCTTCAGGGTAAAATTCTCAGAGTTAGCCAAGGTAGATACTCCTTTCTGCATCCCATAGCTTGGAAGACAGCAGCATCCCCGGGGCTGTGCACTGTCTGCAGGATGGGACATGTCTTTGCAGAAAGGACAGAAAGAAAACCCAAAGTCCAGCTGAAGCCTGTTTTCCACCGTCACTATACTAAGATTGTTCAAAATAAGTGGTTTAGGTGGGTGGGTATGGTTTGCTTTCTTCCTCTCCAAGAAAATGTTTTTTGTTCAGCCAGAAATCATCTTTCTGCTCTACCTCACTCCAGTGTTGATATGCCCCATCAACTCTTTGGAAGGTGAATATTTTTAGTCAGCTTGGGCAGCCCTCTCCTCTGCCCAAATGTCCGGTGTGAAAAAAGTACACTTCTTTTCAAGGTAATTCCAGTCAGGACTTGTAAACCAAGGCAAGTATTGCTCAACACTTGCTGTGAGTGCAGTCGTCAGCATGAACATGTGCCGTGTCTTTTGAGAAGAAATTATTGTGATCAAGGTGGTGGCGGGGATGCTGCTGTGAGGGTGGGTGCAGAAAATGCAACTGTCCAGTCAGTGTGATGCTCAGCTCTTGGTGTGCTCTGCTTCCTGTTCCATCCCATCCTGAGCTGAACTGTGCTGAGCACTCTGTAAGTACAAGTACTGAGACAGGGATGGATGGATGGATGGATGGATGGATGGATGGAGCCAATGCCATTAGGGGCATAATTACCTGAGTAATAAAGATACTAGAGATGCTCACCTTGGCAGAAATTTGCAGTGGTCTGTGCTGGGGACAGGAATACTTCCCATGTCTAGCCGCTGGGACAGTTTTGTGGGGGCCTTGCAGCCAGCCAGTGATAGCAAGAATGGTGTAAAACCCGAGTCCTGTTACCACAGCCATACCCACGCTGCGTTTCTCAGGCAACTGCAGTGTGGGTGGCAGTCAGAGGTTGTAATTGTTTCATGGGGGGAAAAAAGCCCATATACATACACACGCAGAATTAAAAAATGAAGTGCTCTTTCCTTTTAGCTGCAATTTCTGACTGCACTTTGGACAAATTGTCAGAATCCACATTCCCACTGGCAGGGAGCCAGGCTCCCTGGCATGCTGATTAAATGGTGTGTGGGCAAAATGTAGGCAGATGATGGGGACTTGGTACATTGAAACCTTACAGAGCTGTGTTTTCATTTTCTGCTGCTTTCTTTCTCTCTCCAAACTCATTTCAGGCTAGTTTTTTGGCCATCCTTCACTAGATCCTCTTTGGGGTCTGAACATCCAACTTTGGGAGCTGAGAAGAGGCATGAAGCCACAGAGGTAGCTGCTCAAGGCACATAATCCCTAGCTGCTTATTCCCTTGCAAGTGAGCACATAACCCTCTGAGTGCAGTGAAGGTGGACAAGAGACCAAAATGCTGGGCTGCAACAATATAAAGGGAATTTTTGCATGTAAATGGGAGACCTCTTCTGTGAAGGACCCAGTCAGCCAGTAAGACAAGCTTCTGGTCCAGCTTCAGCCTTCCTGGGAGCTCCATCTATGACACCTCCCCGGAGTATGGCTTTACTTCAGTGAGCCTTTCTCCATCCTGGGGCGCTGGGTTCCATTCAGCTGGCAAGCATTGGAACTGGGGATTTTGAGACGTCACGTTTCTAATCAATCTGGTGCTTAGATCTCACAGCTGTAGCATTTACACTGCCATGTGTGTGAAGACTGGGGACTATTGCGGTGTTCCCAGGATATGTATCTGCTTGTCATGGTGGGCACCCTTGGTTTACACTGACTTGCTGGCTCACTTTTTATTTCGTTTCTCCTCATTTTTATTAGGGTTCAACAAAACAGAGGAAGGTGAGTTGTCCAACCTTTGAAGCCACAATGGCATTCATTGGAGACAATTTTCATGAATATGATGGCTGAGCTCCACTGTGAGTCAAGGTTGCCCCACTCCCATGTCTGATGTCACCACAAAGGGGTGGACTGGATAGCTACACCTCAAGTGAGGTAATTCTGCTTTTAAAATGAATGAGCTGCACTGCACTGAACACTGGTCTGGACTTCCCAGTTCAGAGGCAGGGTGGCCTCCTTGCAGCTTCCAGGGCAAGACGATTCCCTTTTCAAATTATGGACATAAAAGCTCAATCTCGTTTTTAAATTCCACAGCAATTTGATTCACATCTTTAGCTAATTCAAACTTCTTAAGAAATTTGGCACAAACAAGTCTCTGGAGGTATTTTGCAGCCCTTTGAGTTCTTGCTGCACTTGTGAATCATCAAACATGTCTTGATGCTTAGTTCAGCGTGCAGCATGACTGACAGAGCCTCTTGTGCCAAGTGTTAGGAGCTGCAAAAGTCCTGCCGGGGTTCCTGTGTGCTGGCAGTGCAGTCTGGGGCTTAACCTCTCATGATTACAGAGAAGGGTCCAGTGCTCCTGGTAGGGGCTATCAGCTTCAGCACAGCTGCACTGTGATCTGCCTCTGTGCCCAGGAGCCTGAGAGGTTTCACTCTCAGTTTCCCCAGGAGCAGACCAGAGCCAGAGCTGCATGTGTGCCTGCCAGTTCTGCCAATTAATCCTAATATTTTGCAAACTGCTTGGCTTTCAGGGACTGGTATGACTTTAATGCAAAACACCTGGCACGGTGTTTTATGAGCCCTGGGGACAGTTTAGTTTGTTCAAATGTGTACTTGGGCTTTGAGTCACTACTGTGGTCAATCACAGGAGCAGTCTTTTCCCTCTGACTCACCAAGGCTGATTCCTTGAATTTGAGGGGTTTAAATATCTACTTGATTCAAGCACTTAAGAAATTCGACTTCAAAATTCTGGCTGCTGAAATCACAATTGGAGCAACTGACCTCAGCTCCCAGAAGTTCAAGGAAAGATCCCTTGGGTGCTAAAGACAGAGAATATGTACTAGCTTTCATCAGCTGAAAATTGAGCATTTTGGTGCAAAACCCCAAAAACGTCCCCTGTTGATTTGCTCTGATTTGTCTCTCATCTAAATGGCTTTAAAAAGATGAACGAAACCAAATCCTGCACCAAGTAATGGGATTTTCAGGTTTCTCATTCGACTCCATGGAACCCTGATTTTGCCACAGGGTGCTAAAATGAGAAGGGAGAAAAAAAGCCCATGCCCCCTTCTTTTCTGTTCAGGTACCTCCTGCTGAAGTACAGCTTTTATTCCATGTTTCCTCAGCACATACACCTTGAGGCCTGGTAAATTTCTGTAGCCCTTGCACTGTCTCACCTTGAATGCTGTAATGCTACTGTGGTTTTTGCTGTTACTGTTCTGCCTGCTGGTGTTACTGGTGTCATTGAAGTGTGTAGTTCTTTGCTTATCTGTGCCCCTTAGTGCTTTTATTGTTGTTCTAACTGACCACATCAAGTTGTATCTTCTCTATGAGCTATTGTCCCTATGTCCTCTACAGAGAAAACGAAGCACATAAAGCCTAAGTAACTGGGTCACACAGAAATTTGTGAGCACATCTGGAAGGTGAATTCCCCTTTTCCAGAAAAAGCAGTGAATCACTTTGTGTCGCACTCCTTTTTTTAGCTGCCTCCAGTACTTTGACAGCTTTACCTCCTTTATGATCATCCCTTCTTAGTCTTATCCTTCATTATTGCTCTCAACTTGTTTAGCTTTGAATTGTCATGAGGGAAGACTTCAGGAACTGGCTGAATCTCTGCAATTCTGACTAACACCTCTATTATATGTGCAGCTCTATTAGCTCAGTGCAGAACCCCATTTTTTGCACCATGCAGTAGAACTGAACAGATGTATTTGTGGTCACCTGTGCTGCAGTCATCATCTGTGTTCAGAGTTCTGCTATGTAGAGTTCTGTGTAGGCCTCCCATACCTCCAGACTGTGGATTTGTTCCAAAGATTTATGCCCAAACTGAAATTCAGGGGTGTAGGTTTATTGGACTTTTTGCCCTTAAATTTTAGTAGGGTCAGGGCGCACTGACTGGCTGCAGAGCATGAAGATTAGCAGACAAAATAGTTAGGAAAAAGAGAAAAACAAAGCAACACTGTGGCTATTTGCCTCTGATCAGATGATTGTTATTGTTAACTGTTCTTAAAGCTGATTTTACTCACAATAAACAAAAATAGGAGCTCTTTTGATTGAGAGGGTAGAGGTTAGCTCTGCCCTAGCAGTTCTGCCCTAGCACTTCCATCCTGCCAGGTAGGAAAAGGAAAGCACAACTTCAAGCAGAGCTAAGCCCTAGAGCCATTCTGTTTTTCTGCTTAAGCACAGCGTAAATTATACAGCATTGGCATGGTCTCCTTATTAATTTCACTCTATAAGCAATCATAAAGCATTTAGTTTTAACATGAAATATTCAAGTTCTTCTCTGTTTGTTTTTGAATTCTTATGTATAATTTAAAGAATTTGCTAACACAGAAATTATTAAACATGGATACGCTAGATGACTAGTAAGCTGAAGAAGAGGGACAAGAATATTGGAAACTGAAGGATGTTCCAAATAACAAAGTGTTTTGAATGCAAGATTTTTTCCTTGGGTGATGCAAATAATAAATCATCCCTGATACTATGGCTAGGAATGACCTCGTTGATAATGTGATATAGCCAGCACTGCTCAGTCTGCAAAGCACTGGATGGGGTTATTATTACTGGCACTTACCTGTCATCGCATGATGACAACAGATTAGCTGACTGACTGCACTGTGTGCTTTAGTGCAGTCACAGCTTTTGCAAAGGCTGCTCCAGAAAGCATCGCCCTGTAGTTCCCACACATTTGAGCTTGGAAAGCCCCAATGGAAATTTCTCAAGGGACCCATCTTGTGCCTAGTTAAACTGCTTTTCACTTGAAAAAGAGGTGCCATGCTGTGCTCTTTATACACCATGTAGCCATAAGGTATGTGTAGCATTGTCAAAAATAAGACATGAACTCCATCCAGCAGGATGACAGTGCATAGTTCCAATATCTCCCAGTGCTGTGCTTTCTCTGTGCATCCTCAGAGTGCCTCCCTTTTAAGTGGAGGATGGTGAAGTGTGGTTGCAGAGGAACAGCTTTCAAGCTGAACGTCCCTCTTGCTTCTTCATGGAATTGAGCTATGTCTGCAAGCCATCAACTATTCCAAGTCAAATTTCCCATCTGATTTTCCAAAACGACATTGCCCCAGGCCCTAAGCATGCATAGCCCCAGGAAAATCCAGGTCTTTTGTGCTTCTGCTGCCCCACAGCATGCCAGCATGTTTCTCCTGGGGGTTTCCCAGCTACCTGGACTCTCTCTGTGGGTGCACAGCTGCAATGCTGTCTTGCTTAGACATCTGCTCTCATCTGAGCCCAGATTGTTGGGGTTCATCTTTGTTGATGCTCCAGCATTCAGCACCCAAATTTCTCCCTGTTTGTTCTCCCACTAGTGGCACCCTCCTGGCTGCCCTGAGTTGCATAGAACTGGGAAATCTCCCCCATGCTCAGCTGCCAGGGAGGGGACTGTGTGATCTGCACCATTCACAGATCAAGTACCCGGCCTGACACTTGCCTGTGCTGCTCTGCCAGCTGCTGGAGGAGTCAGAAGGGTCAGAGCAGCATTGAGCAATGCTCCCCAGAGGTAGATGAAGAGCTCACCTCCCTTCTGGGTGGCTGCATGGTTCTGTTTGGCATGGCAGGGATGAGGGATTGGTGACTACAGCCATGGATGCCCATGGGGAGGGAGAAGAAAAGGCAGGAGCCCCTTAAATGGGCCAGAGCAAAGCTCAAAATGTCATGACAGAATACAAAAACCCTGGTCACAGTCCAAGGGATGGTGGTGCTCTGGGAGAATGGCAAGGGAAATCTGCCATTAGAGGGCTTGAAAGGCAGAATGGGCTGAAGGACTGAGCAGTAGACAAGAACCAAAACTCAGTGCTGTGAAGAAATCTGGATCAGAGGAGCATGACAAGTTTTCCTGGCTGTCAGAGGATGAGGGAGTGGGAGGGGAGGCTTACGAAGAGTGCAGGGGCAAGGTCAAGCAGGAGGTGGATGGGAGGAATAGTGGCACCTCCATCCATTGCCCCAAGCCTTGGCCTGGAAGTCTTTTGTTGGTGTTGGTGCCAGCAAGACATGCGTCATTACTCAGAGCCTGAACATGCATCCTACATCACTTCAAGCTTCCCACCTGATCAAGTTGTGCCACAGGGTGTTGATGGGGTTGGCAAGATAGAAGAGGCGGCAGAATTTACTAGATGGAGCTGGAAGTTGCTCTTTGGCCAAAAAAAGTTGATGCTATGATTATTTACCCTTTCTGAGGCTACTAGTGTCTGTAGGCGTACAGGGTTTCAAGAAAAGCATTATCCGTTTAAAAGTCAGATTAAGAAAAATCTGAAACAAACTGTTTCTGAATAGAAATAGGAATTGCTGGAGAGCCAAGCACTTACTCATTTTTACTGAGAAGCCATTTGCTTCTGAAAAATCGGGCTCCTTGCTGCTTCTTATATTTTGAAGTCTGATGCAGCTGCACGTGGGGACAGTTCAGTGGTGGGAGCTTTCACACAGATTTGTAGCACAATGGGTGCAGGAGCAGAGGGAACAGTTTGTGCCATTGCATCACAGCAGCTAAGAGAGCCATATGTGAAATATCAGCCTCCCATCAGCCACACAGACATACATCTCCATTCTTTTCTCTCCAAATGGCTGCTGTTTCAGAAGGCAGTGAGGAATGGAATGCTGTATAGGGAATGCAATCACTGATTGAAGAAGAAAAGACAGTCCTTGGTGAAGAGGTTATCATTCAAGCTTTGTGCCTGTTCCAGAAAAGCTGGGACTTAACATTGTTTGTGAGCAAAGGGAAGGGAGGGATGGAGTGGGGCAGACCACTGTGCATTTTAAACAGCTTTGATTCTGAGTTGGAGCTTTATGTTAAATACCATGATTCATGTCTATTTATTTTGTTAAGCAGTAAGCAAGCAGAAAGTCTAGCAGCTGAAATGATGTGCCTGAAAGACTCCTGGCAGGCAATCCATCAAGCAACTATTGATTAGTGCTGCCACAGGAGCCATTTTGCACAGTAAGACCTTTATTCTTTACTCTGACAAATGCTCACTTAGATGTAAATTAGCTGAAGGTGTCCTCTCAGTTGTTAGGGCTGGACTGGGAATGAAGGTTTGCTCTCCTAAGAGCAGAAGTGTGGAAAGCATAGCAAGAGCCGTGAAGAAAAAAAACATGGGTAAGATTCCAGGGCTCCAGGAGGTGTTCTATCCTTTTAAAAAAGGAGGCAAAAAGAGAAATCAAGAAATTCCCCTAAGGAAGATAGCATGCGATTAACTGAAAAGTGCTACAGTGGGCTAAACAGAAGCTTGCTGGTGATGGTGCTACTGAGCAGTCCAGCCTCACTCACTTCTGTGGTGCCTAATGTGAAGGAAATCAAAGGTGGGGACGGTGCAATGGAGGTGCTATGATACCATTTAGACTTGCACTATATTGCCTGCATTGCCTCAATAGTGTGCATGTCAGTGCAATGCATAAGCCAAGCCAGTTTTGCACTCCCAGAAGGGGTCTAAATGTGCTAGTCTTGTTAACTCGCACAAATGGTTAATTTCACCTTAATTTTACAAATATTTCTAAACTAATTTTAAATATCTGACTTCAATTTTCAGACACTGGCTCCTATTGTACCTTTCTCTGCTTGAATGAGCAACATGTCAAGAGCCAGAATTTTCTGTTCTGCAGAGGTGCTTTTGCAGTGCAGTCACAGCCTATTTAGTTATTTCTTGAAGAGCTAAACAGATTGAACTCTCACCGTTTCTAAGTACCAGGCATCTGCTCTGATTTTAGCCTCAAATGCCCATTCTAGTTTTCTTGATGTTCATACTCATGGGCATTAAAGGACAGTGTTCTCAGGCACAGTTATTACACTTTTGGTTTCCCTCACATGGGGTGCAGAAACACAATTCTTGTCCTGCCCCTTGCCTCTCTGCAGAGACTTCACAGAGGCAAATAAACTGCTTTTAATAGTTGGTGCTCATGGCCAGAGCAGAACACTGCATTTTTTTCTGTGCTCCATGATGGTCTTTGGGTGAATTTCCTCCAGATGGATGACCCTGAGCTTCTTCTTGCCCTCAGCAATGAAAATGTGTGGGTGATATTATTTCTGCTGCCACTATGTTGAACTAATTCCATGGTTTTTTTCCAAAGAACTGAGGTATGCAGATCTTGGTCTTGCATCATAACTGAAATATTTTCCCAAATTCAGGAAAAATAATGGTGGTGAAACAATCAGCATGAACACATGCTTGGCTGTTTCTAGAGGCTAGATAGCTTGAAAGTTTGGTCTGTAGACGTCTCTGCATGTATGATTTTTGGTGTCTACGTGCGTGAGTTTTAGCCTCTCCATGGGCGATGTATACTTGATAGCTTGCAGCTGATGCCATCTCCCTCTCAGAATTAATTGGGTGTTGCCAGATCATGAGTTCCTGAACTGCAGTAGGTGCTGTGCGCAGTCTGTCAGCAGCTCAACACATCAGCCCAACAAGGCAGTACCCTGGCAAGCCTCACAGGTGAACAAAATTGGTGGACTGTTGAGCACAACAGCTGGGCATCTTTCTGCTCCTCTTCCCCCTGCATCCAGAGGGAGTTTTTTGTACTTTCTCTGATGGCATGCGGTCTCCATTGCTCATGATGGTCTTAGTCTGGGTTTTCTCTACTACTGTACTTTATTTCTTATCCTGGCAGTATGCAACACTCTGCTAACCTGCACTCTCTGTGTGATATGGTTTTAGTTTAGGTTTAGGTGACTTAAGACATTACTGTAGTCAGATGCCCAGTCCATCTCCTGGAAAGGTCTTACTGGACTGGAAATGAAGCAGTACATTTAGGCACGGTTCATCTTGCACCACCAATGACTTGAAGTAGCATTAAAACAACTAGGCTGTGAGGTACACATCCTATTATGTCCAAGAGTGTTGTCCCATGCAGGAAATAATATGGCAGAGAAGGAAAATGAATCCATCTCTTCTAAACCACTGCCTAAATCCACTTCATGTCATGGATAAATTATTTTATTACAATGATTCTGGCTGCTGATTCTGGATGGCTTCAACTCCTTTGGCTTCAATGTAATTTTAGCCTGTGCTTAAATGAGTTTTAACTGAAGCTGGCGTGAAAATAAAGCAGTCTTAGCAAAGCTGTGACTTGTACTCTTTCAGATTTTGTATTTTTTTTGTTTGCTTGTTAATTTTTTTTCCTTTGCAACTAATTATGTCAGGAACAGGTGGCAGGGAAGAAGGTGAATGCTTCTACAGAGATGTCTTCAATCTGAGCCATTTAAATAGCAATTAATTGTACTCTCTTCTAATTTATTTTTAACTTGTGTATGGTCTAGTATCACAAAATATTAACAAGAGCCGAACAGGGAATTCAGCAACAACGAACTATCTGTATGCACTTGACTGAGAGTTTAGTTTATTAAAATATAGCTGCAGTACAATTTGAAGACACGGCATTGTGTAAAAGGATGTAACCTTGTATGTTTTACTCTGTCTTTTTAGTCACTGAGGTCTCTCAGTAGTTCTCTGTTTTTCCTTGGGGCCAGTTTTACTTCAGTGTTCATGTATTGATTTCTCCTATTAAGGACAGGCAGAAAAATGATGAAAAAACACAGGGCAGGATCCAGCCAGGGTACTGGAAGAAGAAAAGCTGTATCTATGTGTTTTAATTCTATCATTAATTTTTCAGTAAAGAGAGCAGAATGTACACCAGCAGCCAAAGATACACCAGCTGCAAGGACTGACAGCAGCTGGTAGGGTCTCATGTACCACACGCTGCTCTGCTTTGCTTCCATGGTACCCCCTCACTGTCACAGCTCAGTGCTTCATTTTGCTGTATGTGTTTCTGAGCTCACTCCTTGCAACACCTCAGGGTTTTTTCCTGTTGCATGTGGATGCCAGCAACCATTAGCAAGATGCCTGTAAGGCTTGATCTTCTGTATGTCCAAAATGCAACAGGAAGGATTTTCCATGGGCCTAGCAGCACTTTCACTGATTATTCTAGCTGTATAATTGGCCAGGCCACAGAAGTGGACAAGGAGATTATGGGGCAGGGGAGCCAACAAGAAAGATGGAGCAGTCCTTTACAGGTTTATGATCATAGGTTTCATAAGCAGTGCTGTTCAGGCTGTGAACCCCCAGTGCTCACCATATGGAAACCTTTTGGAAGAAAGACCCTTTTGGTGATAGTACATCATCATTGGCTGCTGCCTTAGTCCAGATGTTCTAGGCAGCTATGACAATGTCACCCCACTGGTGACAGTAACAGAAGGCAATGGGACTTTGAGGCACTGGAAGAATGGTGGCCACCCAGAAGGACTTCTGGGGTGTAAGGAATTCTGGCATGCTGTGGCCAATGCTGACAAGCCTCTGACTGAGATCTTCTTGGAAGCTGGCATAGAATCTCAGGATCATTAGGATTGGAAACAGCCGCTATGATCACTGAGTTCTAAGATCACTGGGTCCAGGCACTGCTGTGCTCTGTGTGTCACCTCTGCAGCAGTCTGGTCACAGCCCTGGGGTCACTGCAGTCCCTTTCCCAGTGTGTCTCCATTTGTCTCAGATCTTTCCAAACTGCATGGTACTGTCTGTCTCTGTCTGAGCATGGGGCATTGTCAGAGGGTATGGTTGTGCAGCCCCAATATCCCTTGTTTTAATACACCCACTGAAAGCCCTGTTTTATGATAATGTACTAAGGAGACAGAGAGCAGCAGCTCCTGGAAGCTGGGAGATAGGCAAAAAAGAACACGCTTTTCTAGACCTTACACTCATTTTTTTTGCATCAGAAACTGGACAAATATTTGTATGCTTTCACTCAGCCAGTGAGTCAGAGGTAGGCATGCGGGACCCATTCTTGTCCTGTGCTCACCATACTGGCTTTGTGTATATCCCTGCTACTACTTGACTATCCATTCCATGCGCATAAAGGAGGATGGGGAAAGGAAACTTTGGCAAACCGGGAGGAAAGTCCTTCTTGGATACAGGCAGGAGCATAGGACTGGCTCTGGGGTGGGTGTCTGGCACTGCTTGTGCTTGCAAGAACAGGGGCTGACAAAATGGTCAGAGCTACCTTTAACAGAGTCATGGAAAAGCAGGATGGCTGCTGCTGAGGGGAAGGTAGGGAGTCTGCTCTCCCAGGGCTTCTTCAGTACTTGCACTCTCCTTTGCCCTGCAGAGGACACATCTGACCTTCTCTGGCTTGGCTCCTGGCAGTATTCTCTTGGGTTTTTGCATCCTCTGCTCCTTGGATATCAGAGTAAGCAGGACTGGGAAATAATCAACACCTTGGAAATGTTCTCCACTGATGCATTACCTCTTGTGTTAAGTGCTTACCTCAGTGCACCTCACAGCTGGACACAGGATGGGGTAACCCACACAAGCAGTGGTGGTTGCCTCAAGAATATCCTGTACTTTAGTTACAGGCTTTGCTATTTCTTTTCATGTGTTCTAAGCCTATTATTTGCAAATCTCTCTGCATCCATGTTACTCGGATGGGGGATTACTCACCTGCCCATCCACCAAGCCATTAAGTGTTTGAGACATAGCCTAAAATTTCCATTTATGACTTCTCCTTCTGAAATGAAGTCCTGATCCTTTATTCCTTGAAACTGTATGAGATTCCTGCCTTCCTCAGAGGCTTCTGTGGATGAGTTTGCACTCATCCACAAATATTGCTAGGCAAGTGTGTAATTTCACGTTATCATTGCATGTTCACCTTCTGGAGAAGTTCAGGGACTGCCTTAGCACACAGGCTCTGCATCAACACCAGGTCTAGTTGCTACTTTGCTCATTCTTCATTCTCAAATGGTGAAAGCAAGTGACTCAATTCCTAAATGTTTCCTACTGTGCTTAACAGAGTAACACTTGGGAGGAGAAAAGCCCCTTTTTGCCTCTGGCTCATTTTCAGCTGCAAAAGGCCATCTGAAGAAGCCTGAGGGCCTTCTCCTTTATGATCTTCCCATCGCACCAACCCACTGGAGTAGTTAAGTTTTCCTTTTTGGTGCCAGTAGGTGGCATCACTTACTCTCTTAAATGCCAAAAGTTAAGCAAACATTTGGCCAATCCTTTAGAAGTAGTACCTAGTTGGAAAGTCATGGCCTTTCCCAAGACTGCAACAGCTTCCAAATCCAGCATCTAAATTTTGGCTGGAAATCAGCCTGGTTTCTAGCCCCAAGAGGAAGGAAGTTGTGTTAGTGCTTCCCTGCTGAAATTACAGGAGCAGAAGAACTAGGTACTTTTATGCTGTAACATGATAAATTTGTGAGCCAGGTGGCATGGTAGGCTTACCTGTGATATGATAGAACAGCAGTCCATGATCTTGGCACTTCTGCAGTGGTGTGCTGATGCAGTCTGCTCAATGGAGCTGTGCCCCTGGAATTACAGCTCCATCTTGTGCTGGGCTGTAACCCTGATTACAATCATGTTATGTCACTCTGGCACACAGATTGACAAAGATGTGGCCTTGCCATCTTTCTCCCAAAGGATAACCATTTCCTGTTCTGAAAATATAGCACATGGGACATCATCTCTTCGTCATAGTAAGACTGGAGAGATTTTCCCAAGTGGATGTTGAAAGTTCCTGGCGCTGCAAAGGCAGGTTTGCTGAGAATCAGCACTCCAGGAAATACAGCTTGGCAGGCTGGGGAGGGCTATGGTGTCATCACAGGAGATGACTCCCTACAGGCTCCTGGGAGAGGGGTGGTGTATGAGGAGAAAGGCAAATAGCACAAAGGCAATTGGAAGTCTAAATGCAAACTGCCTTCAATGTTGTCTTGCATCCAGGAAAAATTACACAGACACATACATTACTCCAGGGTAAACCAGCATCTCTTACCTCTTTGTGGGCAAGGAGTCTCCTGGAAGACTCAGAATGCTCAACAGCATCAGATTAAATTTATGAGCAGAAGACATATCCTTGGTTTGCTCATGAGAGGACTGCTGAAATGGATAGGATGTGTGACATGCCCAAGATCACCCTGGACACCTGTCTCAAGCAAGAGGCTAACCATCTTGCTGTTCATGCTGGCTCAGGGAAGTGGAGGTCCAGAAACAGTTTTTGTCCAACCATTTCTGTGTCATCACATGGCAGGTTGGGATGTGTGCATTGCACCTGCTCAAGGGTTATGCTCTGAGCTGATGGGAGACTGCATGATTCACCTGCTGCCAGGGAACAATGCAGAGGAATGTTGAGCAGCTTGGCTCTGGAACACTGCACAGCACCACATGCCAGTGCTCTAGCTCTACCCAGGATGACTCTGCCTTTGTCTGCACAGCAGGTAGACCACTGTTTTCTGAACTATGCATGGCATCTGACACAAATATGGAATATTAGGCAAATACGAAATATTGACTGTATATCTGCCCATGGCAGAGGCAAACAGGCCATTCCAAACAGGCTCTACAGTGATCTTCTTCTACTATTGCTGTCCCTGTTTTCTCATAAGGAATGGCTTGTTAGAGTGCATGTCTGCTCTTTCAGGAGTTCAGATAGCTCTAATGGACCAGACCTTATGTAGTCTCCCCTGTTCCACTGGGATCCTTGATCTATCCCAGTGAGATGCCACTCTTGGTCTTGGTGGAGTAGGAGTGTGGCAGGGAAGCCTAAGCTGTGTGGGAAACACCTCATCAGGAGCTCCTGAGGACACAGACAGTGACTTTAGGACCCTTTTCTCTTCATCCATACCTGAAAGGTTATATGTTCTACCTCTTGCCTCAAATTGCTGACAAGAAGTGATAAATTTGGCCCCTGAACATCAGCTGTGCAGCAAGAGCAAGGCGTGGAGAATACATTTCCTTATCAGATGACCATTATTAAATACCTTTCAGTTTGTTTCATAATATTCCTTTGTTCCAGAATGAAGATTCCTGAGTGACAAATATAATTAGCATCAGGTGATGTTCACTGTGAATTAAAAGATTTTTGATTGTATTTTATATAATTTCTAGGGAACCTACTTACATTACATTTTCGTGATTTATTTTTAAATTGTGGCAAAGCACACAATTTATTCTGGAGTCTATTCTTCTCAGAAAGTGATGTATGACAAGATGTGGGATGTTCTCCTGAGTGGATTTAGGCTGTCTTCTTATGTAGTCACTTTACCATTTTTGGTTGCAGACTCTCAAAGAAAATTTGAGGGTGATTCAGATTCCTAAACACATGTACTCTGCAACATTTTATATATCCCTAGTGTGTCCAAACCCTCCACTCAAAATAGGCAGATCTGGTGTGGCACCTGTAGGCCCACAGGATTCACAGACCATTGACTGCAGGGTACAGCTTTGGTAGCTAGCCCTTTGATATACATTATAATTTTTTTTCTTGCATATTGTTGTCCTTTGACATTGGAGGAGTTATGAGGAACTTAGCCCCCATGGCTCATAATTTCCATATTCTATGTCATGCCCATTTTTTTTGTCTCCAGTTAGGGAATCCAGCTCTTCCATCTGTGGCCATAATGGTCTTGCTGCAAATCTCACTGGTCAGTCTGTTGTGAACATGACTATTCCTATTTGATTGAGATAGTCCTTCTGAGGCAGCAGCAGCACTAAACACGTGATGTCTCCTCCTCAGACTTGGCTGGGAGCCTGTTCTGCTGTTTGGTATGTCCAGAATACACAGCTCCTTAGGACCTCTCTTGCGTCCTGAAAGTTAAAAAACCCAACCCACCCAGCAGCAGAAAATGATACAAAATGACAAATTATTCTAACATTGTGTGTGTCCCTGAAAGACTGTGTGACTATTGGATTTGCAGCCAGTGGATATTTCTTCATTATAGGGAAGAAGAATCTAGTCAGGATATACCACAGAGAAGGGCCTTGGGGTTTTTTTTGTACCTCTAGTAATGAATTCCAGAAATCTTCTCTTTCATTTATNCTGTTCCAGATGCTGCTGGTTGCACCATGCTGGAACTTGGAGGTGTTGTCTGAGACCAGGGTCCTCTTTGTACTATTTTCACATGCTAGACACATAATGAAAGAGTTTTTCAATGTCCATGAGGACTAGTTTTCTTAAGCACAAAACCAGAGACCCAACTTCTTATCAAATCATGCCATGAGCAATGGAGTTCCTTTGAACTCCAGTTCAGTTTCAAGGGTTTTCTCCTGCAGTTCAGGAGTAAGTCCTTCTAAGGCCATATTAGCTCTTGGTTAGGAGTTGCCATGGCTGTGTTTGGAAAGGAGCTGTGTGTTTTCAGAGCTGTGCAGGAATGCACATTGAATATGCCTGTGAGTGCTCTTCTCCTAGAAATACCAATTGGCCAAGAACCTCAGCTGTGTAGTGCTGTGGACCTCAATGTGTCTCCCACAGAGTCTGGCAGATGAAAGACCCAAGGGAGGAAACTGAGGCATAGCAAAGTGTTTCACCTCTTTTGATTGTGTTTGCAGCCCCAGAGTGGGAGAAAGTGGTACAAGATCTTTTGTCCATAATGAACATTACTTGATGCCCATGTGTCAGTGGTTTTAGCAACCAAGGTCTTTCAGATTAAGTTTGAAATTAAGATTTGCCCTGTGCTATCCTTCCAAGGTCATGTCATATAGTCTTTCGGCACCTCTTTAGGACTGTATGAATGTATTTCAGTTCCTGAGGGCCACAAATTCTTCAACAGCTCACCACAAAAATAACACCCAGTATTCACTGAAAAGCCACACCTGTTCCTTCCTGGAGACCTGAAATGCCCATTACCAAGACCTGCAGGTGATGCCTCTGAGAAAAGATATGAGACAGAATTACTCCAAAGAATCTTGCAATCCGAATATTGAACATGAAACCTGAACTGAAAGTAGGATTTGGGATTTCTTGCTTTAGGACAGGGATTGCTTGCTTCAAGTGGCTTTAAGACTTAAACTTTGTTTTATCTGCAGTATAGGAAATTGTCTAAGGTCAATTTGGTTATGGTGATAACCTGATGGCTGAAAGAGAACTACAGGATGTAAAATGGTAAATTGTTCTAACACTGTGTGTGTTAGATACTGATCAGCCCCAGTGGAATAAATTCTCCTGGAGCAGATGACCTTCCTGAGGCAAAAACATATTAAGAAATATTTCTGAACTTCTTAGCTTGCATTTAGTTTAAGTAATAATGCAGAAAATTTAGAATAGATCAGGACTAGCAATATGTTTCATAATTTGTGTAATACTGTCTTTTTCCTAACTGTACACTAGGGATGAATGGTAGGAGTTTATGTCCTGTTGCAAAATTAACCAATTAATGCTGTTCTTAACTGAATTTTCACAACAGTCTGGATACTTCTGTAGCACAATGATGTCTTCTGTCTGAAGATTTTTTGTTTCTTCTATTGCATTTTGCATTTCACTGCTTATGATACAGACTTATGGGAATACCTGCACCCCCTTTGCCTTTAACTTGCTGTCTTGTCAGTAGCTGCCAAGAGGTTCCTCCTTTATCTTTTGTAGCTAATGATGTATGTATTGGGGCTGCAAACTCTTTTTTAATTTCTCAGTATTTCCCCTGCTCTCACCTGGGGAGAGAAATGTATAATAGAAATGCTCTTGAGATCCTTGTTGAGGGCATGGAAAACCAGTAACATATTTTCCAGAACTGTGTGTCCTTTTAACCACACAGTCATGTCTGAACACCCAACCCGGAACATACAGGAGCTCCCATGCTTTTCCTTCATGAACTGCAGACAGTTCCTTCCTTAATGGCCTGTTTGCTTTTGATAATGTCTAGTGATGTGGAGTTCATCCAAAATAGTTAATGGATTTAGGCGCCCAGTTTAGAAATAAATGGGTGTCAAGGGTTCCCCTAAGAAACTGTGAAACCTCTCATCTCCCAGTATGAGATCTGTGTCTTGACATCCAATTTCACACAGAATATAGGGGGAGAACTCTCTGATTTGGATGAGGCCCTAAAATTGCTTTGTTTTCCTGTTCATCAAATCCTGTGTGTAATCTAAGAAAAACAACTGGAACTTTCCTCTCGCTGAATTAGAGCTTGTGTTTGGCTTTCTGGGGGTTAAATTGTATTCTTGAGGGACAAGGAGCAAGGGAAAAATTTAGAAGGCAACTGCCAAAAGTTGGTGGTAGCGACTTGAGTAGGTGGAGGGATAGCAGCAGAGTCATCTTTCTCCCAGAGAGTTGTTCCAGTTGACTCTCTCGGGGTTTGCAGGGCTGAACATGTGAGTGGGAAGGGTTGCAGCGGCGGTGCTTGCCATGGCATTTTGGGGCTTAAAGTGGTGAGTACTGGCCCACTGTGGGGGAAGAGGGGGGAAAACATGCAAGACATGATACTCATTTCTGCTCATTTCTCAGCAGACCTCACTGGGCGGTCTTCAGTCAACCAAAGTCTTATGAGGTTGATGTGTTTTGGTCAGGATACACAGAAATGCTTTGCTGTAGTAAGTCTGTGCTGGATCAGGACATTTCTGCCTGAGGGCATAAAGCACTTTGAAGGCCCTCCTTGAAACTCTTGATGAGGTTTCACAGGGAAGGTATCTGATAGCCAAGTGAGTTGCCCCCATATGCCTATGTGGAAACAAACACTTGAGACAATCAAAATGCCCAGACCCAAGAAATGAATGAGAAATCTCAGAAGGTGTGGACATGCTGAAGCTGTATTCAAGGAGCAGTTTTATAATGGAGTGGTTTTGGTCTGTGCTGTGCATATCAACACATTGCCTGAAATACTTGCCTCCAGAGCTGCACCAGTTCCCAGATTCACCACAGAGAGATAGTGTCTGCAGGATGTAGATAATCATCTGTGGTGGATGTTGAGTTCCATTTAGCAATCACTTGGCAAGGATGGCTGCAGTGCAAGCACAGTTCATGCAATTCCAACTGTCTACTCTCTCCAGGGTATTGTGTCATGCAGGAAAGGCCTCTAACTTTTAAAAAGGTCGTAACTGGACTCCCAAGAGATGCCCAATAGCCCTTTTCTATCCTTGGGGAAGAGGTTAATTTTCCAGTGAATATGGGTATAGATAGAAAAAGGATGGTGTAAGGTCTTGGAACAAAACATCAGGCCGGGGTTTAAGCAAGTTCAAGGCTAGAGGGGATTAGACCTGATTCTCCTCTTGGGTTATTATGCAGTTATTTACTGAGATGGTCTACCCAAGTGCAAAGACCCCTAAACACAAATTTGGCTTTACTTTGTTTAAAGAGATGTTCTTAAGTGAGAATGAGGCAGGAAAAAAATGATCAGCACAAGAAAAAATTAGAAAAAGGGGTGTATTCCTGCAGTACAGACATCTATGAGAACAGCTGAAAGAAGGCTTTGTCACATGAGGAAGAACTCAAAAACTGAATTTACAATGTATATATTTTTATTCTCTGCAGGATTTTTAAATTTAGCAAGAAACAAATCCTTTTCCATGTCCCATGGTTGACATATCTGGAGTGTTTTAAAAGATGAGACATCTTTCCAGCTTGTGCAGCCATTACACACAAAGCTAGTGAATTGATCCTACTTGAATTCCTGTTAGGTAGATCAGAAGCCACTTTTGTGGTATACAGATGTTGTAAGAATTATTTGCTATAGAAAGTGGCAACCATCTGCATGAATCTCCTGTATCTTTTGTAGGGTTGGAGTTACTGGAACTTCAGAATCTTTTTTTCATGGCACATTTCACAAGGGTTGGTGTATGCACCTCGGGACTTTGAATGTTGGGTTGGATATTACAGGAGTGCTTAAACAACAGGGGCCGATGGATGACCGGGCTATACCACCCTATGTGCAGTCCAAAATTTTGCCTCCAGAATAGGTGCTATGGGAAAGTCTGGCAGATACACTCCTCTACTTGACTAACACTAGTTAGCTGGCTGACACAAAAAAAAAAATGTGCCTCTAGACACACTGGATTCATCAGCTGTTTTACACGCTTCATGAGATCCTGGAGGCTGTAACCTCCTAGGGAATTGTCCTTGTAAATTTCACTTGCAGTTCCAGTATGCAAGCGTCTCTTCTTCCAGAGTGTTTCATTTCTCGTGTTCCTGGGGCAACCCAGCCAAGAGAGGTTTTGGAAACTTAGCTTCCACAATGCATGCTGTGATCCTTGGATGGCAGGTAGTGAGGAAATACGTGATTGCTGTAAGTCTGTTGCTCTCTATGCCTGCATCCAGCCATGGTAAAAAAACTGAGGAAGGGCATTTCCCACTGGGCATCAGCAAGTGCTGCAGAAGGAGTAACCAGGCACAGATACACACACTGACATATTTCAGCAGGCCCCCAGTAGGAAACTAAAACTATTCCCTGCTCAAGTCAATGAATGCTCCCAGCCCCATGCTTCGATAGCACCAAAACATACCAACAGTCTGGGCTGGGACGGATGAGCCTGTTCCCGTGCAAACCCTATCGGGATAATCAATAATTCTTCAAGGAGACACCAGACTTTGTTTCCGCACATGTAAAGCCATCATTGTAGAGAGGAGGGAAATCTGGCCAGGAAAAAAGCCATATAGTAAAAGGTCTTGTTTCACTGTAAGGAAGCCTTCTTTGCCACATATTGCAAAGTTACTAGTAGCTAATTAGAGCTGACTGAAATGGTATTTAGTGTGTTATTCCAGAGGAAAATACTTTTTCACAAAGAACAAATGCAACAATTACACAGATGCCAAATTATGAATTATCATTTATATTTTTCATGTATTTGCATTTTCAGATTCTGTTTCCAGAATTTTGAAATTTATGCTGATATTATAAAGCTGTGGAAATTACTTTTTTTGGATATTATTTCATTTTTGATAAAAAATATATTAAAAAGTGTTACGATTCTTTTTTCCTTCAGACAAATGACAATTGGAAAGGAAAAAATTTACATTCCTGCCTAAGACCAAACACAAATACTTCTTAAAACCACCAGTGATCAATAAAATAAAATAAAATCCAATTAAGTAAAAAAAAATTCATTATTCAAATTTAATTTCAAGGGCTGGGTGGTCATTTCCATTTTTACTCTTTAAAAACAATTTTAAAAGAATATTATAAACATGAAGTTTTAAAAAATCTGTGTTTTGCTTTAAAAGTGTCAAAATGAAAAGGTTGGATGGAATTACTTTTTAACCTTGAGCAATTTAGTTAATTCAACCCAAAACTGCAAAATACTGTGATTGAGTCATAGCCTAACTTTTCAAAGCCAAGAACGATTTAGGCTGAAAATACTTTGCTGAGGTCTACTTCTGTCACAAAAGAGAAGCCTGCAGCTGTTTCATCGGGAATTATCCATGGAGCACTGAGTCCTTCCTTTACCATGCCTAATCAGCCCCAAATTTGCCTTAATCCATTAGCTTTGTTTGCTCTGTTGTCTGTCTCTTCTTTATCTTGGGAAGGAATAAAGGTGACAGACCAGAACCAAACAGTGGAGGACTGTCCTCTTCAATTGCTTGCAAAGCAACTCACACGGTAGTTTTTCCCTCTAATCAAAGCCCTGTAATGCCCCTAAAACACAAGGAAATAATTTTTTAAGATCTCTCTTGTGAAAGGAAAACTTTATATAGGAACTGGTTTTGCCATGTTCACTCATGGAAGCTCCTTTCAGGCTATTTTTTTTTCCTTTTACAAAGCTTTTTTGTTTGTTTGTTTGTTTTTGTGGGTTTTTTTTGTTTTGTTTTTTGGTTTTTTGGTTTTTGTGTTTTTTTTTTTCTCTCTCAAGACTATTAAGGAAAAGAAATACAGGCACAAGAATTTAAAAAAACCCCAACCCTGCTTGGCTGAGATGACAAACCACAATACTCGGATATGAACAACTGAAGGAGTCAGAGGGCTGAGGGTTGTTTTCCACTACTTTGCTCATCAACATAAATAAATTATAAAAGAGAGAGATTAGCAAACAAGAGAAAATCAGTGGCAGCTTATGAACTATTCACTAGTCCTAAAAGGGATTGAATCTTTCAGGAATGAGGGCATATTTTATAGAAGCAGGTAGTTTATGCAAGACTCTCCTTCCAGTCCTGCAATTGCTTATGACTCAGAGCTTGCATTACAGATGAGTAAATATTTAGCCTTCATGGCCACAAAGGAGGGTTTGATGTTGCGAATGTTAAACCTTAAAGACCAGAAGGCAAATAAAAATTACCCCAGCATTTGTCCTTTGAAACGAAACAAAACAAAGAAAGCCTAGCAGTTTTTAAGCTAGACTCAGTACTATTCATTCTTTCTGCTGTTTGTAGTTTCTGTAATTTCTTCTCAGGACTGTCAGTTCAACCTCATACTTCAACCGTAGGACGTCTGGAAAACCACAGCATATGAATACAATGGCATGCACTTCTGCTTCTCCTTGTGGTGGATCACCACAAGGTATGCATGGGCTGGTTCATGCACAGCCAGCCTCTCCAGTGGGAAGGGGCAGTGTCATCCCATTCCCAGCCTCTCATCACATTTTCTGCAGCAGCACTTAGCATAGGTTTAGTGAGATTTCTAAGAGCTGAATTCAGGATCACATCTGGGTCAGGACTACTACTGAAGAGAGTCCTCATTTTGGCCTTCAAAGGTGCATGAGCATCAAGCAGCCAAGCATCTCCAGAGAGACTGGTAAATGCAGATTTCCTTGGAAAAAGCCACCTCTGTTCGGAGCAAGGTGAGCATGTGGAAGAGATAGAAAGTGCCTTTTGCATAAAAATCTGTGTTACAGCTCCTAGATGGGAAAGTGCTTGTTTGGTCCTGGGCTGGAGGCAAGTTAAAGCACCCAACGGGAGCTGAGTGGTAAGATTGAGCACCAAGAAGGCTGAGGCCATTTGGTAGTCTGTGGGAAATTTTGTGCAAAAGAAAATTTTGTCAGGTTTACATCAAAGTGGCCTCAGGAAAGCCTCGGGAAAGTGCTTGGAGGAACATATAAATCAGCAGTGGAGAGCTAATAATTTCCTTTCACTGCAGAGGAAAAGCCTAGCTCCAGCACACGGGGCTTGGTGCACCGTGGGTGTGTTGGCTGAGGCAGCACCTAACCTGTGGTGTACTTCTGTGCCCATCAAAGCTCAGCTTTGGTCTGGGGGGGCTGGTGTGAGGATCCACTTCCAACAACAAAGCAGACAGACCCCTGGGAGCTTCCCACTTAGTCAAAGTGAGTTTTCACTGCTTCCGCAGCCCCACCTAAGTTGTTTGAGTCCACAACACTGTGTTCACTGAGAACTTCATGTGATTTTATTTATTCATGAGTTTTAGGTAAAAAAAAATCTTTTTGTTTGCCTTAGGTTGAAAAATGTATGTTTATGTTCCTGCATGCAATGGACTGGAAGCCTCAGTTCTTACACCAATGTAAAGTAATACCTAAGGATGTGAACAACTTTGAATCCTAACACTGGAAAATTTGAGGAAGAAATGGACACAATAACAAAGGAACCAATAAATTAAAAGAGCTGCGTTCTCAGAGTTCTCATGGCATCAGACAGATCAAAAATCAAGTTCACATGTCCCTTATTATTTAACAGGAATTCTTAAAATTCCCACAGGATAAGTAATTTGAAACAACCCGCAGAGCTATTTTTGCTTGTTTCCTGGGGCAAATTTATGTCACAGTTTGGTAGTTACAATGTTATCAGCTGCCTTGGAAAAACAGGCTCAGCTAATGTGACCATTACCTAATTCATGCCTGGAGTCTGATCCTTGGAGATTTCTAAGCCTTTCAGTGATCCCTTGAATGGCCTCTTTATAACTTTAAACACAGGGACATTTAGTCAGGTGGCTGCCATAGTAGGAAAACAGGAAGGTGTATAAGAATAACCATTTTTGTTTGATGTCCTATCATCTGCACAACTGCAGACTTGTGTATAAACGCACATGACTACTTTTTCACCACTATACGTAAAAACAAAAATTACCCAAGACTCTCTGGGAGATGGGAGTGTGGAGGAGATTAAGGTAGTGGTGGAGCCTGATATCCATGTCTTCCAGAGGAGATGGAGGCAGAAAATACTGTTCGTTCTTTTCAATTGTTTTTTTTTTCTGGTTTTACATCCCTTAGGAAACACATTAAGTGGAGGGCCTGCCCCGCTGAGGGCAGTCTGTGCTTTGGGTTTCTTTATGCACCTCACTTTGTACGCAGCCTTGGGGCAAGCCATTTCAATCTTCGGTGCCTCAGCTTCTCGCTGTCCTGTAAAGTTCTTACACATGGCCTTAGGGGCTGCAGAGGGTGGATTCCTCTCACCTGGATCCCCACTGCTAGGATCCCACGGGAGTGCTGAGGCACAGCCACAGTGAGTCAGGAGGAAGGTGGTGTCAGAGACCATAAAATCAGCCAAGTTTCCGTCTGCTCTGAGTCTGCTCTGGCTGCTGGAGAGGACCCTGAAGTGGACTGGCTGTGCTTCCTGCTTCCAAGGCTGCCCTTGGTACACAGAGCTGGTGCCCCTGGGCTGCAGCAGGAGCTGGAAACATGCCTTTTCTGTGGTGTGTTATGTGGCAATGTCTTCAATGACAGGCACGTGCCTTGCACAGTAAATGTGACAAACGGAGCACTTTGCAACTTTAAAAACTGAAAAAAACTTTGCCAGATTTGAGGCTGTAGATGACAATCATGGCATCATTTGGTGTCCTGAAGGAAAGTTGAGGGTGTTCCCTCACAAGCTGTCTCTAAAAAAATGGCTCCCAGGGAAAATGTGATTTTCCGGTCTGGAGAATCCTGTCTGTGGGATCTGAAGACCTCCATGACCAGGAACTCAGGTCTGCCATTTTTCAGGTTTCTCCCATAGTTTGCATTGTGTTAGGAGTTGATGGATGAATAGTAAGATCTTATTGCTGCAGCCCTTGTCCTTCCTCTCCCCTTCTCCTCTTCTTTGTGTCTTCTTTTTTTTGCCATGTCTTAGTTTTAGCAGGCTTAACTCTGGGACAGTGACCACAGCTACACATGTTTCTGAAAATGTCAGCATACTTGTCAAGATAGTGAAGTAATGCAATGAAAGAAGTAGGTGGAAATAAATACTATTTCTTGTTTACTTACTTGTGGCAAATAGAATAGATCAGACAGGGAAATTTTACTTGGTGTATGTAAACTCAGCCTGTTTTCTGGTCATAGTTAGAAGGGATATCACTAACTGAGCTCAGGCTTTGCTTGAAATCTTTTAAAATACCATGAGAAGTAAAATTGATACCTATAAAGGTTAGGAGCACAAAATCACTGCAGGATTTCTCTATAATTCCTGGAAGCACTGCACAAATGTGCTTTGACTGCAGGCGGCCTGAACTGTCTTTTGGGGAGCACACTCCTCACTCCATGAGCACTGAGTTGGATGTCCACAGCAGGAGTGTTGGGCCAAGGGGGCGTTTTTACTTACCAGTTGCACAATTCCAGAGAAGCAATGCTAAGTCAGACGAAACTTTAAATGAAAATTAAAACAAATCCCCTTTGGGATGAGATGGAAATGTCAGCCCAAGGATGAATCTGTTCTCAGTAAGTTGCAAGCAACTAAAGGAGATACAAGTTGGAATCCAGCCTTGGCTGCACCACACACCATCTGTCAACCTTGTAGAGTGAAATAAAGGAAAAGCAGAGAGCCTGCAATTATTCTCTCCCTCATAGGATAGCCCAGAGGCCAGAGAAGTGGATTCTCTTCCCTGATACATTCCTTGCGACAGAAATGACAGATTCATTTTCCCACAGTGGTGCTGCTGCGCATTGCTCTCTAATCCTACTCCCTCTCCCCTTGGCACGCAGGAACATAGACTGCCAGGCTGGGACCTGAGTGAGAAGGCTCTCTTCCCAGGGTTAGAGATATAGATGTAGCAAATTGCAGGAGAAAAACATGAGAGAACAGGGTATGGTGAAGTCTCTCCACTGGGCACACTGCTGGCAAAATGCAGGAACTTGCTTCTGCCCTTACAGACACCTGAGCACTTCTAGTATTGACCACTTTTAGTCAGGCAAAATCTCTTCTCTCTCTCCTTCTCCCCCATGCCCTTGCACATTTTCGTAACCTCACAAAAGTTTCAGACAACGTCATCTTTAACCTACTGCAGGCAGGACTTGGGAGCCACGTGAGGGGGACCACGGTTGGTCAGAACACCAGCCCCATGGCCAATGAATGGGGGACTTGGACTACACTCCCCTACACGCCACCCCAAACAGGGTGCTGGAATGCCTCTCCCTTGGTACTGCATTTTGAAAGATGTGTCTGGCAAGACAGCTAGCTGACTTTGGCAGGCACTGCCATAAGTGTGATAATTAATTAAAGAGCAGTTGAGAAAATCACAGCACAAGGTTACCCCACAACCGGATCCACAATTCACTACCAGAGCAAGGCATCCTGCTCTATTCTATATCTCTATTTGGTTTTTTTTTTGAGGAAATAGTAGCTTCCATAGTGCACTGGAAATAAGAGAGTGGGATGAAGAGGAATGAATCCTTGTGCTAATCAGTGAGAGGACCTTGTCTGTGAGATAAGACAATCTGGGAACAGAACAGCAAGTGATATCACAGCAATAGAAAGGACAAATATGGCAAGACATAACAGCTAAAGGCTGTTTTACACAAGCCTCCTCTTGTTTCCTGTGTGACACTAAAGACTGGAAGAACCTCTCTGCTAAACAGAAAAGTTAGCAGGAGGAACAGGTGTCCTGTCTATTGTGGTCAGAGCTGCAGCTGCCGCACAGCTCCCCATATTTCCATGTCTTCAGCTGGGCTCTTCCATGTACTGACAGGCACTAGTGAAGGCCCACATATTATGTTCCTAAGCAAACACCCAGGTTGTTCCTGCTGCCACCTTTCCCACTGGTGCCCATTTAGGGAGATTTGGGATAACCACCACACACAGGCTTTGGTGTGACTGTAGCTCTCACCTGCCTGCACACCTACCTGTCACTGGGCTGTCCCTGCCCCTACAAAGGTACCAGTGGTCCTTGCTCACTCCCAGTGTAGAAAAGCAGGTAAATACTGGGACCCAAAAAGGGCCTGTGGATGAGTGTAGTTGGGACAAGCTTAATAGTCACCCTCAAGCCCCTGGGTGTCTTGATGATGTGTTGCTCCTTACTTGAAGCAAAGAGGCACAGCCCAGGATAAGAGCACTTCTGCTGCATGTAAAGTTATTACTGTAACCCAGTTAGTGGTTATTGAAACAGTCAGGGAAGAGTAATTTTTTTATTCCCAAACAAGAGTTTCATTAAAAATGGCTGATTTTCAGAAAAATACATTTTAAAAAAACATTTCACTGATATCTTTGAACAAACTAAAAGTAGGAGAAAAGGATCTTTTTTGTTTGTTTGTTTCTTTGAACTTATTAGTACAGAAATAATCTGGAAGCTTATGCTGACTTTTTGGCTTGATTTTCACTATTTTTCTTCTGGGTGGGGAAAGAAAAAAAGTTCAAATATTTACAGAAAGGAAAAAAATAGTCTTTAGTTCTATTTCCTAGTCAGAAGGAGACCAGAATGTTTCCTGCATATTTCTAAGCAGATACTTTTGTTGGAAGGCTTCTCACCCTCAGTTATAAAATCTTCTATGTTAAAGCAGTACAAAAACATTCAAAATGTCACATTGTGTCAGCCCCCTTCCCTTCTCGCTGTGCTTCAAGCTGTCTTTGGAGCATTGTTGTGGAAATTAAGTTTTCTGTTGGTTCTCCCCAAGCTTGTTGTTGTGTGAGGCCAGTGAGTTTGCTCGGGGTTTAGCACAGCTGCACCACGATGCTGCCCATGTTGTGTTGGAGACACTTCTGAGCTTGTTCTCACTTTAACCTTCTACATGGTCTGTGGGTGCAAATACCAGTCTAGTTATGCAACTTCTTTCTCTGTTGTCCAGGCTTTCCCCAGTCCTTATTAGAAGCAATGTATTTTAGCTCTCACTATAGTACCTTCTACCCACTTTGGAGTCCATGGATACTATAAATCAGGCTCTGTTTTACAGACGGAGCTTTGCTTTCCCCTCTGGGATTATGTATTTCACAGAGGAAGAGGTACTCAAGTCCATTTAGTGATTGCACTAAAGCACCTTGAGTTGATGCCATGAAGCTTCTTTTCCATCTAATCACGATTATCTGCAAGGGAAATAAGGTTATTAAATGTTGGCAAATGTACTGTGTCCCATCTATTTCAGATTATTTTACATCTGCGTTTACAACAGACTTAGGCAATTTGTTCAAGATCCAAGAAACCAGAATTATCCCCTTCACCCATCTTTCATCACTTGAAAGGTTTTTTTAGCTTTTAATTTTTAATCTTCCTTTTTGTTTGTTTTTTTTTTTTTCTAATTTGTTGGACACTTTGCGTAACCCTTTCTTAAATATGTAACTATGTCTTAAAGTGAGGCATGGGCATGAAGTAAAAATTGTGCAAACAAGCCTTTTCAGTGTAACGAATTAGATTTCATCCTGTGTAAATCTGCTGCCTGCCCTTGCTATTGATGGGAGTTAACTGTAAGTCTGATTACAGCCCATAGATTTACACACAGGGCCAGCAATCTATCCAGGGCTGGTGTGCCAAGCATTGCCACTGCTCCTTTCTACCTGATCCTATCAGCAGTTAAAACTAGACTACTTCTTTTCCCACAAAATTAATGTAATATGTAATATTGTAAGCTTTTTTTTTTCTTTTCCTGCAGTAGGCATGGATGTAGTCGTGCAAATTAAGAGACTTCATATTCTGTTTTACTCTTATGGGTAAGTAGCATCAGATATGATTAGGGTGATCTGACAGTCTCCCTAACAGCAGCCTGCCTTAGTGTTTGTTCTTTTAGTCTGCCTTATGCTGCCACAAGGGAATGAAATTTTCTAGGATGTCTGAGCCGAGATAAGAGTCAGGATGATTTCTAAGGGGGAAATTATGCTATAGAGTTTAAACCAAGTTAGATCAAGAGAAATGCATTGTTTAGTCCACACTTGGGGAAAAGAAAGACATGAAAAAATTCTTGCCATTATTTTGACAAGAGGGTCTCAAACACTGTGTGTCAGAGGATATGCTCAGTATTTAGCAAGCTGCAGCACAAATTATATTTTTTCCTGCTCACATCACCACCATCCTCTGGGGAGGAAGACTGGTCTCTCCTGTCTCTTCACCTCCAATCTCCTGTTCGGACTCCCAGCCTCTCTCTGTGCCTCTCTCCCTTCCTCATCCACTGTGCTAGCCCCCTCCTCTTCCTGCCACTCAGTTGTCTCAAAAAGTCTCAGCATGAACAGTTTGTACCCTCACTAAATTCTTCTGATGCCTTCTGGATATAAATAGGGATTGCTAATGGCAGAAACTCTAGTTGTGTCTCGGGGGAAAATGTATTCTCACTTAAAGAACTTACTGGTTTTTTAGTGGAACCTAAAGTTGGAAAGGTGACCCAGTACTACTTCTACAGTTCAGCAATCTCTTATTGAACATCTCACTAATATAAACCAGATATGTTTTAGTCTCCTAAGGTGTCTGGTATGAGAAAGATCTGTTACCCTAGAAGTGAATCCCATTTGCTTCGTATTGCAAAACCTAGGGAGTCCTCACTCGCTGTGTCATAAGCTTCTTTATGAAGCTGTGCCTTTGGCAACAAACTGCACAATGAAATGAAAACTGGTATTGTTATTAAATTAATGTCCTTACATAACTGATCTTTCACCCAGTGACTGCCAACGCAAATCTCAGTGCGGACCATATTTCTGAGAGGAGGGTATAGAGAGTTGAAGAGCTCGAGGAATCAATTTTTTATTTCTCAGGAGCACAGATGCAGTCTCCAGTGAATTAATTTTTTCTCCAAACTTGTATCCCCTCAAGTGCTGGCAAAACAAGGTCTTGGCAAAGATTTTTCAAGGGAACAGCAGAAGGCCCCTTGCAAGCACTGTACAGAAAGCGCAGTTATGGTTACTGGTGGAAAAGCAGCATTACTGGAGGAAAATGCTAGTTACTGGTGCAAAAGCAGGAATGGGAAGGAAGACCCCACCAGAGGCATAGCAGAGCTAGGAAGGACCACAGGCAGGAAGGACCTAGGGGGTGAAACGCCGGGGCCGCATCCTGGCTTGCCAGAGGGCTCTGGGAGGGCTGTGGGAGCCAGGCCCAAGGAGGGCTCGGAGCCAAGGGCTCTATGCACGCCGTGCCGAGCCGGGGCCGTGCCGTTCCATCCGGTCCCATTCCGCTCCGCTCCATCCCGCGCCGCGACNGTTAGTTATCGTAAGTTTTCAAAGCAGAAAAAACTTACTTGTAAATTTTTTTAAATTTTATTTTTTTCTTTTCGCGCCGAAACTTTGGTGCCCGTGGCAGGAGGCGAGATGTGGAGGAAGGCGTTCCTGGCCGCCGTGTGCCTCTGCCTGCGCTGCCTGGCTGCTCTCGGCGGTGAGTCCCGGGACCGGGGCTGGGAGCGGGGGCAGGACGGCGCCCGGAGCGCGCACGGGACGCGGGGTGCGCTGT